>CM040239.1:41160573-41705895 GCA_022545495.1 Chrysanthemum lavandulifolium | reverse complement strand
AGACCTCATACAACAGTACAACACCCTTCCTAAAGGCGACAAACCACACACGAACATGGCAAAATCACTACATATCATTACCACCTGCATACGACTTGACACAAACAAAATTTTACCTTTAAGACTAACTTCAAACAGTTGACCCATTGAATTGCGTAAATTCGACTTAATGAGCTAAACATGTGCGTATGTGTATACGCGTCTGTTTGTATTATAACAATATACTCAAAGAAAACTCGAGTGGAACCTGAAAATGAAATCTATTTATGTAGTTGTTCTTACATCTATTATTTCATTTTCATATAGCATTTATCTATTAGTATCTAACAAGCTGCCGCAATCCGACAATCAGTATACAATCTGTAGAGTAGCCTTCCAACTGACTGAATACCAAAACAAGGTAAAATAACAAGCAGCCGCAATCCGACAATCAGTATACAATCTGTAGAGTAGCCTTCAAACATCTCTACCCCATGCATCCTTTTTAATTTCCATTCTCAAAATTATCTTTGACGTATCCAAGTTCCAAACCCTTAATGTCAAACTCATTCTTCAGCAAAACCCTCAAATCATTGAGGTCTGTTTTGTTTTTAGAAGCTATCAACATGTCGTCTCCTGGTAACAGGACTTGAGCCATTTTATAATGGGGGCAAAATGAAAAAGGAAGTTGTTTACGAAAACTAGAAACACATACAAAAACAATTGAAATGTGGCTTCTAATAAAAATTTGAAAACCATAGTCTTTATTACTCTAATTATATTTTTAGCACTCTCAACAGGTCTAAACACAATAAAATAAGTAATCCTAAACTTGGTCGTCCATTTGCAGATTTGCCACCTCTAGTCAGCATAAATAGTTGTTTTTGCAGCTTGGAAGTGGACTAATTTTATGAGGATGTAGATGGTTCAATCGCCTTCCCCATTTTTGAGGCACCCAAGCTGCATTCCTCGCACCCTTGAGATGGTTGTGAAAGCCGAGAGAATAATTTCATCAAATGGCGAATTCATTTGTACCATGTTGAGTTGGTAAACTAGTTTTGTCGTATTTGCAGTGAAACACATGTGTACTCTCTTCCGATGGCTTAATTCTGTAGGTGCATTATGTGATTTTTGACATAAGTCTGTACTTTTCACCAACTTCGAACACAAGTTTATATAGGTATATGCTATTTTATAAGTAAACGATGGTGGTTTTGAGTTCTTCTTCAAGATAACTTCTCAACGAGCCAAGAAGGGTCTAAAAACTGAAATAAAGAATGTATGGAAATGGAAGTGAAATTTGTCCCACATTGGTGGGGGAGCAATCTTTTGAGTGCTTTAAAACTAAGTCACTAGATAGCTTGTTGAATGGTTTTAGCTTTCAAAAATGCATGTGGAGTGCTGTGTGGATGCTGGTTCAATGGTACCTCTTCCACATTATCCTTCCTTGTTGGAACATAAAAATATATTTTTGTAAGACCTGGTTATAAACCCTTTTAAAGATTGCTCTCCCACTAATGCGTGACAAGTTATTCCATTTTCCTTATATGGTCGTCGGAGATAACCCCTGATTTGTATCGAGTTCTATATGATACCGAAAACAGAAAGTTATTTATCTGGTTGAATGGTTTTAGCTTTCAAAAATGCATGTGGAGTGTTGTGTGGATGCTGGTTCAATGGTACATCGGAGATAACCCCTGATTTGTATGGTCGTCTACATCGGAGATAACCCCTGATTTGTATGGTCGTCGGAGATAACCCCTGATTTGTATCGAGTTCTATATGATACCGAAAACAGAAAGTTATTTATCTGGTTGAATGGTTTTAGCTTTCAAAAATGCATGTGGAGTGTTGTGTGGATGCTGGTTCAATGGTACATCTTCCACATTATCGTGACAAGTTATTCCATTTTCCTTATATGGTCGTCGGAGATAACCCCTGATTTGTATCGAGTTCTATATGATACCGAAATGAAAGTTATTTATCCGTTGAATGGTTTTAGCTTTCAAAAATGCATGTGGAGTGTTGTGTGGATGCTGGTTCAATGGTACATCGGAGATAACCCCTGATTTGTATGGTCGCTTCGAGATAACCCCGATTTGTATCGAGTTCTATATGATACCGAAAACAGAAAGTTATTTATCTGGTTGAATGGTTTTAGCTTTCAAAAATGCATGTGGAGTGTTGTGTGGATGCTGGTTCAATGGTACATCTTCCACATTATCGTGACAAGTTATTCCATTTTCCTTATATGGTCGTCGGAGATAACCCCTGATTTGTATCGAGTTCTATATGATACCGAAAACAGAAAGTTATTTATCTGGTTGAATGGTTTTAGCTTTCAAAAATGCATGTGGAGTGTTGTGTGGATGCTGGTTCAATGGTACATCGGAGATAACCCCTGATTTGTATGGTCGTCGGTGATAACCCCTGATTTGTATCGAGTTCTATATGATACCGAAAACAGAAAGTTATTTATCTGGTTGAATGGTTTTAGCTTTCAAAAATGCATGTGGAGTGTTGTGTGGATCTTCGGTTCAATGGTACATCGGAGATAACCCCGATTTGTATGGTCGCTTGAGATAACCCCGATTTGTATCGAGTTCTATATGATACCGAAAATGAAAGTTATTTATCCGTTGAATGGTTTTAGCTTTCAAAAATGCATGTGGAGTGTTGTGTGGATGCTGGTTCAATGGTACATCTTCCACATTATCCTTCCTCGGCGTTGTTGGAACATAAAAATATATTTTTGTAAGACCTGGTTATAAACCCCTTTAAAGATTGCTCTCCCACTAATGCGTGACAAGTTATTCCATTTTCCTTATATGGTCGTCGGAGATAACCCCTGATTTGTATCGAGTTCTATATGATACCGAAAACAGAAAGTTATTTATCTGGTTGAATAGTTTTAGCTTTCAAAAATGCCTATGGAGTGTTGTGTGGATGTTGGTTCAATGGTACCTCTTCCACATTATCCTTCCTCGGCGTTGTTGGAACATAAAAATATATTTTTGTAAGACCTGGTTATAAACCCCTTTAAAGATTGCTCTCCCACTAATGCGTGACAAGTTATTCCATTTTCCTGATATGGTCGTCGGAGATAACCCCTAATTTGTATCGAGTTCTATATGATACCGAAAACAGAAAGTTATTTATCTGGTTATGTGATTAAGAAATTTAAACGAAGATGTGAAGTTTCCTCATATGGTCGTCGCATATAACCCCTGATTTGTATCGAGTTCTATATGATACTAAAAACATAAAGTTATTTATTTGGTTATGTGATTAAGAAATTTAAACTAAAAAGTGAAGTTTCCTTATATGGTTGTCGGAGATAACCCCTGATTTGTATCGAGTTCTATATGATACAGAAAGCAGAAAGTTATTAATCTGGTTATGTGATTAAGTAATTTAAACGAAGATGTGAAGTTTTTTGTTACTGTAAAAAAAAATTTTGGTTATTGGCGGAGGTAGGTGTCGGTGGACATAAACCCGCAATTCAAATTTTATGCGGCTGAAAAAGAACCTTTTGGTAGTCGCCTCCTCCCCATTTCAGCAGAAGATTGACATTGTTTGCTACCTAAAAATGCTCAAAGAAAAGTATCTTGTTTGGTCTCAGAAATTGAGAATTCTGTTTAATATCTAAATGATCCGAAATTGCTTCAATTATTGTGATTCACAATTTGGCTTCTTCTTTTACGGACACAGACACCACATATTCGAACACCTTATAAAATGATTAGTTTTTGGTAAAACCTTATTTGGTCTTGTGAACACTATGCGATGAAGGTTGTACAATTCCATTGCTTTTGAGTGTTCTTACATGATCTAGACTCTAATTGGAGTTATGCAGCCCAAATATCTCTTGAACCCATTGATTGAACTTACTTCCGTTAGAAATATTGGATATAACAGTCCTTAGACTCCAATAAAAGATAAATCTCAGGGTATGAAAGCAAGGAACGCTTCAGTTAGCATCCTTCATGGTGCATACAATGTTGATTTCTTTAAGCTTGCCGCATGATAACTTGGGGTTATAATGGTACTGTGGGTTCAACAAGTCATTTTCATTATAGTTTTGAAAGGTTTGGTTAGTCTAAGGATAGGAATTGGTTATCAACCACTTTAACTCTTTAAGATTGCATTTGCTAAAGATCAAGTAATTTTTACATGGAGGATGTGTTTGGTAATTGGCCAAAAATGTACGAGGTTGTGGGGAAAACTGTGTGATTTGTGAAAGAAATTAATGGCACTCGATCTTTTTGTTTTCGAATTTAACTTGAATCGACAGTTGTTAGGTTGCTAAAAGCTCGAGTAGATTGGTTTTGGGCACATGACGGGCAATTGAAAATCTATCATTTTTGCGCATACAAGTTTCCGATGCTGATCATCTCAATGAACTAAGAAATGAACCTATACTTTCTGCATTGGTGAGGTTATAATCAGGCAATTCGTATAATAAATTATGTGAAATCTATCCCCATTGACTACGATTATGACTGCATAAAGGCTGTAAAGACATGGAAGATGTGTTTGGATCATCAAATAAAAGCACTAACAAGGCAAAATTAGTATAGAAATTACAATCTAGTATGCCAAAATAATCCTTATATGTTCGTAACTAGATTGTTCCTTAAGTGGAAACATGTCCAATTTGTTACATAGTTGATGATTAATATCCTATAAAGTAACGTCATCGCATTACGGGCAATGTGATATTCATAACGCAAAAATGAAAACTTTGTTGCAAGATAGCCACCCTTTGCAAATGATGAACACACAGAGAATTTTAGAGAGACTAATCACGAACAAAAATTGGTAGGCAGACATATAGAAAAAGATTACCAAGTGTACAAACTGACTTTCAAACCGAAGCGCTTCGTAAAAGTTTTTTATTTTGCATTCTTCTTGAAGAGCTTTGTAACAAGCTAAGATGTGTTCAAAATAGAGTTTTAATGTGAATGAAATCTAGTCTCTTCAAGTGAAGAATCTTGAAGAAAATACTATGGCGTGCTTGGTTGGGGTTAAGGGGGGGGAATGGGTAAGGTATTCAAAGAGCCCACCTCACTCATTATTTAGTGCTTGGTTGGGAGTGCAAAGAGATTGATTACCCGTGAATGGGTAATGAACCATTATAGAATAAATTGAGGGGTAAGGGATTGATTACCCACCTCACTCAATCATTTGCATTCCCTTTCCCTTTCTCTTTCCCTTTCTCTTTCCCCACTTTGAACCAAGCGGGCCCTAAAACAATGAAATGGAAGTGAAAATTGTCCCGCATTGGTGGATGAGTAATCTTTTGAGTGTTTTATAACTAAGACCCTAAATGACTTGTTAAATAATATTAGCTTTAAAAAATACGTGTGCGGAACCTTCCATGGATATTGGATCAAATTTCCATAGAGGAGTGACCATGTCGTCTAGTTGGAAAACAATATTATCTTTTTGCTCTACCGCTAATGTGGGACAAGTGCTTCCATTCCCGTTTTGTGTACATTCGTCGTTCATTTTCATATTTCAATTTTCTATTTGCTCATTAGCTCACAGGAAAAATGCTGAAGAATTTATACTTCATCTTTGAACCACAAAGCAGAAATTAGTTTGAACTATTAATTGGAGAGGTGAGCCAAGCCAAGGCAGTAGTGCAACACCAAGGCAACTCGCAAAGACCTCAATAGCAAGCTATTGTAGCGGTCTTTCCCATAAAAATAAGATTAATATCGAGTGGTGATGGCTCACATATCGATATTAAACCGATAAGAACAGATACTACACTTGATCTTAGCCAAAAGGCCGAGAAAGGTATGCTTATCAACTCCTTGGGGTTCATGTTTTATAGGGAGCTACTTTGTCTTTGTTTCCTTATCCAGCCGATGTGGGATTGTGAGCAACTTTTGCCCTTCGAATCGAACTTCATACCATCGAATTATTAATGAATCAACACTCAAATTACCCTCATCAACTAATTTCGAACAATCACTTTGAAAATTGTTGTGTTATTTCTCAAAGCAAATTAAAAGTGAGAGGCAGAAAGATAGTAAAGTGCTAAACATTTTAGTTAGAAGTCTACACTAGTTTATGTTATTCTGATTTCCAACAACCGTTATCTCTCCGTTGGATTAATTTCAACCATGTAAGAAAGATGTGCAAGTTCCAATGATGATTTGTGATCTAACAATGGCATAATTAAATTAGCACCATAGATATACTAAATTCACTTAATATGTCTGTTCCAAGTATACATATCAACTCTATTGTAGTGTTTGTGTAATCAGAATAGCATGTTGAGTCATGGGACTAATCATAAGAAATCTTATGCAATTGCCAAACACTCTATAAGTAACACCATGATGAAACGGTTAATCACCTTTTCTTCTCATGTGATATGGCTTTTCAACTGTGGGCTATGTTGGCTAATTGGTGGGCGATTGATATTCCTCTATGTGCGAACTTGGAGGATTGGTTTACATGACTAGACCCCTTTTCTATCTCCTTTAAGGTCTGTATTTTTCTCGAAGGTGTGGGAGGAGTTCTTCTATGGTCTATATGGTGTTTTCGCAATAAGCTTGTTTTCTCTATTGAGTCTATTCATCCTCCTAAGAAGGCTATGATATGGGATAATGTTGTTTGTCAATCTTTTATGGATTTCGCCTAGATCTCCTAAAGTTAAGATTAGTTGGTTAGGCTCGTTGCAAAACCCTATTGCTACTATAACCTCTTTGTAATGTTGTCTAGCTTTGCTAGTTTTATATAAAGTCATGCTCCAAAATAAAATACCATGATGAACCGCTTTATTAGCAATTAGACATTATGTTAGGTTAATATATCTAAACCAATCTAAAGAAATAAAGCTTCCTCTTATCAATCAAATAAGTTTGCTAAAAACAACTATTTTAATCATATAGTAGGGTGTTACATATCGATGTAGAATAACTTTATTCTGAATAAAAGCACGTAAAAAAACTCTATTTTAACTCGTGTCACGGCTAATTATGAGATGATCGCATGTCATATAGTCATTTTCTAAATGTCATCACGAGCTACTCGAGACCAAACCGAGAAACTTTGAAATCAACTCGGTTGGAGTCATAATTTTTAAATTAGACCACATACCCAAGATTTTGTGATATATGTCTCCTAAGAGGCCGTCCAACTCTCGTCTTTCAATTGTGGTGGTATAACTTTCTAACATCACCCTATGCAGAGAACTAAAAAATGGTACACAAGTTTTTTCAAAGATAGAAAAAAGCATCCGCACATACAGGCTAAGGCATATGCCCGGAAAATAACCAGCTTACGCTTACAGCATTTCATAGTTTGGAACTTTAAATAAAGTAAGAGAATTAGCAGACATTCTTTTGATTGTTTGGAAAATATTAACATCAAGACCAATTATGAAGTGATAAGATACATCTAGCTTTTATCAATTTATTGGCATAACCAAAGACATGATGGATTCAGACATTTACTTTTAAAAGTTAAGCTTTATCTTTAAGTTTACATTTAACAAAAGCTGGGTGAGCCAGGCCAAGGCAATAGTGGAACGCCAAGGCGACTCGCAAAGACCCCAATAGCAAGCTATTGTAAATCTTTCCCCATGAAAAATAAGATTAATATCAAGTGAGATGATGGCTCACATATAAGATATTAAACTGATAAGAACAAATACTACACTTTATCTTAGCCGCCGAGAAAGGTATGGTTATGAACTACTTAGGCCTCATGTTTTATAGGCAGTTCCTTTGTCTTTGTAATTTTGTATACTTCACTCAGCCGATGTGGGATTGTGAGCAATTTTTTCTCTTTGATCTAAACTTTCATCTTCCAAATAAATAACTCAGATTACCCTATTGCCTTATCAATAAGCTAATTTCAAACGATCACCGAAAACCGCTATGTTATTTCCGAAAGGAAATTAAAAGTCGAACTATTTTGTCGATGAAAGTTAACATTTTGATTAGAAGACCGCACTAGCATAGAATAACCCTTATCTCTTCATTAGATTAAATCCGACAATGTTTAACTATAATCTATAAGCTCCATTAGTGAGTACATTCTAATCGTTATTCTTACTCACACGATCGGCTACCCACTCACAGAATTCAGAAAATCAACTCCAACCCATATGACTAATATGTCTTTAGGTACTGAACAATATCAAATATCAAACATAACAACAAAGCAAAACAAACCTATTTGAACTTATATAAACATGCCAAACTCAAGTATTAACATACTCGAGTAACATTTCAAGTCAAACTCAAGTATTAACATACTTAGACTCGTAAAACTCGTGATTCTTGCACGATCAAGTCAATTGATATTAACAATCGTTAATATCTTATTAATGTTTAAGGCAGAATCGATAAACAGTATCTCAACTTATAGACATTTCAATTTAATGTACTTTACTTTTTTTTTCTTCATTTAATGTATCAACTTATTTTTGATTGCGATGTAAGACGTATAACAGATTTCGGTTATTTTATGATGAAAAAATTACATGTTTCATCCATGGTTTATCCATAACATTCGTAGTCCCTATTTCATTTAATTACGCCAGACGAATGTTTTAAATCCCTTTTATAGGTTTCATACGTTTTGTCAATTTTTATCGTTAATTTTTTAATGAAATTAAAATTTTAAAAAATTACAATTTAAAAATTAAAAATATTTAAAAAAAAAACAAAATTTTAAATTTATTTTAAAAATATTTTTTAAAAAACTTAAAGTTTTAAAAAATTAAAATTTTAAAATTTTTTTTTTCAGATTTTAAAAATTTAATCGTTTAAAAAAATTAATTTTTTAAAAAATTATTTTTTAAAGTTTAAAACTTTTATATATTTTTAAAAATTTTAATTTTTAAAAATTTTATTTTTAAATTTTAACTTTTTATTTTTTTAAACTTTATTTTTTAAATTCTTTTAAAAAAATTAAAATTTTATTGTTTTTATAAAGTTTATTTTTTCAAAAAATATTTTTTTTAAAACATTAATTTTTTTTTTTTTTTTTTTTTTTTTAAAGTTTTAACGATAAAATTGACAAAACGATGAAACGATAAAAGTTTGACAAAACATTTTCCGGCGTAATTAAATTGAAATAGGGACTACGAACGTTATTGGGATAAACCATAGGACGAAACATGTAATTTTTTCAACATAAGATAACCGAGAAATCCGTTATACGCCTTACATCAGAATCAAAATAAGTCGAAGACATTAAATCAAGAAAAAAAAGAAAGACATTAAATCGAATCGACTATAAAAGAAAGACACTTTACGCACTCCGCCTAATGCTTTAATATCTATAATCAAATAGACTCGAGCCAATTTTGAATTAGTCAGTTGATATAATTCGGGCTTGAAAATAAGGTCTTGATCAAGCTCGAGACCAGTTTTACAAATTGAGTTAGTCCCGAGCATAACATTATATCTGCTCGACTATAGTCAAACACGCTCATAAATTAATATAAACTCTCTTAGTACCTTGTGTTTACATGTCCCAAGATGAAATAAACTTATGCAATTCATAGTTTATCTAGTAAACCCTTTGTCAAACTTTTATTTCTCGTACAATGTAATAGTCTTATTTTTTAACTTTGTGTCTTTTGCGAGCAGATCTAATAACAAAGTGAATATTATCATTTATTTTTTCACAATAAAGATTTTTTCCTCTTTTCACTTCTTTTCGTTCGCAGGAGGCGAGAGGTTTCATTGCTTTTTTACGCATAAGTGTTTATTTTACTTATTTCTCTTCTAAATTTCGGATATTATCTTTCATTTCTTACCTCTTCTTTCACAACCCTACATCTCTTTCTCAATATCTTACATCTCTTTACGTTTAAATCATCTTTTATGTTTTCGCTATTTTTTACGTTTTTCATTCTTTTCGTTTTACGCCGCTTTTTACGCCGCTTTTTACGCCGCCATTTTTACGTTTTCGTCCGTTTTTTTACTTTTTCGCCCGTTTTCTTACATTCTCGCCCGTTTTCTTTCGTCCGCTTTATTACGTTTACGTTCGTTTTTTATGTTTTCGTCCGTTTTTTTAAGTTTTCATCTGTTTTTTATGTTTTCGTCTGTGTTTTTACGTATTCATCCGGTTTTACGCCGTCCATTTTTTACGCCGTTTCACCTTTTTACGTTTTCGTCCATTTTACAAAACGTAAAAAGGACGAAAACGTAAGAAAACGGACTAAAACGTAAAAACGGAAGAAAACGTAAAACATACGAAATGTTAAAAACAACCAAAACGTAAAAAATGATGAAAACGAAAAATGCATTTAAAACGTAAAACCGGACAAAAACGTAAGAAAATAGACTAAAATGTAAAAAAACGAACGAAAACATTAAAAAACAGACAAAAATATAGAAAATGGAGGAAAACGTAAAAAAAAGTAAAGAAACAGATAACAATGTAAAAAAAAACGGTGGAAAACATTAAAAACAGATGAAAGCTTAAAAACATACAAAAACGTAAAAAAATAGATGAAAACGTAAAAAACTGACGAAAACGTAAAAAAAGGGACGAAACGGACTAGAACGTAAAAGAATATCAAAACGTAAGATAACCAGTGATCCATTAGACTTATAGCACAAAAAGCGCCGATATTAGTATATTTTAAACCATTATGTATTGTCTTTAATACTGTATTTTAAGCGATTCATCATTGTTTCAGACTCAATAACACAAAAACTAGTGAAAAGAAAAGGAAAAAAAAATGTTACTTGATAAGACAAAAAATACTAATGAAAAGAAAAAGAAAAGAAATAGAAAAAAAAGAAAAATGACAAGATTTTAATAAAGACAAAAACAAACTATTTCTTCTTTGCGGATGAAGAGTTTAAATGTACTCTCTCTTTGCGCATACATGGTTTGCGGATGAAGAGTAAAAACCCGAAAACAAACGACACCTTGGGGCGGGTTGGCGGGTTTGGGTATTGAATTATTTTTACAAAATATGAATACACTAGAGTGTTTTGCTTTGTTTTATCAATAGGTTACAATATGACTTAATCTTGATATCCGTCATTTTGTTTATATAATATTTAATTGGGGATAAAAGATACCTGCGAGAAAACTCATATTAACCGGGTATCCAGTGGATAATAAAAAAGGTACGGATATGAATATTATAAACGAGTGCGGGTGCGAGTGCAGGTACACTAAAACCCGCCCCGAACCCGACCCGTTGCCATATTCAAACTTCATTACTGCAAATCCACAATTAACTTTTAGCCCATTGGGGGACACACACCTAAAAAGTCTAAACCCATACCTATACACTATAGACCCATTGGAATAACCATAACCATTGACATAACTCACTAGTCATAAATCACACAACTTTAATTAATTATTGATCACTTCATTTCTTGAAAACCCATAAAAAAAAGAATTTAAAGAAAATGTCACTTGGGTATGCAGAAAAGCTATCATACAAAGAAGATGTTGGAGATGTTGGAATGTCTGAGTTTTTCGATTCCCCCAATGTTTTGGAACGAAAAGTTTGTTTCTTGCTACCTTTTTTCATGTTTTTTATTATGTTCTTGATGGATTTATGATGCTATTGTTTATGAATGATCATTGTAGTTTGATTTGTGTATACTTTTAGGTTTGATTAACCTTATTTATCTTGTTAACTAGATTTTATGTTATAAATAGGTGAAATTGCCCAAAAATGTGATGGTAAAAAACTTACTTTTACTTTTTTACCATTTTAGTTGAGACGTTTACATTTCTGTCCAATTGTATGGGCGATAAGCTCATTTTTTCCGGCCTAGGAGTTTATGTCTTATCTATTAGGTTATTGGTTTTTCCAAATTTCAATAAGCTCATTTTTTCCCCGTAGCATCGTGACAATAAGTGGTAAAAAGGTGAAAGTATGTTGCATTTATTGAAACTGTTTTATGAACAATTGGATAAAAATGTATTATGTTAACACACATTGTCAAATAGTAAGGCAAGATTTAGAGGGTGTTTTTTTTGGCTTATATAGTCGCTTATGCCTTATTTGGTTTGGGTTTATGTTTCATAAGCTCACTTTTTGTGGCTTATTTTGAAACTTTTCGGCTTATATAAGCTTTATATGACATAATAAACTTATATAAGCCGAAAAGTTTCAAAAAAGGCCACAAAAATTGAGCTTATGAAACATAAGCCCAAATCCCAATAAGCCATAAGCCAACGTTATAACCGAAACAAACACCCCCTTATTAAGTGGAAAAAAGGTAAAACCATAAAAGTATGTTAAGCTTTGGTGCAATTAACCTTTTTTTAAAAGGAATAGTTACAGTTGTATGGAATCAGTGAGTTTCTCATGATGGGTTCTTGTCAATTGTCGTTTATGGTAGCATTTGTCATTGTGTTTTGAAAGTGAATATGTGATATGGAAACACTGGAATAACATTATCAGCTGTAACAAAATACGAGTAGATGCAAATATAGCTGTATAAATGATAGTTTAAGGATTACTTGTTGCAAGTTGCAACTACTCTGCAATATTTACCCAAAACTGATTATTAGGCGCCGAAATAATCAGATCATCTATCTCGGTTTCACTTTTCCAAAAAACTAGAAACTGATTATCTACTACTTCTACAGTTCTACTTGATAGTGCAGTAATTAGATAATCACTTTACAGAAACACAATGCCAAACACCCTCTTATGGATAAAAGGAACTCACTTTCGTATAAATGTGACCACTACACATTTGGTGATGGTGTTTTTAACTTCAGCTTATGTCTTATAATCTTACTGTTATGATTTTCATTTGCAGATTCAACAACTCGCCAAGATGATTAAAAAGGTCAGCTCGGATCTACATTTTCTAAATTATATATTTATCCCAAAAGTGCATAACGTATAGACATAACTGATTGAGTATATGTTTTAAAACTATGGCTGCAGAGTAAGCATCTAGTGGCATTTACAGGAGCCGGAATATCAACTTCTAGCGGGATACCTGATTTTCGAGGCCCAAAAGGAGTTTGGACTCTTCAGGTTCAAAACGATACTTTCATATGCTTGTAAAGGTCATAAAGATTAAAGAAACATATTATTCATGTGTTATTCTTGTTGGGTTGTAGCGTGAGGGTAAAGCTTTGCCTGAAGCATCATTGCCATTTCATCGTGCGGCACCAAGTATTACTCACATGGCTTTAGTTGAACTAGAACGCGCTGGTATTTTAAAGTTCGTTATCAGCCAGGTGAACTTGTGGTTCTTTTCTAGATTACTTTTGCTTAAAGAGTGAATAGTCGAATCCGGTTATGCTTTATTTTTAACGGGCCAGCTAAAAAAAAATCAGCTAAATAGATACGGCCAGACTGGTCAAACAGTAAAGGGTCAAAGGTCGCCTAAACTTAATTTTTAGTGCAGAAAGCCTCCTAATATATGCACTCAACTTTCTTTAACTACCACTATATGCAACATACTTACCATATCTTAACAAGTATGCAATTTGTTGCATTAAATGGTAAAAACATGCAAGTACATTGCATCAAATGCTAAGAAAATGGTAAAAAATTTGTGCAAGTTCAGTGCAATGAACCCGTCAATCTATTCAAGAAGGTAGATAATTATTGAAATAATATTGTTTTGCTCTTCATCTTTGAAATTTGATGCACTATATTGAAGCTTTGGACGAAAAGTTTTTCATTTTGCTGCCTCTTTTGAAAATATAAGCTTTTTCTTGTGGAAAAGATTGCATACATGTTTGGTTTCTTGTGGCGATTTAAGTGTTCATGAGATAGGCTCCCACCTGCTTCTCCTCAAGCATGTATTGTTTAAACTTGGCTTTTCTAATTATTATTTTTTCGTCTTGTGTAGAATGTGGATAGCCTTCATCTCCGTTCTGGAATACCAAGGCAAAAGCTCTCAGAATTGCATGGAAATTCATTCAGGAGGTTTGTCCTTCATGTGGGACAGAGTGAGACTTATTAACTACTATCTACTCGTTTATTTCAGTACTTTTTTTCCTTCTTCTTGTAGAACAACAAAACCTTTTAGGCATTATATTTTTTGAAGTGGGACTCATTTCTTGTGTAGGTACTTATAGATTTTGAGCTCGAGACTGTTGGCTTGAAAGAGACGTCAAGACGTTGTTGTGAGCCAAATTGTGGGGCAAAACTGAAGGACTCTGTTCTTGACTGGGAGGTACTAATTATATATAGATGTTTGCCTTGATATTCTCTTTTTGTGTGATGTCACCAATGAGAGGGAACTTGCGAACCGTTTTGTTCATTATTCTTCATGATAAGAGTTGGCAATTTCGACCCGATTTTTTAAATGGATTGACTTGGGTAATGTTTAACACATTAATTGTTTAAGGGTCAACTTGACTGGACTCTGACCTGCACATCTTACACCTTTATGATAAAGATATGTTCATATTTTTAGAGATACACCTTTTTTACTTTTACTTCATTTATTGTCCCATATAGGATGAACTACCTCCTAAAGAGATGAAGCCAGCAGAAAAACATTGTCGAAATGCAGATCTCGTTTTATGTTTGGGGACTAGGTAAATATCATGCTTGTTTCATTCGTTCTATTCTTTATTTTGAATGTTTAGCAAAAAAAAAAAAAAGAAAAAAAAAAAAAAAGAAAAAAGAAAGAAAGAATAACAAATGGATAAAAAAAACATGAAGGGTTTTGGTCTACCGCTTCATATGTTAACATCCAAAGTTTATTTGCAGTTTGCAGATAACCCCTGCATGCGACCTCCCATTAAAGTCTATTCGCAATGGTGGAAAGATGGTAATTGTCAACCTTCAGGTACATACAGTAAAACCTCGTGCTTATTTTTAATTTGCATTATTGCTTACTATTAATGTGTTGATGATTTCAAACCTTTTCGCAGCAAACTCCAAAAGACAAAAAGCGAGTCTGGTCATTCGTGGTTTTGTTGACAAGGTGTAGTGTTTATTTGCATATACTTCTCACATAATATACTTTTTACATTTTTTTTTTTTTTTTTTTTTTTTTTCATTTTTGCACACTTTTGTGTTAAAAACATTTTAATTGTAAATTATTTTCATGCAGATAATGGCAGGGGTATTGCATCTTCTTGAAATGAAGATTCCTCCGTATGTTCGTGTGGACTTTTTCCAAATAATCTTTAGTCAAAGCCAATGTGTCCCTGGTACCTACTCTTTCTTCTTACTATTTCGTCAAAAAATATCCTAGCTATAAGTTTTAGTTAATCGGATTGTTCCTTTCTTAGTTTGATTATTATATAAACTGCAGAGACAAAGTATGGAAAATGGTCTCTTAAAATTGCTAGTGTTCATGGAGAAAAAGCTCTGCTGCCATTTATTGAATCAGTCCAGGTATATTATCTTTTTCTAGTGACGATGTCTCTTTTTACCTTTTTATTCTAAAAACATAAGTTTCTTGTTTTAAGTCATCTATCAGATTTTGTGATTTCCTCATTTGCTATGCAATGACATAACTTTATAACCGCAACTTATAAAAATAAACTAATTTTGTTATGTTTTATTTGATCTATTTGATTTATATGTTATCTAGGTTACCTTTCCGGATAGGCCAGAGCTGAAAACTGCTGTCCTGAACCAGCAGCCATTTTTGCTGAAAAGGTAAATGCTTTATTCGCAAGGCGTGAGTTCTTGAATAAATTTTGGTATGACCCCTTATGTCAGACCTTTTTTTCTTCGTTTAATCTTGCCTTAAACGTTTACATTTATGTTTTAGCCCCGAAACATTATAGTTATAAATCTTATTTGCTTCTGGTTCATATGGACAATAAATCATGTAGCTTTATGGTTTTTATTTTCTCATCATCCCATGTTCGTTTGTTATTTACAACTTCAGGGAAACACTCAAATCAAGACCACTTCACATGGTTCTATTGGTCAACTTCAGTGAAGGTTGTGGTTGCCGCTTTATCAGCATCGATCTTCCCATTGATTTTGAGGTAAAACCCTAACAGGCTACCAAAATCAAATTTCATTCGGAAATTACATTGTTATCAAAATTTTCTTGTTCTTAACTTTATTACATTTGCAGGGGTCAGCAGATGATATCAGTCAAGATAAGAATTTTGTGATTCAACAGCTTAGAGACAAGGCAAATGAAGATCAATGTTGTGGGCAGTCATCTTTAGTCGACAGAAAAGTCATGTCAGATTGCGGGAAAACAATTTCTACATACGCGGTTGCTACCAACATTATTCAGTATGATGTTTCTGAGTTGACTGAAAAAGTCAACGAAGGTCAAGAAAAAGAGAAAATTGATTGTGGTGTAGATGTATCAACCAATGGTGTGCCTGCAAAGAAACTGCGAGTTCATTGATTGTGTAGTTGTGTAAGTAAATACTGCCTTTTGGGGGTTAAAAAATGTTGATGCTAGGTAGTGAGGAGGATCAAAGTCAAACTGAGAAGGCAAGAGTTAAGTTTATGCCAGTGGTTAAAACTGTACCAAGTTACCTAGTTGATCTTTTTTGGAGGTGGGTTGGTACCCTTGAACCCTTTTTGACTTTGATGTCGTCGTTTAAAAGCTGATATTTGTCTGATATGAAATTTCGCGAAATGCCATTCAAATTTACTTAAAGGCTGTAAAACCATAATGTGTTTGAGGTTTGACACATGACCTTAAATCTATTAGCCTGGAGTATGTAAAACTGGAACACTTTTCTCAGTAAAGGATTATGTAAAACCGTCTCAGAATTGGCCCGATAGCTCATCATTTGTGTGTTTCAGTACAAACCAGTCCTTAAGAAAGCTTTTTTCTTTTCACGAGTGGGCCTTTTGGTACTCTTGATAAGGTTCGTTAGGGGATGTCTGTCACAGCCAGTTAATACTAGCTTACCGTGTTACGCAAACTGCTTATATTATTTTGTTTTGAGCTTTTGAATAAGCGAGTTGAGCTACCGGTAAACTATGAAAAAAGTTGTCCCTGTAATACTAGTTAGCATAATACAGAGGTTACGGGTTTCAACTTTGTCATCGCGTCTCTTTCATCATGGTGTTACATAATTTGCTTGTCACATGTTTGATTAGTCTAGTAACTCTAAATAATCAAAGATCTAAATCATAACAAGTATACACATACAATGGTAATCAAAGTTGTGAACTTTATATAATCAAAAGAACATTTGTGTTATTGTTTATCACTAAAATGTAAGATGTGGCTCTATGATCATATGAAGTGTTTCTTTCGTTTGGTATTGCTAAGGGCCCAGCATATAAACCGAACCAAAAAACCGGTTCGAATTGAACCGGACGGGACCAACCCTGGAGCAAACATTTTGGTCCGGTCCTCGGTTCAGTGTTATGGACCAAATCGGTTTTTGGCCCGGTCCTCGGTTCAGTGT
Source organism: Chrysanthemum lavandulifolium (assembly GCA_022545495.1). Taxonomy (NCBI): domain Eukaryota; kingdom Viridiplantae; phylum Streptophyta; class Magnoliopsida; order Asterales; family Asteraceae; genus Chrysanthemum; species Chrysanthemum lavandulifolium. The sequence goes on along the minus strand of CM040239.1, from coordinate 41,688,582 downwards.
TATGGACCAAATCGGTTTTTGGCCCAGTCCAGTTTTCAGATTGTGCTCAGCCATAGTATTGCTTTAGCCATTTATATGCGTAATGCGTTTTTTGGCTAAGTTGCATTTTCTTTATATGTGACATGTAATCAACGGTTTGGAACAAGGTTTTAAAGATCGGGATCCTACTCAAGATCGTTTTCGTTTTTGCAAAATCGTGATCGTAAGATTGAATCGGGATCTTAAGATCCTACTATAATGTTATTTCTTTATAGTTTTTATAATATTATACAAATCTTCAAATTATTATACATTATAAACACATAATATTATGAATGTTTCATATAAATGTTGTCCTAAATTAGGATTATGATTTTTAAAAAAAGATTAACATGTTGTTTTTTGAATTCTACAAAAATCAACCCATAAATTTGTTGTTTTTAGTTTGTAATCTTGAAAAGAAGATCGGATCAGTTAGATTTTAAGATACTACACAAAATCGGGATCCTTGCAAAGATCCAAGTAGGATCCGGATCGTTTTGTTTTGTAGTATCGTAAAATCGTAAGATTTTAAAATCAGATCGAAATCCGACGTTTGAAAGAATTGACTGTCGGTCCAAGTAGCATTGAACGTTGAGACTTATTATTCAGCCTATTTAATATTTCTTTGGAACTTTTCGTAGTGAAATTTTTGAAAGCCTTTGGTTTGGGTTTATTGAACATCTTATGTTATTTTTCTATTGGAAAATTTATTAGGTATACATTTTGCTTTATTTAAGTATCGTTTGTATAGACTCTGAATCTAGATCTTTTCGAGCTGAATTTACAGTTTATCTCATGTTTCAATTTTAGTTAACACAGAAAACACACCATAACAAATAAATCAAGTTTTGAGTTAGCTCACGTTAGAATCAAGATTTTCTCAAGTCTAGCTCAAGCTTTTCTCATGACGGTTCACTGGTCCATCAAGCCGGACATAATATCATTGAGTCGAGCTTATTCGACTCGTTTACACTAGGGGTGAGTTCGGCTTCGGAACCGACCCAAAATCGAAAGAACCGAGAACCGAAAAATGCATATCTTAGCAACCGAGAACCATACCAAATAGTATGTTTCAATTCTGGTTCGGTTCTCGGGTTCAGTTCGGGTATTTCGATTCTACCAGATTGGAACCATGAATTTTTAAAAATCACCCAAATTTCAATATTATGTGTTTACACTAATTCACATCTAAACCACAAAGAATATTAAACGACTAAAGTATATAGCAAAATATCCAAGCTACGTCAACGTTTGTTTATAAATGGGTAGCACAATCTTTGAAAAAACGATGCCAATAAGACATGAAAAAACTAAACAATCCTTGAAACAATATATCGTGGTCCCATCTCACTGTCCAATTATTTATCGATATTTAATATTTTTAAAATAGAGTCATCAAAGTTTTCACTACTTTTCAATGACAACTATTGTCAACCGGTAGCCCAAGTTGGGTGGTGAAGTTTCAACTATCATGGGGCATAAATATGTAAACGTGAACTTAAAAAACTAAATGTTCCATAAACATCTTATATATCTGAAAGTTGTGCGGCTCTTCGGTTCCAGAACCGATACCACGGTTCCGGACCAAACCGAACTGAGAACCGAAATTTTCTTGAAAAACCGAGAACCGCCCGTGGTTCTAAAATACGGTTCGGGTTAGGTCGGTTATGGTTCACTTCTCTTGTTTCGGTTCGATTTTCGGTCCATTTGCTCAGCCATACAAATATGTGAAGCCCATTATCACATTAGCCCAACTGGGCTTCATTCCAAATCACACCCACTGCAACCATCTCTCCCAAAACACAAACCCCTAAAAACCAATCCTACACACAGTCACACCTCCACTGTGTGTTCCTTGACCCAAACCCTCAAAATGCTGAAAACCATAACCAAAAACCCAAGATTCCAAATGGGTATTCAAAAAAGATTCATATACCATCATTCATTTCGCCATCATCACAAAAAGGATCAATCTTTACGCAAAGCAATGGAAACCATTTTGATATCAGAAGACTGGGCAAAACAAATGATCTTACATGATAAAACAATCAACAAACTTAACCCTGTTGTAGTTTCATACATAGTATCAGATTTTAATGTTGTTTCGCATTCCGAAAAACTGTTTAGTTTAGCTCATTCTTTGTTTTATACTGAGTTATATGGATGTGCTAGTGTTATAGTTGATGAAATGATTGATCATAGGATGTTGGATAAGGCTTTTGCTAATTTTTGTAACTATTCTTGTCAGGGATGTGTTTCGAAATTTAATCTTGAGGTTTTCGCGTTTATCGTTGATAGGTGTAGAGTTAAGGGTTTGTTAGATAAATGTGTTGAGTTGATTATAAGATATGAGGAGTATGTGGGTAGTAGTAAGTTCGGATTGTGTTTTAATTCGGTTTTGAGAGATTTGATTAAGTGTCGGAATTTGGATCTTTTTTGGAGGTTGTGTGGACGGATGTTGAGGAAAGAAGAGTTGTTTGATGTTTATATGTATACTAGTATGATTAAGGCGCATTGTATGGTTGGGAATGTTGGTTATGCGAAAAAGGTGTTGGTTGAGATGAGTCAGAAAGGTGTTAAGCCTAGTGTTGTGACGTATGATGTGATGATTGGTGGGTTGTGTAAAGCGGGGCGTGTTGATGAAGGTGTTGAGGTTAAGGAAAGTATGGTGAAGAAAGGGTTGGCGCCGAATGTGTTTGTGTATACGACGTTGGTTAATGGGTTTTGTATGATGAAGAGGTTGGAAGATGCGAGATTGGTGTTGAAGGAGATGTTTGATGCGGGTGTGGAGCCTAATGAGGTGACGTATAATGCATTGGTTAACGGGTTTATATTAGAAGGTGATTTGGAAAGGGCGGGTAGGGTTAAGGATGAGATGATCGCTAGTTGTGTTGGTCCGAATTTGGTTGTTTATAATACACTTCTTTACGGGTTATGTAAAGAACATATGATGGACAGAGCAGGTGAGCTAATGAGTGAGATGATCAAGTTAGGCGTAAAACCGGATTTAAAAACGTTCAATATGTTAATTCAAGGTTATTGTAGAGTGTCACACATGATTGATGCATTTCTAGTTGTTGATGAGATGAAGAAGCTTGGCTTTGAGCCGGACGTGAGAACTTATGGTCTTTTAATTATTGGGTTATGTCATGCTCGTGATCTTGAAAAGGCATATTTACTTCTTTCAGAAACGAGTTTGAAGGAACTCAAATTAGATCAGGTAGTTTACGAGACCCTTTTAAGTGCTTGTTCAAAACAAAGTGATTACACAAAGTCAAAAAAAGTTTTTGAATTGATGAAGGAGCAAGGGATAATCCTTAATGAGTTTTGTTACGGGAGCCTTATAGGATGCCTTTGTAGAGTTGAGAAAATGGATGAAGCAAGATCTTTTATGCATGAAATGATCGAGAATGGTGTAGAACCAAACACACACATATTTGGATCATTCATTAACGGTTATTGCAAGTTAAGGGACTCAAAGGTTGCAAATAAGTACTTTTATGCAATGTTAGGTCGTGATTTAGTTCCTACTGGTGAAACTTACACAATTTTAGTTGAAGAAAATTGTAGAAGTGGAAACTACATTGATGCATTTTCGATTTTTAGATGCATGCTTTCTAGAAAAATATTTCCGGACACTCACACTTATAAAGTCATTATAGATTGTCTTATGAAATATGGACATCTTGAAGATGTTTCCGGGCTGTTGATTGAACTTCACAGTAAGGGTATCGTCTGTAATTATCCATCAATTAACTCTCTTGTATTGAGTTTATGCAAGAAACAAAAAGTTGAAGAAGCTTATAAGCTTGTTAAAAATGGCGCGGTTAATTCAAGTATATTTACCTATAACATTTTGATAAAGGGTTTTTTCAAAATTGGTAATGTGAATAGAGCTAAGGAATTATTTGAGGAGATTAAGGAAAAGGGTTTGAGCCCAGATCATGTCACGTATGGTACAATGATCATTGGTTTTTGCAAGTCAAAAGGTGTGACTGAAGTGTGTGAGTTACTAGATGAAATGGTACAAATGGGCTTATCGCCAAGTTGCTTTCTTTACAACGCTGTTGTAGATTGCTGCCACAAGACTGGGGATTCTGAAAAAGCTAAGGACTTGTGTCGAAAAATGACCGAGAAGGGTTTTGTTTTGAGTTCATCTTTTGACCCGTTAAGTATTAAAGATCAAGAACTAGAGAGAAGCCAAGTGGTTATATGATGAAGGAAGCAAAAACACTCTCGTTAACAGCTTTGTTTGTAGCCTTGGGCCAGAACCGATTGGAGAAGGGTTTGATTTCTACTTGGAAAAGCCTAGGGACAGAAGGTAATGACTGATAAGCTATTTTTTTGCTACTGGTTGAAACGGGCTGGGTTTATTTGCAAACATCTTTGGTTCCAGCTCTTAAAAAAAATACTAGTCCTTCAAATATGATTGCAAAGACGATATTATTAGGGTGATAGATTTAAGCTTTTTGAAAAATGCATAAAAAACAGAAATTGGGCAAAAATTTATCTGACCTGTAGAGATAACGCACAACCCAAATCGACGTATATTCAACTAAATGGGTTGAAATTGTCACATCTACTAATTATAGAAAGAAAAAAAAAAAAAATCCTTCTGTTGACTTGATATGTTACTCTATTCAGGTCAAGCAAACAGGGTCAGCAGTTTCGGGTATCAAATTTTTTGAACTTTCCAACTTGGAGATGCAATCATTACGAGCATTGTGGTAGCCAGGTAATACAATGTTCAAATTATCTTGTAAAAGTTATCAACCTTTTTGCCCTCTGCACAGACCCGAGATAGAAAGTGGATCGAAAATTGCAGTACTGAGAATCAAAGTTGAGCAAATAAATAGTAGCATATTTGTCATCTGCACTAACACATGACCCATTTTCTGTGAGTTGGTTGCTAAATGTGACACCAAAGTTCGTCAATGCACTCCCTATAATTGTATACTTAGTTACCATTTGCAATATTGTTATCTTATGTGATGCTATCTCAGAATCAGTTGAGAAAATCAAATTACCAAATAGTGCTTATATGGTCTTTTGCCTGAATTTTTTTGTTATATTGGTTGACTTGAACACTAATATTCACCTCTAGACTGTTAAAACGTATGAACATGCTATGGACATATAAATAGAGTTTGCATCTTGCATGATGCTTGTTACAAACAGTTGGTTAACTAGCAAAACACATTTGTCCATTGAAATGTCATATATTAGAATTACAAAGCTATTATTTAAATAATACAATATAGATATATGAATAATACAATATAGGAGGTTGTATGCTTTAAAAGTAAACCGTGGGCTATTTTTGCAACTTGTTTGATCCATTTGACGTATTTAGATAAAACAAACTCAAAACGGCCCATTCATATGTTGTCTGGGTGCTACCAACTCCTGTAGGTAATTTGGACAGTATTAGAAGCTAATTTTAAACCTTAATATTTGGGTTTTCTACAAACTCAAGGACCAAACATGTAATTTACTAACGAAATAGTTAACGGAAGTTAGAAAAAAACCTAAATCGGCCCAAAAAAAAAGTCGGGTACCTTAAATTGAAAAAAAAAAAAATAGTACCTTTAATTGAAATTGGACATAAGATGAGTACCTTTTTATGCGATTTGCCCATAAATATATTTATACAAACATGTAATAAAAAATATAAGTTGAGTAAACATTGCAAATAAGTTTTTGTAATGTTTTTTACAAAATATATTTAATTTAAAATTTGGAGCTGGACATATAAAGATCTCACTACTCTTACTTTTTAGCGATGTGGGATAAGTCATTTGGATAGTGAAAATTGAAGAATTTCATATATCATCCCAAACACATGAAGCTTCTCTACTTTGATTAACGATCCACAACATGGCCCAAAATTTCTATAAGACAATCATCGTGGAGAATGCGGGTATGATTTTGTTGAGCGAGATAAAGCCATGACACCAAAAAGACAGAATCTAGATTAGTTCACCGACAATCAAGGATGAAATGGGATAACTTTGATCATCAAATTTACTCATCTCTTTACCTCACTAAAACTAATAAATTAATCCTCTTCGACAAACTGCAACTTTGGTTTAGTCGAACAAAAAATCAAATTGCAGGCTAAAACTTACACATATTATTCACTGAGAATTTACAGTTCTTTTAGCTACACAAACTCTGTGACAAATACAATATTATAACTTTGTAGTACTATTGGCTTATAAAGGGGCCATCATATCTCAATGTTTTGCTTTGGATATGAATTATGAGGATTTAGCATGGTTCTAGCATTTCGTTTTAGGATTGCCATGAGTTTCACTACTCTGAAATTAAATCACAATTAGCTTTAAATTTCCTGGAATAAAGATGTTCACGATAAACGAGACATGTTGTAACTGTGATTCTTTTCTTTAGGAAAGGGACTCACATAGCTCGAAGGTTTCTAGCTCCAAGGTTTTAAAACTTATCTATCGACTTCTCTGCTTCACACGTACCCATTGATATCACGTTTCACACCAGATTCTGTTTGCTGCATTTCAAGACGAAACCTGTGAAGCCTCTCATTTTTTTGGGAAACAAGTTCACCCCTCTCCAGTTTTTGTATGCTAGCCAAGCTGAGATTGTCCATTACGCTTCCTTTATTGACGGACAGCAAATAGTGGTAGCAGCTGAATCTCGAAGCCATTGTTGCCTCTGTTCAGAGGGAAACTGAGTTGTGACATGAAAGTAGTAATAAAAGATGGAACTTGATGGCATGATCAGCATTTTTGTCCTACAAAACATTGTATTTTGTTCAAATGGGTTAATATATAGAACTATAATGGTTGTAAATGAATAATGACATATGTTCGTGTTCACAAATAAATAGATAGTTCGTGTTTATGTTTGTGTTCATAAGCATGAGGTTGGCTCCTTGTATAGTTTGAGCTCAACATTTGCAGCCATGGTCTTTCAATGCAAATATAAAAATCTGAATTTAGACTGAGCATAAAGGTATTGTAAGAGGTGTTTCCAGTTGAGTGTTGAGAATAAATTATTCACTTTGAAAAGCCAATAATCAGTATTTAATATGTAGACTGTTAAAAAATGTTAGAGTATAACTTGTGATCATAGTGAGAGTGCTCAATCCACATGTAATGAATTACAAGCAAACATTTCTACTAGACAATTATAGGTATAAGTTGGATTTTAATTTTAATAAAATACTTAATCTTTTATATAATAAAACAAAACCCCTAGTGGGAATTTTTCATTTTAAAAAAATCAATTCATACCTTATTTGGTAATAAATTTTTTTATTTGATTTTCTTTTTCGGATTTTAAAAAATAATTAAACCTAATTATTTCTTAAATTGGCTTAAAAAAGGTTTAAAAACGTCTTTGTACTCACATATAAAAAAAAAGATGAAAATACACATGGGCCTTAATGCTATTAGTTCATAATTGGGGTGATAAGTGTAATTTAAAAAAAAAAACACGGAGGCAACCCGATTCTAATATTAAAAAAACTCTTCACACATTGCAAACCTCAAATCTCCCGATTCATATTGATTTTTGCTAAGGTGAGTTATCTCCATTCCTAATTATCAATTTTTGTAGATGTGTATTCCTAATTATCGATGGATTTTATAATTTTGTTTCTTGATAGAAGTTACGGAGTTTAAGATTTGTGTTTTTTATAGAGGTCATGTGTTGCATATGTCACCCAACAAATAATTTTTTTATGTCCCCATCGTTAGTTTTAAAATTAGGTTCTTTTATAACCCAATTGGTTTTGGTGTTATTATGACCCATTCTTAATTTTTAAAATTAGGTTTTTATTTTAATAATGAATTTCCGTTGAATTAATTTATTGTTGTTCTTTATAAGAATGAAAAGATTTATAGGATGGTGGTGTTTGCTAGATTGTGATTTAATGGTGAATGAATGTGTTTGTTTTGTTATCATTGAGTTAGGAACTTGAAATATTTGAGTAAATTGATGACCTACGGATTAAATTGAAAAAAGGTTGGATTTTTTAGATTAGGAACTGGACACGGTTATGGGATGAAGTTATCTTAAGCTTTAGTATTGTAATCGAGTGAACATGTTTGTTAGGATAACGTGTATTCAGCGTATATGCAGTTTTAAGAAGGTAAGTGACACATTGGTTTTAATGTTTCAATCGATAATTAGTTCGGGGAAGTGTTCATTAGGCGTGGGATTATGTGAGCTCACCTTTTTCAACTTCTTGAATCACACGACTGAAATCAAAGGCCTAATGCAGTGTACAAAGGTATAGTTCTACCTTCTAAGAGACTTTGTTGTTCATTTACTAACTACCAATTATTTTTGAAGTTTGCTTCAAACTTTGAGTTCATATATTTAAGTTCAGTATAACTATCTTAAGTTTTTAATTTTAAGATGCTGGAAAGGGATGGATCCAGCAGCAATGCGTCGTTGTTTGAGTTTTGGTTTCTCAGATAAGAGTTCGGCAACCATAATTGGAAAGTGTATGCACCTAAAAAACCAAAGAGAGACCCGAAGGCGCGTGGGTGTTTGTTGGTCTCCTGCCTCCGTTTGACCGTCCAAGGCATGACCGTGCTGAAACCATTTGACGGGCCTCCAGCCCTCCACCTTGGTGTTAATGTGAAGATGATCACAAGTTACCAACTAGCCTCGACAAAGAGACAGGCAGTAGGCTTGGAATGGGAACAAATATGTATTCGTCTTCTCCCTCCTTGGCCAACACAAATGCAGTTAATTGAGGAGCTAATTGAGAAAGTTGTTGGCTTTGCTAATAGGACTGCAAGACCTAAACATAAGGTAAAAACATTTCACTACTTTAACTGATTAATTGCTATATATATTAATTATTATATCTCATATGATTGTGTTTTAAAGAGTATTTAAGGGTTCCTTGATCATGATCCATTCAATACAACATAATCTAATTTCATTACAAGAAAAGGACAAAGGAATATTTGCGATTCAACTAAGCGGTTGTGTAATAAAAAGTAGCCTATCTAACCACAAATCTTTACACCATTTTACCCAAGTTTAACATGTTCATTCATTAAGTTTTTCATCTATGTCTTAGTCATCCTATGTTGACATATAGTTCTTTTTTTTGTATTTTGATTATCCTGAACTTTTGTGACAATACCCTATTATACTATCGTATTTTATAATGTTTTACTGGTGGAAAAGAACATAAATAGTTTTATAAGTTCCTAGATTAATCATATAGTCCTTATGGTTTAATACCTAATTATATGAAACTAAGAAATTTATAACTCAACTGTATCTTGACTTTATGGAAACCACCAAGGACACAATCAGAGTTAAATTCCTTTTTCCTATTTATAAATAGTCTCCAAGCCACGTCATACTCTTATGTGAATGTCTACATAAGCAAAAGACATTGAAGGAGCTGAAGAGTATGACGAAGAGTTTGACGCGTGTTGTGTAAACAAATCCTCCTAGGGACTGTGAAGTCGTTTTACAGTATACTCGATTCGTTTCACATTGATGTGGGAATCTCATTATAATCAAAAGGCTTTGGCTTACTTTGAACACTTAGGTTCGACTGATAGGTACTTTTCTTAAGTAGTTATTAAGTGTTTTGGTAAAAATGTTTACTTGCTTATTTTAGAGTGAATAAGCACATAAAATAAAGGAATTGATACATGAAAATGTAAAGGAATATACATGTAAATAACTAAATAATGAATAATAAATTAGCATCCAAACACTACTAATTTATGATGAAGCGCTGATAGAGTGAACCATCTACATCGTTGTGTTTTGTGATTGTCATCTTATTTTCTGCGATATGCTAAGTTATGGTTAATTTCAGGGTATGGGATTTGTATATGATGCGATGTTGAAGCCTTTATATTAAGACATGAAACAGATATTGAAAAGAGTCCAAAGCAATTTTTTGACAAAGTGTGGGATGTGGTGATTTACTATTGGTGGCCAAACAAAGATCTTTGAAATCAGTATCTAATTTCTAAGCCCCCCGCCTCAAGACCAGCATCTCAGGTATTTAATGTTATATTGTTACTTAAAGACTAAATTTAGATTTTTGGAGAAAATATATCAAGTTTGGATTTACAGTTGCAGCCGTGTTAATTGCTGTGAGCACTGTTACACGAAAACTCATTCATCTCCCTGGTATTCAGGTCAACAAGAGCAACCGTAGCATGGTTCCAGAGGTCGATATAGGCCACAATTGTCCCATGCATATGGAGACAAGTTCATCTCCAAATCAGTAATTAGGAAAGTGGCTCACATTCAGAAGCGTGGTGGTACAGTTACCACAAATCGTGGTGAGGTCTATACAACTGAGGGGTTCGTTTATCATTCTTTTCACATTGTCTATTGGGTTAATTGTAGAATATACAATGCATGCAAAATACATAATTATGCACTTAGTTTTATAATTGTAAATACTTTCTCTTTGGTATAGTTAAAATAGAAATCAAACAGAATAGATTATCGCTAAAAGCTTTTGTTCTCAAGAGTAGCGAGAATAGGGGTGAGGAGAGGCAAGAGTTGAATGTCAATGTTACTCCCGCCAGCAACAAACACATTCGGTTGATGGAGTTTTGGAAACAAAAGTAGATGGCTAATTCATAAGAAAATTAACAATTTCTTACTGTATTATCTTAATTTTTTAATTATACTAGCATAATTTTCATGATTCTCTAACTCGTGACTGTCACGGGTCATTTCGACTCGGAAGATTCACTAAATGCGCAATTTATGGTCCGAGACAAGGTCATTTAGAAGTCACAGTCCGAGTCACTTTGTTTTCTGAGTAGTTTAATCAACTTGTGAGGATTGATTCATGAGTTTGAACATTTACTAACTAGCACTCTTTAGCAGCTTTGTTTATGAAAATAGTACTACTATTTAATAGATGCAACAAAAGATACATCAATTAACAATGCCCGCTGCCTTGTCTTTGGATCAAATTTTTTGTCATTCGCCTCACAAGGATGCCAATACTACTCGAGCAATGTTAGACAAGTTTAGGTTATAAATGGGATAAAAATCGTCAGTTTATATATAAATTAATAATAATACGTAATTAAAATGTTTAGAAAAAGCACGTGCGTCTTGTGAGTATTATAATCTTAGTTAAATAAATATGCAATAAAAAAACATAAACGAATGAACATCACAAATAAAGTTTTGTGATGAGCTACCCATTTATGTTAAATATAATATTCAGAATTGGAGATATAAAGATCTTACTATTCTTACTTTTGAGCGATGTGGGATAAGTAATAGGGAATTAGGGATAATGAAAATTGTAGATGTTCATATATACTTCTGTTTATATTTTTTTTTAACAAACTTCTATTTACTTCAAATGCGAAGTAAACTTGAATATGATTATCACAAACTGAACTGAATAAACTTGACAACAAATCTACAGATTCTCAAACTTAAATGTCTAAATCAAGATTGTAAGATATATCGCACCCGACTCTTTAATCAACTTGCCTACCTCTAGCATTCATATCCATGTTAAGTTTTTGTAACTTTATACTCACCCAGCCAGAATTTAAAGTATTAAATATACCAACTAAAATTACTTTTTTTATGGAACGACAATTTTATCAAGAAACTCAATCCGACAAATTATCGGAGAGCAATGACAAACCAATACAAGACACCTCAAGTAAAGAGGAAAACGAAAAGAAGTAACACTTTTGGGTAAAAGCTCCCACAAGCTAACAAGCTAAACAAATCTGAAGATTTGTTAATCCAGTCATCCCAAACACGAGAAGCTTTTCTACTTTGACTAAAGATCCACAACATGGTCCAAAAATTCTATAAGACAGTCATCATGGAGAATACGGGTATGATTTTCAGAGAGAAAAAGCCACGACAGGCAAAAAACCACTTGAATTGCTTTTGCAAGCTTTACTATTACCAAATATAGGACGATAGATTCCGTAAAGTCATTGCACACCAGGCAAAAAACATAATCTAAATCTGTTCACCAACGTTCAAGGATGAACTGGGATTGGTTTCTTTTACCATTACATTCATTCACGAAAGTGAATGAGAATAAGTAACTCTTGATACCCAACAACTAACCAACAAGGTACGCCTTTGTCCCATGTAGAGCTTAAACCCTTAACCAAGTTGAATGGCACATCAATTAAGAGGACCTTTGATATTGCTAGACCACCAAAACGCTGGTTCGTGGCTCCAAAGGACGTCCTATCCACTAACTCCGCGTAAAAATTACAAGTAGACAAAATGAATTGGCAAGGTAGATTGGCCTATACTTGTAAATTTTTGCTGGCCCATCATAACAGATTTGGCAGGGTTCGAAAAAAACTACTTATATAGCTGGATTCGATAAAACTTGATAGATACATTAGTCTTTCAAAGATGTATTCAATTTGTTCAAAAAAACTACTTACGAGGCAGACACATGATTGCGCTTGAACCTCGGTTTCTTACTTTAGTTGTCTGTAAGTTGTGTGTGTCAATTGGGCCGCATTCAATTTGTTTTAGCAATTACATGAAAGCTATAACAAAACCTCACCATAAGTTAACAACCAGCTCATATAAGTTTATCAAGAGTAGAATATTACGATATAGTATATGTCGATTCAAATATATAGAAATTCACACTTATTACATGAGCCTCGTAAAGATTGATAAGTCGAACCGTTACAAGCTTAAGTCTTGGCACATTATATATATCAAGCGAGGCTGTTTAGCTCAAACTTGAATTCAATAAAAGTTAAAGTTGAATGAGCCCAACTTGCCTGACAAAATTTTACATGATTGCAAGTCCTAAGAACTTCAGCTAATAATTTATATTTACATGGTATACAATTTTATAACATACAATATCTATATGAAGAAGTGAAACAAGTCCAAAACTGCTGTTGTCAATTTATCCCACATTGGCCATAATATGAAAATATAGACACTTTAAATAAGCCTTGTCTTTTCCGATAGCTGTTTCACCATTTATTTTTCATAACCATTTTCTTCATAGCATGAACGCTTTTCTGTATCGAAGTACTTGATTTTCACACTATGATAGTGAAGAACCAAAATGGGCTGGGAATAAGTGCTAATTCATTTTGCTGGTTCACTAATGCTAATTCACTTGCTGGTCCATTATATCAAACACAGATGGGTCAGGGCTAGGTGCAGTAGCACTAATGCCAGTTGCATACAGGCATGCGCTAATGTGCAGTTTCAAACTTTAAATAGCTGATGTGAAGAAATGCAGGAAAGCAAATCAACACGACCATGAGGCAGCTATGTGATTGTGTTTGAACTTCAATTTCTAACTTTAGTTGGCTGGACTTAAAATGGGGCGCAATCTTCATGTTTTGTCAATTACAATGCTAGTTCATTTCCGTAGTTCAAGTGATATAATATCAATGCTGTGAAGCTAATATGAAGTTCGTGATGTTATCCTAACAAATCATGCCAACATATTAGCTACAGTATTCTAAAGCCTTAGTCGCTCAGATTATCTACTTGGTGGGAAGCATATGAGCTTCAAAGTAACTGAAGGTCAAGTAACGAGTTGTTAAATCAATGATCTTAGTTTCGCTTTCACTAGACCATCTTGCAATTAATATCTCATATACATTGTACTTATGGTATCAGTTTAATTAATTTATGTTAAATTGCAAAGTTTTTATACACTTTGCACTTTTGATGGGCATATGACCTCAACATCCTAACAAAAGGCCATAACGTTGGGTAGTCTACCGATCAAAATGGGTCATGACGAAACCAAAAACCTTTTATTGCTCACAGAAATATTAATTTTTAATGTGTTAAGTAAGATTAAATTTATTATATTATGACAACAATAGTCTAAGGCGCTATTATAAAGCCACTTAGAAGCTTATAGCTGTTTGACCATTTACGGTGTTTCCTGAATTCCTTCAATAGCTAAATCTTTTAGCATAACCCATTTGGTTGTAACACATATGTTGAAAGGTTTATGGATAATTATTAATATTAGTATGACCGGATTCGAACTCGAGACTTCGGGATTGCACACATTACGTATGAGAGTTGATGTTAATAATTAATATATAAAATGTTATTATTAATTATTAGTCACGAAATAAAACATAACGATAGTTAAATATTTAACGAGGTTTGGCTAACGGTCGTTAAATGTAAACTAAGAGGACTAAGAATGAAATTAGTGGGCAAGAAAAGTCTAGAACCCTCTTGGGTTGGGTGGCGGTCGTGGCTTCTCAAAAGCCCAAGGGAGGCTTTCTTGGTCACCAAGTTTGAGAATGTATATATCAAACCACTTGTATTCATTATTCTCTGTCTTGGATCACCAATAACCCAATTTCTTCTCCTTCTCCTCTCCTCTTTGTGTGGCGGTCGAAACTCCCAACCCCGAGGATTTCGATTTTGTCTAACTCAAAGACACAAGTGTTTGGTTTATTTGTGATTCAAGAACTAACTTCTCCACATCAAATCGCTATTAATGCGTGTGTCAAGAGCGAAGAACAAGCACGTTTGAGCTTGTGAATCTTGGTGGTTGATTTCATTGGTGGGTCGACATAGGTGTTGGTCGACATTCACAAACCCTAATTTATTAGGGTTTAGGGTTTCTTGTTCTTGATCCTAATTTGGGGTTTTTCCATAAACCCTAATTGCATTGATTCGCAAAAGGTACGCACATACTTTCTTGTTTGGTTAATTACTTACATGTATTATTCCTAATTACTTCCGCTGCATGCTTTGATGATGTTTACTTGTTTTATATAATTGTTATGATTAGTAAAACCCAACAGTGGCATCACGAGCCGTTAATATGATGTAATTAATTACCGAAACACATAAAAAATTGAATCTTTATGATTTTTTGCATGCTTTTATGGTTTCTAGGGTTTTGAATTTGAAACCCTAATTTTTTTAATGTATGGGTCGATTACCCTATATTTATTTAATTAGGTTTTAATTTTGTAAAACTTGTAGAAACCCTAGGATTGCATGCTTATTTTATGTGGTTAATTAATGAATAATTGTTATGTGCCATGTAATATGCGTACCTCTGTGATAATTGTTATGCGAAATCCATG
Organism: Chrysanthemum lavandulifolium; assembly: GCA_022545495.1. Classification (NCBI taxonomy): domain Eukaryota; kingdom Viridiplantae; phylum Streptophyta; class Magnoliopsida; order Asterales; family Asteraceae; genus Chrysanthemum; species Chrysanthemum lavandulifolium. The sequence goes on along the minus strand of CM040239.1, from coordinate 41,673,478 downwards.
GTGGAACATGCATGTTTTGCCATGGAGTATTGTTTATTGTATATTGATTAATTGTTAAGTGATACACACATGTTTTATTTATTTAATAATTATTGAATTGGGAAGACCTCAATTATAACTAATAAAATTAGTTCGTGCTAATTGGTATACTATTAACTTTGCTTACGCAATCGACTTGTCGATGTATGTGGCTCATCTTTTCGCGAGATGAAAGCACTAGTTAATGTATGCATTTATTTACGCCTAAATTGTTATTAGAGTTTATTGAAATAATTATGCATGTGGCTAATTGTTTTACATATGTTAAATTGTTTAGTTATATGTTTATATTATTTGGCGTGTTTAATTTTTATTAAAATGCTTTTTGTTTATATATTGTTTGACATGTTAGTAAGCAAAAGGGTTTTATGAATAGAAAATTAAATGGACTAAATAATGGCGAAACCGATTTGTTATCTAAGTATTATTCTTGAACTTTTAATCGATTGATCGATTGTACTAAATGGTTAGAACGGCTCACCCACTAGAACAAACTATAAAGGGGTTGTTTAAGAAGTGCATACGATCGCCGAATGGATGTCTAAGGTTATGCTTTTGCGCTTACATGGTCCTCCCCCTGTGAGTTCGATTGGAGCTACCTAGTATAACCATTCTATGTACGAAGCATCTTAGTGCAAAGTTGTAAGTTTCTCAACGCATCGATTAAAAATTTGTAGAATTTAATCTTAGCAATTAAAATCGTATGTAAGGTTTCCGAAAATTTTGTGTTATAAAGTTGTATGCATGCTTCTTTATACATAAGTTTTGATTACACGTCAAAAATTGTACCCTTTAAATTTAAGTTTATGCCATCTAATGATATGAAACACTTGAAGTTGTAATTTAGTTATGTGAGACCTTGATCTAGATTACAATGACAAGGTGAATTATTTTGTTGTGTGAGACCTCAGCTTTATGATTTGCAGTTTCTAAGTTAGACAACTTAATTAAGTTAGTTAGTGAGACTTATGACTTAAGGCATAAGATGGGATGAAACATGCTTACGTTTTGCATAATTGTTTGGCAAAATTGTAAATCCCATATTTTCTAGGAATTGCAAACTTGTTTGTCAATTATTGTTCTTCGACAATTACCTATTCTATACTTTCATCACTAGCAGATCAACTGATGTGGTGAAACTATGATAATGAGGGTCCTAGATTCAAGGAAAATTCTATGGTTAATATGAATATTGACCAAGGGTATTTTATTTTCTTGAAAGATTTAATTATCGAAAATACTAAAAATTGAATTTTGTTAATTCTTTTGATTGTATTAATGCAACATTAAACCGTAAACGTAGTTTGGGCTTTGGTAAATTGATCTAGTTTTGTTTTCAAACGAATGTTTGATCAAGAAAAATTTACTAACAGACAAACATAAACTCTTTTCCATGAAAGAAGAGTGTGACTCAATCCTATTCCTTTTCATGATTGAGAAAGGTATATTAGAAACATTAGAATTGTCTAAATTCTAATATATAACTCATAGCAACTTTAATAGTTAAGAAATTGCACACCATGTTTTCCTTAAGAGATTTCATTACCCTCTGTTGGTGATTGAATTCTTATATGACATTTTGGTCAACTAGAAAACATGTTTGACATTTTATGAGTTATTAAATTAGAAGCTAGACTAATTACCGCAAAATTGGTAAAAGACAAACTAGTATATTTTATCTAGTTGTTTTGTTTTGACTAATTGAAGGTGCTACACATCATTATGGCGATGGTAGACCCATTGAGGAAGAAATTGCATGCTCAATTTTCAAGTTAATAGCATTGATGGATGACCCATCATTTACAGAGTAGAATACACTCTTTTAGTACCTAAGTAATTGTTACGAATGGTCTTACAAAGGGGTAGTAACGTAATAGCATGCTATTTTCACTGGTTAATGAAACACTTACAATGTTGTCAAATCCAGTGGGAGTATTGTGGTGTATTACTGAATAAGACATTATTGTAACGTTGTCTAATTCGGTGGGAGTTACAAGATTTATTATCTTGGTAGATTTTCTTGAAATAATACATTACGTTCAAAAATGTAGACATTCATATTCTCGAGGATAGTCATGAGCGATTCCTTGATAATTCGATGGTCCTACATCTACTTGTAATGCTTATATATATCTATGACACTATCATATTGTTCACATAAACAAAATGCAAGTCGTGTTGTTTGTGTGCTATATGGTGTTGTTCTATGCAAGTGGGAGAAGCATTTATTGTGTGCAAAGGAACAACACATACAAATATGATTAATGGATTCTCTTGATCGTAAGGTAAGAGATTAACGTTCTAATAAGATTGTCTTGCTTAAAGAACATGTGTCAAGATTATAGCATAGACTACTTTTATGTCTTATGTCATTCAAAATATAGAAACACTTGAAGTTACATTTTAGGTTAAGAGAGATCTTGGCTAGATTGTAATCTCAAGGTAAATCTCCAATTGTTGTGAGATCGGGTGTGGATGCTTTACAGTTTCTTAAGTTGGACACTTCTTGGAATGACATAAATAAATAAAGTAATACTATCTTAAATATTTATGTATTTTTAGAATGACATAAATAGATAGAGTAGTTTATTAACTTGAAAATTAATTAATTGAAACCATTGCGTGGTGTTTATAATAACTTTAAATTATACATGGTTATGTGTTTCTGTATAGACTCACAAACATGAAGTCTTTTAAAGACTTATAATATAAAGTAAGATATTATAACTGTTATGTCTTTTGACTTGGTCAAAGAATACTTATGTTATAAAGCATGCAATTGGCTTGAATATTCTGTTATACCATTAAGTTGTCTTAGTTGGTAAAATAGGTAAGCCAAAAGGAATATGTTTATCTTACATATTGTTAGATTATCTTACAATATTAATTCTAATGAAATACTGTATGTATAAGGAATGTTCAGTTAGAAGAATCAAATATTTGTTATATTGTTTGATTCAAGATAACTATATCTTCTTTTCTTCCAAAAGTTATCAAGGTTAGAAAATTGAGTATTGATTGGATATACTTAATAAGAACTCAAACCTAGAAGATTATTAAGACACCATTTTAGTATGGAATGTGATGAATCACATTGAGTCTTATATTGAAGTTCGATTTGTTTAAACTACTTATGGAGTAGGTTATTCTTGAACAAGATTCTGACTGTTAATGTGATTTGTAATATCCCAAAAGAAAACAATTTAGTGTTGTTCTAATTGCTAAAGTATTTATAGATAGTCTTTAAATTACAAAAGCAAGTGGGAGTTTTGTTTAGATCTTGAAGAGATTAAATTACAATTACAAAACACATAATCTTCTAAAGCACACTAGTGAATATCATGATGAGGTCATATATGATATACCTCAAATGATGGAATTCTCATTCATAGATCCGCAAGGATATCTCGAGATTTGATATGATGAGAAATATGAATTACTGAGGATCATGGTAAACTGTTAATCATAATGATATATTACCTAATATTGAATTGTGGTAAATTATTCATACTATGAATGTTAAGATCTTTGTCAAAAGATAATCAACTTTGGAAACTTGGTTTATCTTAATAAAGATGAGTTTCTTCAAAGGAAGGAAAACCCTAGCGGTTTAAATTCTTTGTGTAGAAATTATATGGACAAAATTGTACATGTGTTTAATGCATGGCTTGTGACAAGATTATTAATCACACTTAAGCGATTAACTGTGATTGAATATTCTTTCCTTGGCATATTAAATATATAATGATTATGATTGTCATACTTAATTTCATTTATATGAAATATGACAATGAATATTAAAACTATTTCTTGTGTGATTGCTTTTGCGAGGACGATAAGCAATCGAAAGGAGTTTTATGAATTCACATAATCTTTGAAAATGTACAAACGGCAAGAATCCATGAATGGATATATGCATGCATCTAGGAGATGATTCTTATGTTTAACTATTAAATCCAAGTTTTGGTTTAAAAATTAAAATAAGATAATTTCTAAGTATTCACGAAAGCTAGTGGAGTATTATGTTTATTTTCTTTAAATCTTATATGTTGTGGGTAGTAACATTCCATCTAAAACTAAATGTTAAGCTTTAGTTTGGAATGGAACTTCACTTGAAAGATTTAGAAAATAAGACATATAACCTTGGAATATATGTTTATTATTAATAAACATGTGCGGTAAAATAAATGAGTCTAAAAGAACATGATATATCATTTGAAAAATGGATATGTAGAACATGAATTAAATCTTTGTTTGACATAAGGATTTTTCATGTACATCATGTTACTGTTGTATCATGCTTGAATGCAAGATGATTTGACAACATTGATATATAATGAAGTTATTAGATAACTAGTGTAATGAATATTCTAATGGAATATGTTTGAATTTAGAATTACATTCCTCACTGGATTTGCTCTCAAAATTCTATGGATGAGCAATAAACAATTGTTGCGTAATTGTCATAGCCAACAAACTTGAAAGTTTGGAAGGCATCAAACATTACTTGTAGATATTGAAGTTTACGAAAATTTTAAAGAGCATATTGTTGTTTGTATACAATGATCTTTGGTATAATTGAGATGACACTCAATACTAGTCATGGGAGGATTTCATCCTTGTGGATGGCCATGTGAACTAGTTGTGCTCAACTAAGAGCATAGTTGCATTATACAATAAAGAATAAGAATACTTTAAACTTTAAAATTGTTTGAAAGTTTGATTGTCATAAATTGGTGTTGAGGATGTCACACACTTTATGAAATATTATGTGGCAATATCAAAATATTTTGAATGCACACATACAAGAACTTCACTAGTTGAAATCTTGAAATAAGTATTCTCAAAATTCCAATAGATCAAAGTTAGTTGAAATTATGCCTTGTCAACAAGTATGATTGTCATTACTTGAGACATAATTCATTAACCAGTATTATCATGCATTGATCTATTTAGTACTTGGATAAGGGATGTTTTGAACAAATATTATTTAAATGAAATAAAATATTGGTTATGTTTATTTTCATTTTCTTAATATTATATCCTATATTTGCATGTTTAATCCGTGAATAACTTATGTTATTCTAAATAGTCCGTTGTCAATCAATGATGTGGGAATGTCATTGAATTAAGACAAATCTGAGTTTTGGTAGAATATACTTTAAGTATATTGATCGTGGGACATGCCAATTCACATGATATTCAATGAATTGAATATAGGACTCATCCAACTTTACATGATGATACTTTATGGATCTTTGTCATTAAGTATATCATGAAGTGTTTATCCTCGGACTTGAGATACCGGATAAGCTATTATGAATGTAGTGCATTGTGTAAGATAGTCTAACGCTATCCGTGAATCGGTAGTTATAAGGGCTATTTTCGGAAGTGTTACAAAGTTCATGAGTTATGTTTGTAGTCAAGAGAATTTGTTCCTTTGAATTTGTTTCAAAGCATAATACTATATTTGGGCCTCGTAGGATTGGCAAGATGTTTGTAAGGCCTTACCCAAGATCTATCGGAATACGTTCGGATGATTTGGTAATCTTGTTCAATCGAAATACAACGAAATGAATATTAACTTATGAAATGACTTGATCCATATTCATAGTTAATGTAGTATTAGTAACAAAAGGATAAGTAAAATGATGAATCATTAAATGGTTTTCGAGGAGACCATACTCGATTTGATCTAGGGGCATTGGCGTGTGAAAGCTAGACTAACCAATGTCATTACTATATTAAGTAATATCCAGTGGGAGCCTGAAAGGTTTATGGATAATTATTAATATTAGTATGACCGGATTCGAACTCGAGACTTGAGGATTGCACACATTACGTATGAGAGTTGATGTTAATAATTAATATATAAAATGTTATTATTAATTATTAGTCACGAAATAAAACATAACGATAGTTAAATATTTAACGAGGTTTGGCTAACGGTCGTTAAATGTAAACTAAGAGGACTAAGAATGAAATTAGTGGGCAAGAAAAGTCTAGAACCCTCTTGGGTTGGGTGGCGGTCGTGGCTTTCAAAAGCCCAGGGAGGCTTTTCTTGGTCACCAAGTTTTGAGAATGTATATATACAAACCCTTGTATTCATTATTCTCCTAATCTTGGATCACCAATAACCTAATTTCTTCTCCTTCTCCTCTCCTCTTTGTGTGGCCGGTCGAAACTCCCAACCCCAAGGGATTTCGATTTTGTCTAACTCAAAGACACAAGTGTTTGGTTTATTTGTGATTCAAGGAACTAGCTTCTCCACATCAAATCGCTATTAGTACGTGTGTACAAGAACGAAGAACAAGCACGTTTGAGCTTGTGAATCTTGGTGGTTGATTTCATTGGTGGGTCGACATAGGTGTTGGTCGACATTCACAAACCCTAATTTATTAGGGTTTAGGGTTTCTTGTTCTTGATCCTAATTTGGGGTTTTTCCATAAACCCTAATTGCATTGATTCGCAAAAGGTACGCACATACTTTCTTGTTTGGTTAATTACTTACATGTATTATTCCTAATTACTTCCGCTGCATGCTTTGATGATGTTTACTTGTTTTATATAATTGTTATGATTAGTAAAACCCAACATATGTTACCCCAATTGACCCATTTGTATATAAATGCGTAAAAAATTGACACCTATGTGGGAGCATAGTACCATCAATTGTCTCTTTGGGGAATTAGGGCTAGTAAGGTTTCAATTTAGCGAATCGGGCTGGGCTTCAACTTGACTTGAAGATATTGAAATCGGGTTGAGCTTATATACGAATATCTTAACTACATTTGATAATCAAAGATTTTAAGATGTACATGAAGCTTGTATGTCATGAGAACCCATTTCATTTGCACGTAAAAGTTAGAACAAAACTTCAACATATACTGTACAAGTTTAAAACCAGTTCATACAGGTTTATCAATAATATATTATTACGATAATACTATATGTCTTTGCACATTATATATAGCGAGGTTGGTTAGCTAACTCACAATGATTATAGCTTTCGAGATGCATTAACTTGCATAATAGGACCGTATACATCCGATTATTTGAACTGAACCATAAAAGTGCAAATCAACGAGAAAAAACGGCGTGGAAATTTATTTAGTGAACTACGATGAAAAAGGCTCAAATAGCTCGAGTAGGGGCTTTATAAGAATCATCTTGGTTCCTTGTATAATTTGAGCTCAACATTTGCAACCCTGGTCTTTCCATGCCAATATAAAAATCTGATTTTAGACTAAACATGCATGAAGGTAGTGTAAGAGATTTTTACATGGAGTCTCGTATTAAACATTTCTCCTAGACAATTATAGTTAAACAATGAAGGTTAAGATATCAGTTGGATTTTAATAAAATACTTAATAATAAATATATTTATACAAACATGCAATAAAAAAACACAAACTGAAATAACATCACAAACAATGAAGATTAAGATATCACTTGGATTTTAATAAAATACTTAATAATAAATATATTTATACAAACATGCAATAAAAAAACACAAACTGAAATAACATCACAAACAAAGTTTTTGTAATGTTTATTTTCAGGTCAGGTTAAATGTGATATTCAGGGTTGGAGATATAAAGATGTCACTACTCTTACTTTCCAGTGATGTGGGATAAGTCATTGGGATAGGAAGATTGAAGAATTTCACATATCCAATCATCCCAAACACAAGAAGCTTTTCTACATTGATTAAAGATCCACAACATGGCCCAAATTTTCTATAAGACAGTTATCATGGAGAATGCGCGGGTATGATTTTGAGAGCGAGAAAAAGCCATGACACCCAAAAAGTTACTAGTATATAACAAACCACTTGAATTGCTTTTGCAAGCTTTACTATTACCAGAGATAGGTGATGAGGAGGATATAATATAATGCACCGGGGACCCATCAGACCAACCCATGCATCTGTCATCAGCTAAAGATTTTATCCCATATACAGCCCTTGCGAACCGACAATTAACCGGAGCATGGTCGATATATTCTGTAAAGTCATTGCACACCGGGCAAAAGACCGAATCTAAATTAGTTCACTGACGATCAAGGATGAAATGGGATAACTTTGATCATCAAATTTACTCATATATATCTCTTTACCTCACTAAAACTAATAAAATAATCCTCTTCGACAAATTGCAGCTTTGGTTTAGTCGAACAGAAAATCGAACTTACAACTATTATTCACTGAGAATTTACAGTTCTTTTAGGTAGACAAACTCAGTGACCAGATACAATATTACAGTATAACTTAGTATTACTATTGGCTTTTAAAGGGGCCCATCAGAAAGTCAATGTTTTGGTTTGGATATGAATTATGAGGATTTAGCATGGTTCTAGGCTCTAGCATTTAGTATATTTTTCTTCAATAAACAATTTTGTTAGAGCATCTTTAACGAAATGCACTTGCCGGAGGTCTCACCCGCACTTGCTCTTATTTGCTCTTATTTCTTTACTCTCTCACCCGCACACGCACTTGCGGAGGTCTCGTTGGTTAGCTCTCTCTCACCGGGTTTACCGGTGTAGGGGTAGGATCTGTCACATTTTACCCCCATACTGCCTCGGCGGGATTGGGTTTGTTGTTGTTGTTGTTGTTGTGATCTTTAACGAAATGGTTGAAAAATGACTTTTTTTAAAACATAAAGATTGTTCAATAGCTTTTTACCATTGTAAGTAATATTGTAAAAAATTTCATCAGAGATATGACTTAAAACAAATCACCCTCGCAACATTTTTGAGTTAAACATTAAAAAGTCCAAGAAATAGTATATGTCGATTCAAATATATAGAAATGCACGCTTATTTCATGAGCCTCGAAAAGATTGATAAGTCAAACTGTTACAAGCTTAAGTCTTAGCACATTATATATATCAAGCGAGGCTGTTTAGCTTAAACTTGAACTCGATAAAAGTTAAAGTTGAATGAGCCCAAGTTTCCTGATAAATTTTACATGGTGCAAGTCCTAAGAACTTCAGCTAATAATTTACACATCACAGTTAGTATACCAGAGCTGTTTTGGTCTCTTGCGCATATAGGTTTATGCAAATAAGTTACTCCATGGTATGAAAATTTACTAAAATGATTGTGAAGAACCGAAATGGGCTGGGAATAAGTGCTAATTCACTTTGCTGGTCCATTATAACAAACTGGGCAGGTGCACTAATGCTAATTTACTTTGCTGCTCCATTATATCCGATTCTTTGAACTGAAGCATAAACTAACGCTAGTTAAGGTGCATTAATGCTAACTTTACAAACTGGGCTTGTATCCGATTCTTTGAACTGAAGCATAAAACTACAAATCAACCAAAAAAAGGCTCAAAGAGCTCGAGCAGGGGCTTTATAAACATGAGGTTGGCTCCTTGTATAGTTTGAGCTCAACATTTGCAGCCCTGGTCTTTCAATGCAAATATAAAAATCCGATTTTAGACTGAACATGAAGGTAGTGTATGAGGTGTTTTGAGTTGAGTGTTGGGAATAAACTAGGGGTGAGCAAAACAAACCGAAAAAACCGAAACCGAACCGAAAACCGAAAAAATCGAACCGAAAAAACCGACCGAAACTAAAAACCGATGGTTCGGTTTTTACTTTTTCAAAAACCGAAAAATTCGGTTCGGTTTCGGTTTTCGTCCAAAAACCAAACCGAAAAAACCGAACCGAACCAAATCGGTTTTATTATATAAGAATACTAGTTATAATAGCCGTGCACGCCCCGGGTTTTTACTAGAATTTTAAATTATGTATAATTATCGATTATAATACATACAAATTAACGATTTTTGATTTGGAAATTATCTTACATTGTTCAAGCAAGTTGACATGCAACAATTTTTTTTTTAATTGTGTTATGATTGATATTTAGAAAATAAGTCTTTATTAATATTTCAAAGATGATCCAACATGCATGAAATGTTAGTACTGATCATAATTGAAGTTGAGTTATGTTAGTTTGTATTTCTGTGTTACATAACTTGGTCACTTGAATCGAAAATGTTTTCGATAACCATCGGTTATCATAAAACGTAGTAACTGTTAGTAACTATTACAAATCATTTACAATCAGCATTCCCGTTGTTTATTTATAAGAAATTTACGGCTTTGACATTTGCAATCAAAAAAAGTTTATTGAAATTGGCTAACTACTAAATTTTGTGTCAAATATGCGTTTACTTATGGTTAAAGAGTTGAAATCAGTATAGGCTCAATTATCGTAGAACCAATTAACCAATCACATTCATCCATTTTTTATTTTCACCTTTTTAAAACAACATATCTTTATGACGGTAAATCTTATTCTAAAAATACAATCGTGACGAGAATTAAATTATCTTTCTATAGATATGATTGTTATATACTTTCGACGATTTTTTTAAAAAGTTCGTCGGAAAAATCACGTGTGATTCGTAAAAATCAAATCACATATGATTTTAAGAAATCACATGTGATTCTACAAATCACATGTGATTTTCCTGACAAATTTTTTAAAAAAAGTTCGTCGAAAGATATAACAATCGTATCTATAGAAGATAATTTAATTTCGTCGAGATAATATAATTTTTTGACGTAACGATTAACGGTTTGTGAGATATTTAATTTTCAAAAAAGGGTGAATATATTTTAATAAAAAGAAATGAGTGGGTATGATTGGTTGATTGGTTCCATGTAATATGAGTTTTATAATGAACTTTCATGGTTAAAAAGATGCAGGTTAAGCTAATTGTTGAGTTTCTCTTTTCTTTTTCGGATTAAGATCCTCTACTATTCTTCTCATGATAGTGATATTGCGAGACAAAGTAAATAATAAGTCCTTTGTTTAAATTAGTGGTGGTCCTATTTTATCATATATACATATATATATATATATTTTAAGTGGTTCAACATGACTAACTTGAGATGATTCTTAACTCTTTTTTGAATTCAGCAATAACAATTAACATCTAGTTCACGGTAGTTCATCAACAATTTGAATGATATATTTTGCCCCTCTACATATTAGAATCCCAATCATCTTAATCTAAAGAGAATCATGTACAATTATGTATAGATAGATCATAATTCTCTAAATCATATATACTTAGAGGCCTCGGTGCACGGCATATTTGGCATGCCATATGGTTTTTTGGCACTCATGGCACCTCTAAATTGCACCCCTAGCCATATGCATGTTATCCTATACCCAAGGCCAGAATGTTTTGTTTATTTATTTTTATTTTTTGTGAGTGAGGTATTTTGATAGTGTGTTATGAGAATTTTATTGTAGAAGATGTATATGTTATAGGAGTGTTATAAGGTACATGCTAACGTGATGACACTTATGAAATTTATAAGTGACCACCGCACTCACCACTCTTAGGTTACTAAAAGTACTAATGACTTTCCAATCACCATACTTGAATTTTACTTGCAAACAAACATACTTGTTCTTGCACAAAAATGTTATTAACTACACCACAGTTATCAAGAATGGACTTTGTTGGACCAAAAGTGCATAATATGATGGTTTAGTTACATTTACATTATATGCTTGTTTGTAAAAAAAAATCATTCTTGCAATGTTTTGGGAATTTATGCAAGAACCGTAGTTTGCTTGGAACGAAAAATCAAGGACCGATGAAGCTCTTGGTGCTCCTTGTAACCTTTACTCAAGCTTTGTATTATTAAGGGTTAAAGGGAGTTCTTCTTCAGCCACCTCTTTACCATTATACCACCATTTCAAGTCGCCACTTATTTGATTAATTTCGTAGTCCATACTCCATATAATCATCTTGTGTATCAGGCTCATCTGATATGTTTCGATATAGATGCTTCAATATGAATAATGCATTATCCAAGGTATTTTCAATCATTTCTGCAACAATAAAAAGATGCACTTACACCTCTAAGGAAATAAAAACATAACTTCCCGAGTATCTGATAATAGATAGTGATATATGATCCTACACGGATATGTATTGATGCTTTATAGAAAGACAGTAAAGTTACACATCTTGTATCACTTTGAATAAGATCAACACTTACTATGCATCTTGAATTTTTTTTTTACAGAAACGCTACTTTCCATTTTTTTTAAAGAAAATATATGAACCATATGGAATATATGATGCAAACATATTTCTTAAAATTATTAAACAATATCAAATACATATTTTGAGAGGCTTAGTAAGAAGACATACATTAAGGATGTGAGCAATCCATCCATACTCACTCTTGGTTAACTTCTCCAACATTAGTGACCAATACGATCTTTCCACCACTTGCGGCTTTTCTGATGTATCTCTTGAGTATAAACAACAGATTAATAAATAATAGGTTCAGTGCAAGAAAATGGATGAAGCCTCAAGAAACCGATTAATAAAAAATTAGAGGTGACTACATGGGTCGGTAACCTTCTCTCCTGAGTATTTAAGTGTTCCCTTTGAAGTTATTGATGAAATCCATTAGTTCATCACAACGGACCTCATCAAAAACGTAAAAACTACATACTCCACACCTGTAATTCTTCTCGTTTAACAAATCCCTTGTAGTAGATACATTTGACCATTTGAAAGGAACTATAGGAAATGTATATATACAACAAATCAGTCCAAATTGGAAAATCGTCTTCAAATCACATAGTCAAGTTTGAAGTACACCATAAGGTGTGGAAAAAGAACAGGGTGCATGTAAGGTTACACGGCTGGATTTAATCAAAGTCAGCTTTAGACTCGTTCTTTTTAAAGAATATTATGAAAATCATTCCATTGATTAATTCACTTGTCATAAATTCAGATTTAAATATGCGAGATGGCAAAGACGATTTTCCAATTTGGACCCATGTTTAATAGTTACCCCTTATGATCAGTGATACAAAACATCACCATACCTTCCCACCATGGCTCCGCCCGTCCAAGCATGCCTACATAAAAACACATATCATAGGTAAGTTCAGCTTCAAAGTTAAGCTATGAGCTATATAACTCATAGATTCAAAACATGGGATACAAGTTTGATTCCATTGCTTTGCCTATCGTCCTCCTGAATGTGAGACTCGCTAAGTTCCACTTTGAAATATACCAATTAAAGGTAAATATAAAGAAAAGACGAAAACCAAAAAACTATAGATGTTTATGTTGTTTGTGCATAGGCATTTTGTTTACAACAATTTTTTAGTTTAAATAAAAAGAAAGAAACGGGGAAAAAATAACCGGGTTTAGTTTTCTAATGAACAATATTTTAGGCCTGTTATATTTTTGCCAATTGTATTATAGTTTAATTTAATTTAATAGGCAACACAGTGAAGTACCACCGTTCTACTATAATGCAGTTAGCATAATGTATTTATAGTCTATAATTAGTTAGTTTTAACACAGCGAATCAATATGTTTAGTTTTAAAAAAAGAAGATAGGACCAAGAAATTGTAATTTTTATCATCACTAACGTTCAAACTCGATAAAACTTATTAAAACAAAACACTCGTCCAACAATTTCGATATTAAAGAACTACTAACTCTTTCTATCAGATTCATTTAGTTGAGCATTAAAGCAAACCACTACTTTTATTGTCAAAAGAAGAAAATTGTATCTTCAACTTTTGAAAAAGTCGTTAATATATTTCTTGGCTTCATTGGTTAATCGTTGGAACACTCTGCTCCTATCATCATTTTGAAAATTTAAAACCATCAACATTTTAAGGATCACATTTTACAAACAATGGAGGTGGAATTATGAGTGGGTCAGGCAATGGATTGAATCAATTGTTATTAAGTGCAAAGTAGGCTCAACCAACCCGCAAACACGTATGTTATCTATCCAGTATGATATTTATAGATTAAAATAATAACATTTTTCAATATAATAAATTTAATTTTTTTTTCTTTTATATACACTTAAAATGAGTTTCATTGCTTTTGAATCATTCGACCCATTTGAAATGTGTCCTTTTTAGTTAAGTCATTAAATTAACCCATGTGGCCCGTTTAAAGAACCCCAAATCAACTATTAAATATACAGAAGAAATTGCTACCTCTGCTAGTTAGAAAACACTGTAAGGTTTTATTTAAAATCTTTAGAGGTGAAAATTTAGCTAAGTTCATTGTTAATGGATACAACCTACTAAATTACTTCATTTATAAAAGTAGATACTCGTTGTAATGATACTCGGCCTAAAAATGATTTAATAAAAAGTGGATTAAAATTTTGAGTTGAAAATTACCTTGGTTGAAATAAGTATGTGTTTGGACCTGCAACCATATCTTTGCTTATTAGTTTCATAGTTTCATCTGAATAGAGTAACGTCCGATGTGATGGTGTCCTTATTAATTTGTTCCTTGCTACTTGGTCAACCTTTGTTAGCGTTTTTGTTGTATCGACTTCCCTACTGCATGTTTTTGTAAGCATAGAAGATAATTAACAACTCATGATTGTATCTCATGTGAATAACAGTATTTAGTGCACAGTAGCACTCCAAAGTTCAAAATCACTCACAATGAAGTACACACTTTACCAATATAGGAATATGACCACTCATACCTGGTTGCATGTCTGCGTATATAACCACTCACAATGCATAACATACTTCTTATATTGCTCAGCGAGATGATTCACAAGTAACAATGGACATTCCTTCTAATACGATAGCAAAAACCTGTAAATTTTAGTTGAACATATGAATATTGTATCCGACTACAAATTACATAAAACAAAATTTATTTTACACAAACATGATACAAATCTTAGCAATTAAACCAATTTACAACTAATTCCATCGATTAAAAGTCACATTTTTATCTTCAAATTAATGATAGTACCACAAAATAAACAAAATAAAATTTTAAGCTTAAGTTTTTTTCAACCTTATGCACAAAACCTAGAAAGTTAAAGAAACATAAAACCAATTCATATAATGATGACATAAGATTCACAAGTAAAAAAGTTTATTTATCTTCAACTCTTCAAGTTAATTGCAAGAACGCGGATAATAACAAAAGTTTTAGACTTTGTAAAGAAATTCTATAGAAAAGATGAACATTCAATACCTTTTTGCATCTTTGATGTTTAGATCTTACCAAAAAATTAGTCATCATCAGATCGAGATCGGAATCATCTTGTGTTGTGTTTTGTTTGAATGGGTTATTCATGGGTTTTATCAATGATTTGTGAGAAGAATAATATGTACCGAATTGAGTTACAGTGTAATTTGTGGTGTGTTGGTAATACCCCGTGTGTTTTTTTTTTTTTAATTTACATTTTTCGGTTTCAATTATGGAAAAATAGCATAGAGGCCCACGTGTATTTTTATATTTTTGGTACATGTGAGGTAAAAAAACGTTTTTTTATTAATTATTAGGTAAATTAGAAAATAATTAGCTTTTATTATTTTTCTACATCTAAAAATAAAAATTTAATTAAAAAAATTATTACCAAATAAGGAATGAATTGATTTTTTGAAATGAAAAATTGGGTTTTGTTTTATTATATAAAAGATCTAATTAATATAATATGATTAATAACTAAATAAATCAAATTTGTAAATTCATATTCATTTTGTGAGTGAATTTATAATATATTTATCTTAACGTTTGTATTTATATGTCTGTTTGTCGTGTCGCGTGTTTTGTGTAAATATATCAATAAGTATTCGATAATAATTATATTACGTGTATGTTCACTGTATGTGTATACCGTTTATTTGTTTGTAATTGTAGAATTATCTGATAAACGTTATTATCTTAGATTGAAAAAAGTAAAGGCAGATTAACTAATTTTGTACATAAAACAAGTTTGTTTCTAAAATTTGGCCATCATGAATATTAACGGTTAAACCGGAAAAACCAAAACCGAACCGAAAGCGATAACAAAACCGAAAAAAGCAAGCGACAAAAAACCGAGCAGTTACGGTTTGGGTTCTAAAAACCGAACATTGTGGTTCGAGTTTGGTTTAATAACCAAGCCAAGCCGAGCAATGCGCACCCAGAATAAACTATTCACTTTGAAAAGCCATTAATCAAATTTTAATATTTAGACTAACTGTTAAAAAAGTGATAGCTTCTAATCATAATCCTAGTCAAAGTGCTCAATCCACATGTAGTGAATCACAAGTTTTAACTAACCCTTCTGTGTTAGGTTATTTCCAATTATGTGATTATCATTCGCTCTACATGTAGTTTTACATGGTGGTGTCTCATATCAAGACAATTATAGTTAAACAATGAAGATTAAGATGTAAGTTGGATTTTAATAAAATCTATAACTATCTATCATGCATTTGGGACATTTATAAATAGAAGTCTTAATTTTTTAAGCTTACACATGTTACTATATTTAGCAATGCATACAATTAAATACTACACTACACTTATTACATTATAATGTATATTAATGACACATTAAATTTATTATTAAAATAAATGTTATAAACCTACAATAACACAAATTTAAAGTTCTAAATTTTATCATATACATTCAATTTTTAATAAGTTCAAATGAATATAATAATGAAAATCTATATTTGTATTAATATATTTTATGGAAATTTAAATACACATTTGTTTTTAGAACTATGAAACCTGTAAACCGTCATATACCGACTATCTATAATCTATAATCTATAACTATCTATAATGCATTTGGGACATTTGTAAATAAAAGTCTTAATTTTTTAAACTTACAAATGTTACTATATTTAGTAGTGCATACAATTAAATACTCACTACACTAAGGGCATCCACTATGATGAGCCTATTAAAGGTTTATAAAATTGCTACTTCATGAAATGTCATTAATTTACAAACCTTTTTCATACTATAAACCTATTATCACTATAGATAAAGCTTTTAATAGGTTTATAGTATTGTTAACTCATGCAATCGTTAATTTATAAACCTCTTTAAAATCTTAGGCCTTTTAAATGCACCTGACTTGAAATGGTTCCTCACTATAGTACACAAATTTTTAAACCTCTTCATAATTTCTTGGACCTATTCTTAAACCACCATAGTGGATGCTCTAATTACATTATAATATACATTAATGACACATTAAATTTTACTATTAAAATAAATGTTACAAACCTACAATAATACAAATTTAAAGTTCTAAATTTTATCATATACATTCAATTTTTAATAAGTTCAAATGAATATGATTATGAAAATCTATATTCGTATTAATATATTTTATGGAAATTTAAATACACATTTGTTTTTAGAACTATCAAACCTGTAAACCGTCATATACCGACTATCATTGCATCCGCTAAATGATAAAGATACGACAAAAACTGCATATTTGGTATTCCGCTGCTTTGCGCGGGTACCATGCTAGTACTTAATTAAAGAAATAAATTTATACAAACATGCAATAAAAAACACAAATTGAATTACCATTACAAATGCTTGTAATGTGTAAT
The DNA here is from genome assembly GCA_022545495.1 of Chrysanthemum lavandulifolium. Classification (NCBI taxonomy): domain Eukaryota; kingdom Viridiplantae; phylum Streptophyta; class Magnoliopsida; order Asterales; family Asteraceae; genus Chrysanthemum; species Chrysanthemum lavandulifolium. The sequence continues at coordinate 41,656,035 of CM040239.1, read as the reverse complement.
TGCAACTTTGTATTTAATTTAATATTCAGAGTTGCACATATAAAGCTCTCACCACTCTTACTTTTCAGCTATGTGGGATGGATCATTGGGATAGTGAAGATTGAAGAATTTCACATATCCAATCATTCGAAACACAAAAAGGTTTTAACAAACTTTGAAGCATTAGAGATGCTCGCGCGGTAACAAACTATGTGTACTAAAGTTGATTCAAATCTCAAATAACATGATGTTTTGTGAAAAGAAAAACAGCAGACACAGTTATCCCATCTTTTGCTCAAGAAGAAGAGAAGAGTGTGAGATCGCCATTCGCCATTATCATGATAATAACATAACAGTGGGTTTATTTGATATTATAAGAATATTTATCCGAATTCAATTCTTCAAGTCCCCCAGTGTGATGATTTTTACAAATTGTTACGCATATACTGTAAATTTGGCAGTTGTTTTAATGGTCACTTTCACGTACAGATTAAGAGTGTATTACATACATCATATGACTTTTTTTTCTTTTATTAAAATTTAGTCATCCGTATTCCGTTACATGTATGTATCTATACTTATACTAATAATAATTGCCTCTTCTAAAAAAATCAGTTGTAACACTATATTTTAGGCTTAACATAAGTGATTAAAGATTATATACTTAACAATGAGAATGAAATGCCACTACCTATTACAGTAGTCCATTTTTAGCAGAAATCAACGACTACATAAGCTTAATATATCTTATGGATGAAAAATATTCACTGTCGTATGAAAAATATACAATAATAGCAGTTTTGTTTCAGTGCTTTCATGTTAAGTAGATTAATATCTTAAATTAAAACAGGAAATGTTTGTGATTGGACTGGTAATCTAACTATAGTTTGACGCAGGTGGCGTGAGTTCGATTCTTAGTCCATACACATTTTTTCTTTTTGCTTTTCTCTTTTTCCTTTTTGTTATGAAGATATACAACTATGTTTAAAAAAAAGTTAATAAATAAAAAAAGAGAAATTGGGATATACAACTAATTGCATATTTCTTTTCCTTTTATTCTTAAGCAAATGAATGAACGATATACATTAAACAAATGCACCTAATCGCATATAAAAAGTAAAACCGCAACAACATACGGGATGTGTTAAACTCGTTTTACGATTATTGTTGCATTGTGTTTCGCTTTGTAACAATGTATGTTTTAGCTCTATAAGAAATCGGTAATTTTCTACAAGTAAGTTTTCTTTTGATATCCGCGAAATATCCATTTACCAATTTTATCCACAAGATATAGATATATGCTGAAAAACTAAATGAATGAGAATACAAATCTAAATCATAAAAAACTAAATGGAATAATGGATATTGATTTAGATCCAAATCCATACGTACCCGATCCGCAACCATCCCTAGTGTTTTTGTGGGCGTCCACAAATGTGTGGGTGAGAATGATGAGAGTCTTAAACTGTTGAACAATTTTAGTTTTAGATTAGCCTCATAATATTAAATTATTCCTAGTTCAAATTAATCGGAAATTATTGTAGTAGGGTGTCTGTTTTTTCAGAAAAACTTTTGAAATTGCTTCGTAATACAACAAGCTCATTTGTTTCTTTTCATGTTATCAAGAGGAAATTTGGCGTGGAAGGTTAGCAAAACCCGAGACAGATAAAACCGACCGAACCGACAAAAACCGAACCGACCCGACAACCCTTCGGTTCAGTTTTGGTTTCGGTTTTCTACAATTTTCAGTTTCGGGTCGGGTCGGTTCGGTTCGGTTCGGTTCGGTTGGACCCAAAACCGACAAAAACATGCACAAACACACGTAAACCGGACCGAACCGACCATATTCGGTTCGGTTTCGGTTTAGGTTTTTTATGGTTTTTGGTTTTCGATTTTGTTGGTTCGGGTCGGTTTTGGACCGACACTCAGCCCTATTAAGAGGCCCATCAATGTAAGAACTTTTTTTACGTTGTTTTTACTATAAGTTTTTCAATTTTTTTATTATTATTTTGTATTCTTTTCCTTGTTTCGACCCTCCATTTCAATGAAAGTACATTTACATAGAATCACTAAATTTTAATGTTAAGTAAAAGAAGTATAAGTTGATAATAGTAAGGGTGACAATTCGTGTTGTGTTTATATTGATGGGTTCAGTTTGCCGGATTCATATATCTAAACCTTAACCCAACCCATTTAGTTAATCGTGTCGAAAAGTTATATTCAAACCCAAACAGATTTACATCTAACATGATATGAATATTTTCTAAAAATAACATTGTTATATGAGTAAAATTAAAATCTCAATGTCACTACTTAGATTAAGATGAACCATGTTCAGATTTTCGCCATTGAATCACATTTTTCAACCATAGATTTTGATCAATTGTACGAATTAGATTCAGACTCAAAGTATTTTAATAAACAAACAACCCTTTAGGTATGGTTTTAAACAATATAACACTGGTTAAAATTCAAAACTTGCTCTAAATAGGAAAGAAACTTGTCCTAACTCATCCTTTTAATCTTGCTTTTATAGTCATATGTAGATGTAGATGCAATGCTAGGTAGTTAGTGTCTCATGAATCATGATGTGGATGTCGTAGGGTTTTAAATGAAAACCGAAAATGCATGGAACATGTGGTGTTAATTTTCACTAGACAAGGATCTTTATCAATGGTTTCATTTTATTTGCTCTTTTGCCTAGGAAATATTTATTCACTAATAAAAAAGTTTACTTCTCTATAAGTTTGAATGAAACAATACTTTTACAATATATGATTTGTGTTAAAAAGTAGATCAGTTATTAAAGTATTATGCATTGAAAACTTGTATTTTGATAAAAATACGTTTAAGTTTTAGTGGGCATATATACAATTTCCCTAAACTATCATGTACAAAATCAAAATTATGGTATCTTATTTATAACATACAATGCATAACATTTGAAAATTCAATAATTCATCACATTTCATAATTGTACCAAACAAAACAGAAATATCTTATCACCAAGTTGGCAAAATAATTTTGAAACACAATAATTTATATCATTTTAGTGAAGAGTACAATACAATTAAGTGATACTCTAACATACACTTTATAATAGTTTTTGTAATATGAGATATACATCAATAAAAAAAATGTAGGATTGAAGATGCTTGAAGTTGAAGTATTTGGTGGGTGAACAATAATACCCAACCATCGTTAGGTACTTAGGTTCATTAAACTAGTTTGTGGCTTTGTGTGTACCACTATGCCTAATGAACGTATGTGTGATCATTCGAATCTCGAACAAAACTGAAGCAGAACATAACACGTTTCTTAAAACTATAATTATTATGTGTGTCTTTGCAATTCGGCATACGTGTTTGTGTATGTAAAGTGTCGTCTCCTGAATTTCGGCGGCCCAGTGCCATCATCATAAAGAAATTTTTAAATATACACATGTATTAGTAGTGCATGAACTAGTTAAACTCAAGTCGGTCTCAAATTGTGTGTATATATATAATAAAAGTGCATGTGATTTTGTGGCTCTCGTCAAGGGTGACTTATGCAATAGCACCGCTTGCACTCCTCTCAAAACGGCTCGTGCATGTATGTATGCAAAACATAAAATTGTTATATCTTTCAATTTCTGATCTTGGTTTTATATGTTGCTCATTAAGATCATTAAGAGAGTGTAAGAACCTGAGTTTTTCTTGTAAATGTGAAATTAAGAGATCGTGCAGCAGGTTTATTGGCATTGTTGGAGTTGTGGTTGTTGAGTATATTGTGTATGTTTTAGTTTCGAGAATTTGTTTAGTTTCGTTCTTATTGGCTTTGGTTAGTGGTCTTGGTTTTTTCTTTCTTTCCTAGCATTTCGTTAGTGTTCTTCCATTGACCATTTGAGTAGTTGCTTTTGTTTGTTGGGTTCCTCCTGGTCTGTGGGAGTGGGCTAGTCGCTTTTGTTGTTGTGGTCTGTGTGGCCTTGTCGTTCTTTTAAACTATTGCCTTTAATAATTTAACTCTATTTTTTATATGTAGCACTTTGAGGCTTATCAAGGTGAATTATAACCATTGGGTAAATGTTCCATCAATTGTAATGACTTAAGTTTTCTCTTATGTGTAAGTTGACATATCGTACCATTCTTTTGCCCATCTATAAAAAGTAATAACGACTACGTACTCTATTAACTAGCCAACTATAGTCGGCAAAAATAATTAATATTAATGATAATGATACATGGTCAACTTATGTCTCTAAACATATCATTTTCCAAGTTTTACTAGGATTTTAACTTCATTCACGTAAAAGGGATTTGTTATCCGTAAACATAAGTGCTAAAGTTATGAAAATGAGGCATGAATCATACTAAGCTGATTGGAGGTCATTATTTGTAAAGGGTGATCGGTTATGTTTTGTTGTATAATAACATAACGCATGTCCATACAAGTTAAACATAACCCTTAAGGTTATATTTAAATTATGTGCAATGGTGACCGCGAACAACACGACCAACTCAATGCATATAAGTTTTTTACTACATCAACAACATCATAACCAACATAGTGTAATAACACAATTAACGTCACCACTTAAATATATAAATCAAGCGTTAAAATTGATTTTGTTTACATTTACGATTTTATCTTTACATTTTGAAAATTTAACTAACTTTGTATACGGAAAAAGCATATAAAATCTCGCAAAGGATTTAAAAAACTTTTAAAATAGGTTAAAATAATGAAAGCTCTGCTAAAATAATAGAACTTTACACTTTTGTTGTTAGGAAAATCATCATCAAAAGCTGCTCTTATGCAAAAAGTTAGATTTACTATGAGCAATTTTCTAAAAAAGTGGATTTTTTGGGCAGCATGGACATTCTCAATGGGTTTAGCTGGGAAAAGATAATAATAGTCTTTATTAATAACGGGCACAATAGGCGGTGGATTTTAATTGGGTGTCGTTTTTTATAATTAAACATAAGATCCTTCTAGTCTAAACGACACCTAAGTTTCAAGACCGCCTGTTTTATCCCGTGTCTGTTTGTCCCATATTTTAACTTTGTCAGTTTAACAAGTGTCTGTTAGGAACCGAGCCCATTGAACGACCCCGCCCGACCCGCCCATTCTGCCACGTCCAGCACTAACAAGTTCATTCAAAATACTGAATATAATCCTTTTTTTTTTTTTTTTGCATAAAGCATTCATTTGTTTTTGTTTTTTAACATAAAACATTAATTTGTTGTTAGTTTTGTGTTAATATTTGTGAAATACTAATTGTTAATGTAGTTTCTAAGAACTGTCGCTTTTTTTTTCTTTTTTCTTTTTTCTTTTTTTTAATAACTAAATAATAATAAAATAAAAAATATAAGGCTAAACGCAATGGGAGAACAAATATTGGTTGGTTGTTGTCTTTGACCGATTTGGAAATCGGTTGTCCTCAATGTGAGATATTGGTCGAAGATCGGTCGTCGAACAAAAATAATAATAATCGGTCGAATTTTCGACCGATTATTACACACATTATTTTATTTATTTATTTTTTTTTAACTGGTCATTTGGTATACAACGATCGTATTTAATCGTGGGAAAAAAAGGCGATGTGGCGAGTAATGGTAGGGTTCACTGTAGTGTCCAGCCACATAAGTAGTCATGATCATTTTGGTGTGTGTAATGAACTAATGAGTGACGTACTGTATGTGGGAAAAAGAATATGAAAATCCAGCTGTAAAATAAATAAATATTTTGTTTTAAAATAAATGAAAAGAAATAAGTTAGGCATTAGGTTCTTTTTATTGTTCATCTTCAAATACTATTCCCAAATAATAATATCAATATTATACACACTACTCTCATCATCAAATCACACACACACTTTTTTTTTTAAAACTCTCAATCACCAATCTATCTATCTCTATACTCAACTCATGGCGGTATGTATCTATATCTTAATATATTATATCATCTTCATTAGATTTGTTAGTTTAATTGTTACTGTTTGATTTCATAGTTGAACAAGTTATTGCTGTTACTGATTGTTGATGGATTTAGTTTTATGAAATCGAATCCTGTTCATTAGGAAATTAATTCATGATGTGGATTGGATTGGATGTAACAAATTATTTTCGAAAAAAAAAAAAAAAAAACATTTGGTAAGTTGTTAGGCTTGACACATAAAAAAGTCAAGGTCCAGCTAGTTTGATTGTTTGTTTGGTGCGCTGATCTTATCTGTTAATTATTTACAATTAGGAGGAGGAATGAGGCTATGGCTCGTTTTGAAGCCTTAACATATGATATAAGTATTTGCTTTTTTACTAGGCGGCATACTCTATTAGGTAGATTCAAATTGTGATAAATATGTTTTGTGTTAGTTTTGTAAAGTAAGTTGCTAATATTTGGTAAGGTGTTAGGTTTTGAGATTAGAAAATTCAGCTTTGATTATTGTGAAGCACGGGGTATGTTTCTATGACCCGTTTCGGAGCCTTGCAAAGAGCATCATAACATATGACTATAGGAGTTAGTTTTGTCTTTCGATTAGGCATATGTTATCTCAACCTTTTTTTTAAGAAAATCATGGATTTTGGATAAGGCTTACTTATACAAAAACTATACAATTTACTCACTTAAGTAGGAAGACGGATTTCTCATAGTCATCTTCGGACATAAAATTATGATTAGGACGATAATTTAATTATAACTAGCTTTGTAGAAGGGATCTGCTGCCTTACAGAATATCTCTATAGTTTAATGTATGTTGATGATACGCTTTTCATAAGAGTAGATAGATTGCTCAAGGAGATTTAGCTATTGAAAAAAACAACGAACTAAATGTAAGGGAATCGAACCTCGAGGATTTGGTTGTATGACTCGTTTTAGATCCTTGGAATAGAATAAAATATTATATAGGAATAAGGTTTTGCGTTTTTACTAAGGCATATGTTATCTAAAGTTTTTATTTCTGTGAAAAAAAATCTGCTTCATTTGAGTAAAATGGGGACTTTGCTACTTGTGAAATTTCACAATCTACATGGTGGATTGGCTATCTGCTCATACATGTAAATACTATTTGTCACTCATAAAATAAATAATTATAACTGGTTTTGTAGAAGGGATCTGTTGATCCACATAGCATCTCTATCTTTTCCTCCGTGCTGTCACTTTTTTCTCACATAAGTTGAGAGACTACTTGAGGAACTTATTATATTTTGTCGGCACAGTATTTTCACCTCATGATATGTGTGGCCAACAGTTACATATTTGTGATATTTTCTGTTTCATGGCAATAACCTGTTCAATCATTTGCTAAAGCTGTCCCACATGTGCAACAATAATCATTACTTATTTTTGGCTAGGAGGGGACAAAGTTTGCAGTTTTACTAAGACGGGATCAAGTCCAATGTATAGAAACCCCCTATTCCCCACCACCAACCCATTAGCAGAACCCACAGAGAGAAGAAAACAGGAAGGACTGAAATTATTAGTGTCATGTTGTGTTTTTTGGTTTTATGTGATGATCAATAGCAAGGACCATGCTGTGTCATCATTTCAGCTTGGTCAATGAAATAAGATGGTGAATTAGAACTTTACAAACTAGAAAGAACCAACATTTGCTAGCATTTGAAAATGCTAGCTTTACCTAGATAGGCGGTTTTATTGAGTGTAGGGTCAATTGACCTCACTTGCATTGAATATACTTTAAGTTGATTGGATTTTACAATGTAATAATGAACTAAACTTGTGTCCAAAAAGAGCCAAAAACTAGATTTATTGAAAGCATGCATTATTATTGGTGCCACCAGTTACTAATGACTCTAGCTTTTATTGCATTCTTGATGGCCACCCATTTTGGCCCATTTCTTTTAGCTTTGAGATTGCTGCCTTATTTACGACTTATGTATTAAATAAAAAGTTTTACTAAAAACTTTTCTGGTTACCTTCTTTTTGTTCGTGCACAACAAAGTAAACTTGTCCTTTTTTCTTTTACTTGTCCACATAAAAAAATTATGTCAACTTTTATGACTTCTCAAATATATCCAATACCGGTAACTTAATTTAGATGCCCTCGTTACATGGCTGCCAATGTATACGCACGACAGAACACCAAATACGTACCTTGTGCTACATTTGCCATCAATTGGTTAATCAAATCCAACTACATCTTATGGTTAAATGGCCATTATAAGTGACTCATCCACCAATTTTTATTGCTGTGTTTTGATGTTTTGAATGGGTTATATAAATGAGCTGCGTAGTGACGATGCATGATGGTTATATATATTTCGAGGGTAGGTTAGAATAATTTATGTGATTGCTTCATATCTTCTATAGTGTAACTGGTTATTCTCATGTCAGCCTTGATTAGTTGTTGTTGTAACTTGTTCAACTAAGGGGCGTTTGAGATTCTTCTTTTAAGACTACTTAACTCCATTTATTCTGAGATAAGCAGTTTGGAATAAGCTAATCCAATCTGTTTACATAAGACAGCTCGTTTAGATAAGCAACCACAGACCCACACACACTGAAAAGTGGAAACTGCTAATCTTCTGTATTATAACGCAACACGCAGCTCTAATAAGCAATACCAAACACCCCCCATTGGTTACCTATAGAAACTAGAAAGACGATAAATTAGAAAGACCATCTTATAAGGGCTTGTAAATATCATCATTATTTGCTAAGTACACAATGGATTGCTACCCTTCACCTGTAGTAATTATTTAGGAATACTTGGATGAATATCAGGCACTTTTCCAAATGATATAAAAGTTGACACCTCCAACTAGTTTGGGATGCAAGACTTTCATATGTTTTGCGTGCGTGCTTTTCTTTTTCTATAAGGTCAAACTGTTCCCACCAATGGTATACCTTATGACTCATGTTGCTTGCTAATGAATGCTAAAGGCATTCCAACCTCCCCGGAAACCTATTTGAATGTCTGCGTATATTGAGCTAATTTGATGAACATATTAATGACCAAATCGCCCAATTTCAAGTCATCATGAGACTACTTCCCATTAACTCTCTTTAACTTGTCACATTTGACATTGGCGGAATACTATCTAATTAAGACTTGTGTTATGTTTAATGTGGGTACTATAACTAGTTCAACATATTTACATATGTGCTGACTTAGACGCAGTTATATAAAAACGTCACTTACTAAGGGTTCAACTATTACAGGAAAAAGGTCCTCCTTTGCCGAAGTTTGGTGAATGGGATGTGAATGACCCTGCATCAGCTGAGGGATTCACAGTTATATTCAACAAGGCTAGGAACGAGAAGAAGGCAGGTGCCGCAACAGACTCTCCACCTAAAAGTGACTCCACTTATAATAAGCCTGGGACCGCCACTCTTGGAAAGCCTCAAACTGTAAGCTATTATGCATTTTGTTTACTTGCTTAGATTACAAAGTTTTTCTCATATTGATATTACATCAGTTCAGTGGTTATGGGTTCGAGACTAGCTCTTAACATGCGTGTTTTTTAATCATCTCAAAGAACATGTCACTTGTTTCTCTACATTTAACATTTTTATTAGAGGTGGCAAAATGAGCGATTCTGGAGATCGGGCAAGTCAAAGCTCAAAACAAGTTCTTTATATACAGATTAGAGTGTGTCCCGTCATGCTGGCGTACGCCTGTCCTAATTTTAATATTTTCATAAACATAGTTGTGCCGTGTGGCAAATATGGTTGCAGAAGTTATATCATTTTATAATAAGCAAGTTATGGTTACGAGGTTTTATGCATTATTTATTTGACCCATTTCCTTCTAAGCTAATTTCTTGTTATTTCACCCTTTTGACCCGTTAGAAATAAATGCTAATTGACCCACTCTTTAGTAAATGGGTCGAAATTGTCACCTCTACCTAATATCAATGCGATCTCTGGGCCTGGCGTGACACATTTTGCTATATACTTGACTGGGTATGGATAAACTTTGTTTATGCAGAAAAAATGGTTCTGCTGCATGGCGTAAAAGTGATGAGAGACTGCTTGTATCTTATTGCTTGTGTCCAAACTCCAAGTAGGATCATGCTGGAGTTCATTCTGCTTTAATTTTTATGATGATAATATGTAACCGTGAGCAAAAAAACTATATGTTATGATTGCCTTTGTTCTCTCTTCCCTTCTTAAAAAAAGATTTATTTAATTTTAGGATTTCAATACCTAATATTTTCATCTAGTCTGAATCTGGAATTGACTTTTCAATTGCTCTCTATATGATGCTTTTAACTCAAAAAAAAAAAAAAAAAAAAAAAAAAAAAAAAAAAAAAAACATTAACTCTTGATTGCTATTTTGTTCTTGACATTGCTTGCTACTCAAGGTGTAATTATACCATCATCAAAAAAGAACATTTACAAAACTTATGTATCGTCTTCCTCTTATTCAATTTTGGTTTGTCCAATCTGTATCTTTAATCTGAAGGCGGATATTAAAGATAACAAGGGCAAAGTCTTTTCATTTCACCTGTCGACCGATTTCAAGATTTTGAAACCAAGTTGTTTTTGTTTTAGAACAGAAGTTGTGTGCAACAAACCCTATTTGATTCAAACTTTGACGTGACACCATATTGATTACTACAGCTGTATACTAACATGGTACAACAAGATAATTACTTTCCTTTAGACTAATACAGCCTGTTTTCTTTTTAGCAATTATCATCATGAACATGGTAATACGACTAACAAATGTAACCATGAATGACAGATCCATTGAGGGCAAGAGAGTAATCATATCGTTCTTAGTTAGGAATTTGAAAAATAATTTAAATCTGTACTTATTACAAGACTTCGTGTTCACGGAAAAGAAACTCTCTTTACATTCCTCAACCTGGTCCGTAGCCAATACAACTCCAAAATTATGTTAAAAATGCACAAAAAAGAAAGAAAAACTAAAGAAGAAATTTTCTGCTTATACAAAGCTATCATCCGAGTCATCATCTTAAACTCGTGAAGTCCCGAGCTTGCGCTCAAACAAACGTTGAAGAAGATAAACCTGGAGTATGCTGGCACCTACCAGCGCTGCAGATTCGATTATCGCCTTGTGAACAGCTCTCTTACTCATTCCTTCATTTACTGCACACATATTTAGATAATAAAGCCAAATCAACAAGTTTGACTTATCGATAGTGTCATATTATACAAAGTACTTGGACTTTTAAAAAGTCAAATAAGTGAAAATACACTAGTCTTAAAACAAGTTTATAATAGTCATATAGATAGGAAAACTAATGTTAAATTCATGAAAGAATTCACATCAACTTTAAGCTTGAATGGTACTTCGGGATCGACTTCAAAAAGGCAAGCATAGGAAAAATACAGTTAGACTCCTGGAGTCAAACAAGACATGACTCAAAACTCCAGAATTGACACAAATGCTTGCAACAATCAAGAAATTTTGTGTTCCCGTGTCATGTTTTTAATGATTGTGGAAATAAAATGTAGTAACGTCAAACTTATAAACTAATTCTTGTAAATCAAATACAAGAAATGTAACAAGCTTTGACCACAAAAACAGAAGGAGGTGTCAAGGTTATACCAAGTGCCTGGCGATCGGTTTCAGCCTCTAACCAATGCTGCTCAAACTGAATGTTGTAAAGAGCTTCTTCTAATTTTGATATTTGTTCAAACAATGGGTTGAAATGCTCTACGCATAGTTTAAAAGCCAACGGTCAAAACAACAATACAACATGGGATAATTACTAATCTAACTCTGTTTAAGTGGTGTATTAGTATATTACAAAACGTCCTACTTTTTAGAAACGTTTACAAAATAAACTCATAATTCGCAAAACACCAAAAATTCGCTTAAAACATGATTTTTGCAGAACTTTTTGCGATTTATATTCAACTTTTGAGCTTTTGAAAGAATTGTGAAATTACGCGCCGTGAAAAATCAAGATTTTGTCAAATTTTGGGTGGTTTGTGAGATTTAAAGAAACCACAATATCCATTTTGCGAATTATGGATTACTTTGTCTTAATTTATACCGCACTCAAATAGAGCATCAGTAATTTCTCCATAATGCAAATACAAAATGATTAGCCCATTCTTTATAAATGTCACTTACCGTCCTTGGCATGCTGGTCATGGTATGCGAAATGTGCAACTTGAACATCAAAGTCTATGGTTTCATGATACGGAGACTTGTTTTTAAAGCAGAAACGGTATACACCTTTCTTTTGAGCCATAAATTCGTATTTCTCACTAGTTCTGTCAAGTAGTTCGTGTATATGTTGGTCCCCGGGGCCTTTTATCTGCCATTTAAAAATTCAAGTATAAACATTAAACAGCATCGATTAAAGCATTAGTAAGATCGATTTGTTTAGTAGAGTGAAAGGAATTTATGAATTGATCCACTCAGACATTAATTAGAGATATAATATGTTGAGTGGTACAATAACCATGGAAAACGGAAGTGGTAATCAATTTTCTTGTATTGAACATTTCATAAATCAGGCACATTGTCGTATCGTACACACAAATAAGCAAAGAAAGTACAAGTAACAAGAGCATAATAGTTTTCTTAATTCAAAACCGCAAGGAAACTATAAACATACAGTTACAAATTATCAAAATACAAACATACTGGAGTGTTTGGCATTTCATTCTAAAAGATGATTATCTGATTATCTTGTTTTCTAAGTGTAAGATAACCGTTTCTAGCGTTTGGATCGGTATGGTATATATGATTCCAAATACTCGTAACTCGTTATCTAAGGGCCAAATAATCAGTTCAGCCACAGTGGTAAAACTGATTATGATTATCTAATTATTCAAGGGATGATCGTGGTTGCACATTACATATGCTTTCTGAAATAACTAGAATAAGATAATCAGCTCCAACCAAACACGATACACGCGATAGTACCAAAAAGAATTCAGCTCCACTAGTGTTTGCCCATTCTGAAACTCTATTTTTGACCCTCAAATAATCAGATAATTATAACTATTCGGCCAATATCCAAACACTCAAAAAGCAATAATCATATAAGAAAATTCAGCATGCAATCCCCAAAAATCCCTTAGAGGTCACTACTCGTTCTCTTTAAAAAAAAGTCTAAGATGTGAGAGGCCTCAAGTTCAATTCCTGCTAGGTGCAAACAACCCTGAAAAGGCCACGCCAACCTCCTGAAAAGGGAGGGCTTTACCCGTGTGTAGTGGTGGGTTCAAATGTTATGAGTCGGCGATAGGATTGGAAGCTAACGAGGTTGTTAATGATGGTGCTGGCGAGATAAATGTGCTTAATTTGGTGCAGCAGACAATTCATGTAGAAAGTACCTCTGATAATGAAGCACGAGATCTAGCTAGTGAGTTGGAAACCAAGGTGTTAACGGATGGTAAACAAGATGATTTGAAAGTGGTGGGTGTGGCCGATAAGCAAAATGGTGACGAGCCAGATGTATTGGAAGGTATTAGGGTTATACGTGTTGGGGTAAATGAAAATAATGAAGGGGTTCATCAAAAAGTCCAATACCCTCTTTATTCCCTACATATTCTTATTCCATTCTTGAAGCGTCTTAATGACGAGTGCCTAAAAAAGAAAAAGATAGAGGCTATAATTCAAAGAAGAATATGGGATCCTGGAGTTACATGAGGCGAGATTTTGAAGCAGCACCTTGAGGACAAGGTGACTTTGAAGGAGTGGGGAATGTTATGACCGAGCCAGATGACTAATGTTACCCAAGAGGGTCGTGTCTAGTCTAGTATGGTGATAAGTGCCAAAGTAGGTGTTGGGATAAGTGCCAAAGTAGGTCAAGCGAGTCATTGTTTAAGATAAGTGTCATTGTTTAGGATAAGTATTAGTGTAATATGAGATTATCTCCTTAGAGTCTATTTAAGGTTTGTCAATTAATGAAATCAATCAAGCTTTGTCAAAGAAAATATATCTCGTATTCTTCTTTTCTTCTTAAGGAGCTCGCATCACGCTTGAAGGGGTGCTACTATCTCGATACAACCTTAACGGGTCGTATCATCAAACCTCGTGGATTAGTCGGCCAAAAGGTCGGACACCATGGTTAACCAAGAAAAACAAAAAAGAAAGTAAAAAGCTCTAGCAGTTCATTATCAATATAATTTTTCTCTTATCTAAAATTCCAAATAGACCATATGATACAATCATTATACTTAGAAACAACAAAATATATAATATGTTAAAAAAAAAAAAAAAAAAAAAAGGTTACCACAAGATCAACACCATCTTGAGAAAAATGCCAGACAGTTTCAGCTTTGATAACAACAAAAGAGACATGAACAGTGTCACCTTCATATTCAACATTATGTGACAAACACTCTTCTCTATCTATCACAAATCTTATCCCCACAACTTCCCTGCTTATTATCATGGACAATATAACAATCATTACAAATTTGTTAAATCTTAATGTCGAAGATGCCATTTTTGTTTCTTTGATGTTATCAACTCAAAAACAACATTAATAATATCGAAGAACAAGTTTATAAAGATCTTGTTTGGAGCTAAAAGAGAAGTGGAAGTTGTCGTTTTTAAGTTATGTTTTGATCCGTGTGCATAGGAAGTACCGTGTACTTTCACTTATTTATTTTTTTAGACCCTTTAGTTTTAAATACTCACTCGTTCTCAAAATTATTGTCAAAAAACAAAAATCACACAAATTAATAAAAGTATGACCACTACAATTTTATTTTTATTACTTAAAATAAAAAGTATACAATTTTTTTTAGACATTCCAAAAAGAAAATATGGATTATAATTTTGAGACGATGTGAGTAATCAACTTGGGTATGTTAGCTGGAAGTTGAGTTTATATTTTTATGAGGTTATTTAACGAATTAGTTAGAGTTGCTTATAAATGTAAAATCACATAAAAATACATTAAATTAAATTCATATATATTTTCAACTTTTGCATGATATTTTGAATCGTATTTAAGTAGTTCAACTAAATATAAGCCACCAAAAGCCCATTTTAACTTGCTTGGGCTTATGAATTCTAATGACATATAAAAGTTTTCGTAAGACTGTGTGACATATAAAACTTAGACTAAAATACACCATTGGTCCCTAAACTTGGTGCGGTGCATCGCGATGGGATGAAACTCGCCACTTTTAAATCGTGGGGGTCCCTATTTTGAGGTTTTCACTGCTACAGTCCTTTGACCAAGTCAACATCCGATTTTGTTTTGTAGTCGAGGTATTTTAGTCCATACACATTTATACTTTTATAACACATTTATATTTTACCCTTCATCTTTCATCCTCTCATCATCTACCCAAATCATTCATCTCCCCATATACTTCATCTCAAGAAGACTTTCACAACTAGACACTTAAACTCTTACGTGTGGTATTTAGACAATTCAATGATCACTTGGGAACACGGTAGCATGTATAGTCGGTCACTTTCTTCTCCACCACTCGACAAACAAATCTGGGATCTCAGTGGTCAAGGCTACATCTTTGCAATGTTCAATGAAAACCTCGAGCCGGACCAACTTCCGAGAGAAATTTTGGCTGTTTAAAGTCGACGGAGCATTTCTTATAGTATCGGCTTCACAGGACTCGTACCTTCTTCATCAACATCATCATCGCCTCTAAAGTATGATAATAAACTCATAATCGCTTAGTTCCTTATGAAATCTTTTATATTTACGGTTTTGTTGTTATCTTTTGTTTATGCGGGGCATTTGGTCTATACAATTAATGTCTGCGATAGCATTTCTTCGCTCTGTCTCGATCTTATGTTAAGTATATAACGCGTATGGGATTATTATTTGGATTTATAAACATTGGTGTACAATATGACCATCTTTCTTGAATACAATTCTTATTAATTTTTGTCTTCTGCTATTCTAAATAAAGAGACTTTTACTTTTCGACACGCATAAGAATTTGACTAGTGTAAGTTATGTGATCTAAGGAAGAAGAATTAGTCAAAACACAAACACCTAAGGAAAGGAATGGTCGAGTTTAATTATATCCCACTAAACTTTGTTATATAATAGTTCTACATCTCTTATACCCAAACTCGCTTTCTCTTCCAATACCGAAAATACAATCATTTTCCTATTTCAAGTGATCATACTACAAAAGCAAGCACGTCGAAAGAGATGGAACATGTTAACCAACCACCTAGCGGAACTACTAATTTGTCTCGCTCGAGCACGAACCGCCCGTAATGCTTCATCCACATCTAAATCTAGTTTCTATAGCATTTTGTTTAACATTTTCTTGGGTTTTATATGGAAGATTATTTAAATTATTGTATTTTCAAACTTCAAACACATGTACTATTTGTAATTCTGATAATAAAGATTAAGTTTCTTTGTGCTTTAAACATTTCAATAATTAAGATTATAAAAAGACTCAACATGTTATATATTGTTTATGCAAGAATATACAATAAGTAGTATGCAGCTAATTCTCAAATTTACTCATACAGAAAGTAAGTACTCAACTTAATCAGAAATAAAGACAGATAATAAGATACATGGTTATTGTTTGCATCTAATTACATATCATAATACTTATCTTCATAGAATATCAAGGTTGAAAGACTTTATCACCCCATTTGCATTTCCATGAAAGAAGATAGTAATTATCTTCCCAATGTGATTGAGTACTTCTGTGTTGCACATTTGACTAATGTCTTAAATCTTGAACCATTGTTTCTGGAATTACAAACATTATCCTTGTGATCTGGGCATGTAAGAAAACAATGGCATTAATAGCTACATGTTATTTAGTGGATAGTCAAAGTACTGAGAATGCTAATCAGTGATCTCTTAACTCTAAGGTCTTTTTTCAGCTAATCTTGTGTCGTAAGCAAACCCAGCGTCTTGAAAATAAGGTGTAGTATATCAGTTGTTGAGAAAAGTCCATCACCGATATGATATACTTTTCTTCATTTTGCAACCTTTAAAATTCGGATCTCAAGGGATTGTTATAAATCAAGAAAGCCAATAACCAGTGAAAACGCAAACTTCATCATGTCATGTATAAGAAATTTGTTTCAATATCAACAAAAACGCATTATAGTGTATACTGAATAAACGAGCCTTTTGCTTTTGGTTATGTCCCGTCTCAAAATGAATCAGATTATAGAACATTTGCAAACAATGTATACATCTTTTGAATTATTCACCGAAAACAACTTCAGTTTTACACTAATTTCTATATTTTTTTCTTCCGAAAGTTATTCTGTATATTTTTCTAATGAACCAAGTGTGTCTCAAAATGTGTTTATAAGATTTTTCCAAATATTTAGTTTTGAGGGTAACTGGTTACAAAATGAATTCATTTATTACAACAGAAAATGTATCTTTCATTTTGTGGTTTGGGACACAATAAAATATTTTGCTAAAAGGAGCATTCAACCAGCTTTCTTGCTTTCCTAATGAGAGAGTGATGAAGTACATTGGAGGAGATGAGTGATTTGGGTAGATGATGAAGAGGATGAAAGATGAAGGGGTAAAATATAAATGTATTATAAAAGTATAAATGTGTATGGACTAAAATACCCTCGACTACAAAAAAAAAATCGGATGTTGACTTGGTCAAAGGACTTATGTGCAGTGAAAAGCGAAATAGGGACCCCAACGATGAAAAAGGCGAGTTTAAATCATCGCGATGCACCGTGCAAGTTTAGGGACCAACGGTGTATTTTAGTCTAAAACTTATTTTATAAGATAGCTTATTTTAAAAGCTCAAGCACATATAAGCCCTACGTCAAACACAACCTTCATCTATCCCAAAATGAATGTCCACCTTTTATTTCAAATTTTAATACTCTATCTACCTTTTGTTTCAATAAATTAAAAGTGGGTAGAAGATGCCGCTTGATGCGTATTGAGTCTTGATGATATTATTTTAGCGAACAAATGTTTTGAGGTGGTGATGTGATGAGATGGTGGTGACAGTGGCGATAAGTATAGTTATATGTGTTTGCTACACGTTTAGTGAATTCGTTTCACAACACTTCGAATATATGTGTTAGTTGTAAGTGTTTGTTTGGGTTCGTAACTTTCACGCGACATCATTATTCCCATATATAAAATACCATCATCTCTACGCGTCAAACACTCCCAAAAGTATATGATTTTGTGAATCAAGATTATATTGATTGAAATAAATGAAATAAATGTTAAAGTTGTAAAAATTTGAATTAAAATAAAATAAACCCACTAAAAATATAAAACTAAAAACTCATAAAAATATATTAAAATGAATGTTGAATTAAAGAGCGTAAAATTTTAGAAAATATGGTGAAATTAGATTATAATATAAATAAGTAGATAAAAGATATTTTAATTTGAAAATAAAGATGAATTTTAGTTGAAGTGACATATCGTTTTATAATCGAGCTCCTTATCTTAATTTTGGTGGTTAGGAGTTAGCTTGGAGTTTGTTAGAAGTTAAAGCTTGGAGTTTGTTAAGAAGTGACATGTAAATCTCACGATTGGAGCTCCTTATCTTAATTTTCATGTATTATAATATATCTTTCCATAATAAGCAGTAAAAAGTCACGAGATTTTAAGCGCTTCTAATTTTAGAAAGCTAAATCGATTATAAAGTAGTATAGATTTAGTTGGTAATGTTGATATCTGATTGGTAGAGAGTATAGTTAGTGAAGATTTCTAAAATATTGTACACTATGAAAGTGAATACTTAATTTTTGGAAAGGATCGAGTACATTATTTGCTATTCTGTTCGGCGGAATGTGTAACTCGTGCAACATTGGTATATGATATAAGACATATGAGCCTCTTACAAGTCTAAAGTGATGAGCTACAAATGGCTATCACCATAGTTTTTAGTTAAAATCGGAAAACAGCGCATTGATTTTTGAGCATACAACCCGAACGGACCGGACCGACCGCATTCGGTCCGGTCTGCGTCTCGACTTTTAAATTTGGTCGGTCCCCGGTCCGGTCCGGAAAACCGCAATTTTGGCTAATTTGGCCTTGTTGGACGAAGGACCGACCGGACGAGGCGGGACCTACCACATTTAGTCGGTTTGATCTAAGATTTTACGAATCGGGTCTCGGTCCGGTCTTGGCCGGTCCGGTCCGGTTTTTGGACCGTGCACACCCCTACAGTATACTGTGTCACTGCATTTGCGAGATTCAAACATTGTAGCTAATGATCCAATATACATAAATGATGTTTACTTTAGTAGAGTAAATAGAAACAGAAAATGCATATTGCGCTGAAAACCTGGCTTTTTGCTGTACTGGTATTAAGTACTGACCGAGTTTGGTTTATGGTACCGAGTTTGGCAACTCCCTCTACACATAGACAAAAGATTGGATACCACAATGTTGAGTGATTCTACAATATGCTCCAAAAGTAAAGGTTTTGATGATTACTTCAAAAACACACATCCAAACACCCATCCAACACTATTTGAGTTCGACATAGGCTTCAAGAAATGATGATTGATAATGTACATTGAAGAGGCAAGTTTACAAAAATGAAGAGATCATATCCCATAACTGCAAATACGCCATGGGCCAAAACTGTTTTATTGGTATACACTCGGATCATCATCAAATTGGCTTTAAAGTTTGAGATCTTCCAAGCAAGCGAATCACGTATACATGCTGATAAATACAGGAAAACTTATCAAGTTTTGACCCAAATGTTGTAGAAGACATGCAAGATCTAGTAGTATCTATTTGTAGTTAATTGAGGACTGCGTCTACTTTGATCCTTGTTTAACACATTCTTCAGCCCTTGTAAGAGCATCCGTCAGTACATCAATTGTCCAATCCTTCACATCCTCCTGCAGATCACACACAAAAAAGTTAATCAGTGTCACAAACGCACAAATATAAATGATACGTTACAAGATATGCAGAAGTCGAACAATGTCAATTAGATTATATATTCCAAATACATCAGTGCAACATAGAGCTCAATTGCTGAACTCTAGTATCTTCTTGAGACAAAATACTAACGGACTGCGGTTTATCACATTTGATCAGTGTCACAAACGCACAAATATAAATGATACGTTACAAGATATGCAGAAGTCGAACAATGTCAATTAGATTATATATTCCAAATACATCAGTGCAACATAGAGCTCAATTGCTGAACTCTAGTATCTTCTTGAGACAAAATACTAACGGACTGCGGTTTATCACATTTGATAGACCTCAAGAGGAAATGCAAAAGAGAAAGACAAATACTAATATACAATTAGAGTCTAGGGTCAAGCCTTAGACCAATTTGTAAGATTGTTTCCTTTTTTTTTGCAGGGGTGACCGAATGAGTAGAGGTCTAAACTTAAGCCATAGACAGAGTCAAAAGCCTATTTGAAGCATGCAAGGAACAATTGTGTACAGTATGAAAAGAATAGTAACTATTTCAAGAAAATGTAAAATTGACATTATAGATAGTTACTACGATGATGCCAAAAAAATCGAATATAGTTCTGTAAACAAAAGGATACAGGTCTCACCTAGTTACATGTCAATATTCTATTTCTATCAAGAGATATAAGATTAGATATGGTAGTTTGAACTTCTAAGACATCACATTTCAGTTTCACAATATTTTATGAGCACCAAAATATCATGCTTTAAGCTAAAAAGCTATCATAACACTAAGTAGTTACAAATGTGTTGGTCTTTTCAATATCAATGGATAAATAAGTAGTTCTTAACTGCTTCCTGTATCTAAATAGATGAAACAAGCATACATGTGATTATGCAAGTAGGATGTTCAGTTATTATTTAAAGAGCTCAACAAAAGAATGCCTAAAAGGAACAGACAATTTTAATTAAATCGAAGTGCATTCTATCACGAAAATATACATGTACAGAAATAACAGAATCTGTTTTCTTTTGTCTTATAATTGTCCTGTTGCAGTAATTCTATTTTTATGAAATTGTCTCCAATAGTCCCATTTCATGACCTTTGTTGCTTCTTTCTTCAAAAAATCATACTATTAATATCAGTCAATCAATAGATCAACTGATAAAAGGAGAAATGGCTTGCAGAGTGCAGACAAGTGAAGATGTGAGACCAAGATCTCAACCTCCTCAAGACATACTAGGCCATGTATCTATGAACGTTTTGTTAAGTTTTATTAATACAAACACAACAGGTATACTAACAATTTGAGACCAGGTGTTGCCCATAAAATAAATTGAAGTTGGATTAACGAAGACACAAAAAATTATCATGAATGAACAATGTCACTTTTAAGACTCTTGCATGAATCAATAAATTGAGACCCTAGCATTGGATGGTAGCGATTAAGGAAGGCAATTTGAGGCAAAATCAGGAATCATTGCATGTAAAGTTGATGACAAGAATATGCAAACACCTAAAGTGCTTTTAAAAACTCATCATAAAAACAATAATTTCATTTAATTAGACTAAAGAATGGACTAAGAGATATTGGTGATAAGGTTTGAAGGTTCACCATATGTAGTGGCTCCCCAGTTCTAATCCGTGCATTAGGACGAGCAAGCTTAGATTCAAAAGGAGTCCTTGGCCTCACTTCCCGAAATTCTTCCCACTCCTCTCGAGTAAGCATCCTCACTGTGCCTTGACCAGCTGGAGCATTTTGTATCTTCTTCTCTACAGTTTCTTGTGAATGTGCATCATCATACTGCAAGCATAGCACATCAATCGTACAGAATTATCATTCTAATACATTTAGTGGGTCCAACTAAAACTTAATGCTTAATATAGAACGTTATATTACTAGGCAATAACTATGAACTTGGTATACGACCACCATGATATGGTCTGACTGCACTGCACCTAAATCAAACATCGATGCTCTACTAGTCAGCTATTGTTAAACATCTCAATCTACACTATAGGGAAACGTAACAAGGATAAACCTCACCTACATTTGGTGAAGGGTGTGAGATACACTTTTATTAGCAGATTCATTTCAGCTTCAAATGATAAGATATCTTCCAAGTAAAACCTCAAAACTCAGTTTTAGCTAGCCAGATGTATTTTCTTGAAGAGGTCCGTAAATAAAATTATCTCAAATCATAATAATATGGGGCATCTGATCCCATGGTGTCTTTCTATATCCATGCTCTCTTAGACGGTCAATTTCAGTACTTTAATTGTCGCTATAACTTTTGAACAGATTTCAGAATTCCATATGCACAGCCTAGTCCTATGCATTTTAAAAGTGGTTATCTGAGCATTTTCAAGTCACGGGTAGTCTATTACTAGTAATCTCTAGCTGCAACAAAACTGATACTGATCATCTAGGGGTCATTTTACATGTCCCGGGTGTTTAGAATTGCTTACTATAACTATTTATCTGCTTATAGGGCACTGATAAAGCAGAAAATTAAATCTGAGTGTTTGGACTAAAAGAAGCTGATTATTTGCTTATTTGAGGGTGAAGTAAGCAGTTTAAGAGTTGCATATTCAAATTGCTTATCAAACTTTGACTCTTCTCTTTTACCTTTTAAATACTTCTGGGAGTGTTCGTCAAGGCTTATTTTGGGGGCTTACGCTTAATATTCAGTAAGAAGCTTATGGCTTATGATAAATAAACCCATAAGCTCTTGTTGAGTGTTTAGATTAGTTGATGATAACAAGGCGAAAGAAAGAGCTTATAAGCGTATCTAAGTCACTAAAAGAAGATTACCCCCACCCCCTTCTCCTAAATAAGAAGCCCTTTCACATATGCTTACAAGCTTGTCCAACCAAACTAGTACAACGGCCTAATATTTTTCTAAATAACCTAATAATCTCACAAGATAAGCCAACACAAACACCCCCTAATTAAGCAAAACTGTCAAACACTCAAAACCCATGCATATCTAATTATTCCATTTTGTAAACGCATAAACAAATCCAAACACTATCTCCTTCACCGCATTTCGTCACAGCCGACTTACAGCTTCAGCCCTATGCAACGGAATATTATTCTTCATATAGATATAACAAGTTGACAACCTAATACTATTATTTTGTGTTTCCTCTATTGTCCACTTGAACGATCTAGTTATTACCATCCTGCCTCAATCTGAACACACAGGCGATCATAGCAAGTGGTCATTTGCAATACTAGCACTCAATGGCGCTTTCCAGCGCAGTGGTTTGGTTTCAAGATATCTTAAGAGAGTAGATAGCTACTCATCGCGTTAGGCCCATCTCGGCTCTCCTATTAGACATCTTAAAGGAAAGCGTAAAACACAATGACTAAAGCTGTGCTTTTTGTGTTTGAATCATAATAAGTTACCATTTTTCTAAATAAAAAACATCACCAATCATCCATAGAAACTGCTGGAAGCATAGGGGGTGACTGTCATCGCCTTATAAAAGCTATAATCTGAGAGCATTTTCAAGTCACAGGTAGTCGATTACTAGTAAGGATTCTGATTGTCTGACTGAAAGTTATCAAACAATCTTAGCTGCAACAAAACTGATTCTGATCATCAAGGGTCATTATACAAGTCCGAGGTTGTTTGGAATTGCTTACTAAAAATGTTAATCTACATATCGCGTTTTGACAAAGCAGAAAATTATTTTTGAGTGTTTAGACTGAACAAATTGCTTATAACTATAAGCTTATTGATAGTGAAATAAGCAGCTTAAGACTTGCATATTCAAACTGGCTATCAAATTTTTACCTCTTAAGTGCGGTGTTTGTCATAGCTTAGTTTGCAGGCTTAAGCTTAATATTCAATAATCAGCATATGGCTTGTGATGAATAAGCTCATAACCTCTTGTTGAGAGTTTGGATTACCTTATGATAATAAGCTGAATAAAAGAGTTTATAAGCCTATATAAGCCCATAAGCCACAAAAAAGGAGCTTATCACCCCCTCCCCCGATAAGCTAATAAGCCTAAGCTTATTAGTTTACCCAAACACTACACTGGGCTTTTTTATTTTTTCTAAATAACCTAATAATCTCACAAAATAAGCCAACACAAACACCCCCAAGATAAGCATAACTGTCAAACACTCTAACCCTCATATATCCACTAATTTCATTTCGTTACAGCATAAACAAATCCAAACACCATCTCTTTCACTGCATTTCATCACAGCCGACTTACATACATACTTTTATCTTTTAACACAATCCCAATTCCCAAACACCTCTAAATCCTAAACAAAAATCCCAATTTGCCCACTCCAATTTCCACAAAAGTTAACCACGTCATATCTTAAACACAAACACAAACAAATCAACACGTTAAAAATCAAACAAAAACCCAATATTCATACCATCATAAGCAGCTTAGCGAAGAGTGCAATCCCTTTGAGATAAAACTATCTGCTTATTCTTAAGCAGATAAGCAGCTTGGAGTGTTCAGATATAAACAAACCACTTCAACTTACATGCTTATTCTAGTGCTTAATTGACACTTTAAATCAAACGCTTTGTTCCTACTCGCAATTTTTTACAGATAAGCAAATCGAAACACTATTTCTTAACCTGCTTATATGCTTCGGCTTATAAGCCGAAAAAATGAACAATACCAAACACCCTATAACTGTAACAACTTCACATTATCACAATCATTTCCACAAACCTAAACCTAAATATATCCATATCAAATCAACACAATAAATTAATGAAAAAAAACATACCATCATAAGCAGCTTAGCAAAAAGTGCAATCCCAACAACAGTAGCAAACATAGGCATACTTGCAGTATCCAACCAAGACAAAGATTCAGGTGTTTCAACAAACAAACGATCCCTTCTTGGATTCCTTCTTTTTCTGTCTTTATTCATTTCAAGAATCTTTTTCTTGATTGTGTCACTTGGGTTTGTTTTGTTTGTTGATAAAGTATGAATCTTTTTGCATATTTGGAACATTGATCGCACTTTTGATCCTTCCATTGTTGGTGCCAATGAAGGGTTGTGTTAGGATTTAGGGGGTGTTTGTCACGGTTTCCATTTTCATTTACTTTGTTTATTTTATCAAAAAAAATATATATATTATCTTCTGCAAGAGTAACTATCGTCAGAAGTAGGGATGTAGAAAGCACCCGAAACCGAGGGTGAAAATTGAAACCCGAACCGGTTGGTTCAGGTCAGGTTCGGGTTGACGGGTTTGGAGTCGGTGCGTGTTCGATATCTTCGCGATTCTTCGTCTGCCGTATCAGATTTCTCAATTTATCCCATTCTATTGATATTATAATTAACTATAATATATATACATTATATATAGTTTCTTCCATTATATATTTTTTTATATAATTATCTCTATTACATAACACATTTTATTTTATACATGAATAATTCAAAAGCGTTAAATCAATTGATACGATACTCATTTTCTTTAACTTTAAAAAAGTTTGAATATATTAGGATGTTTTCTTTTGTTTTGTCGGTAGATTTTAGTGTAACTTAATTTTAATACCGTCATTTTGTCCATATAATATTCAATTGGGGATGTCATTTTGTCCATATAATATTCAATTGAGGATAACCGATACCCACGGAGAAACCCGAAAAACCGATGGATAATATTAAGCGGGTATCCGACGGGTAATAAGGCGGGTACGGGTTCGGATTTTATAAACGGGTGCGGGTGCGGGTACACTAAAACCCGGCCCGAATCCGACCCGTCGCCATCCCTAGTTAGAAGTATAGTTGTTAAGATCCAACACAAGATATTACGATTTTACGATACTAAAAAGCAAAGACGATCTTGATCTTACGTAGAATTTTAGCAAGCTTAAAATCTTGTAAGATCACGATCTTGACCATAGGATTTTAAGATCTAATTTGATCCGATCTTACTTTTCTCAAACTGCAAACTAAAAAACTATTACAAAGTTATGAAATTATATTTTATAGAATTTAAAAAATAACATGTTAATTTTCTTAAACGTTCCATGCATAATTTAGGACAACATTTCTATAAAAAAAATTATTATAATTTTGTGTTTGTAATATATAATAATAATTTATAGATTTGAAAAATATTACAATTATTATTAAGAAAATAACATTATAGTAGAATCTTAGGATCCCGATCTGATCTTACAATTTAGATCATGTAAAAACAAAAATGATCTTGAGTAAGATCTCGATCTTGAAAACTTTGGTTAGAAGTATTTAAAATACATGAGGTAATGATGCCTACATTAATGTAAGCAATTGCCTACATTATCTTTGTAAAAAAAAAGAAAAAAGTATTGTTTAGTCCTTGCAGTATATCATTGATACATGTTTTTCTCTTGTCTTTTTTTTTCACGCTTTGTTCTCAAGTCTAAATTTTAAATAATGGAAGCGGATGAGATGAGAAGGGCAAAGTAAGGAATGACACTGTGAAGAAAGTAATTATTTTTATTTGTGTTCTTAAGTTTTTGTTTTTAAGTTGCAAGAAAAGGATAGAAAGCTACACAAATTACCAACATACCCTCAAAACATAATTTACTCGTCACATGTGTTTTATGCAGTCTCCCATAGGACTTGAATATTTTTAGAATTGATCAGCGATGCGACCCTCAAAAGAATTAACGACATTTTCAAAAGAATTACGAGACAAGTCCAAAACATCTAGACTTTGTATCGGCCAAAATAAGTGTCTGACAATAAACAATAAATAAACAAAACTTGAAATAGGGGTTTAGTCGGTAGTGACTTGTTCTAATATGAGATTATGCAAAGCGAAAATTACTGTGCTACCCAATTTCATAGTGGTGTATCCGTACATACCCAAACTTTTACTCATTTTCAAAACTACCCATCAATGTCGGGTATAAAATTACCCTACATTCACGAAATTGAGGTGTATGGTCCATATTGAGTTTCCAAATTAAATCACTAACAATGTTGCGTATATACTTTAAGTATATACACGACATAGTTTTTTAATGTATCACTCGTACCATCCTAGAACAATGTCGGGTAGTTTTTTTAACTATATACACGACATCAATTTTATATTGATACATAGTACAATCCTTGAACCATGTCGGGTATAAACTTTAACTTGTGTACACGACATTAATAAAATATTCCCACATATTAAACCATAGACAATGTCGGGTAGGAATTTTCACTATATACACGAGACATGTGACAGTGGCATTGGGAAGGAGCAAATTGGAAAAGCTGAAAAGCAAAAATATTGATGCTTGATTTGATGATTTGATCATTCGACAATGGGTAGATGAGGTTGAACTAAATGAGATTTTGGATTAAATAAATCATCGCATACACGAGCTACTTTCTTCATTCAGTAACATCTTCTTCATAAACTATCAAAACATATTCTTCATCTTAGCAATGTCGTGTTTGCATTCTAGAACAATGTCGGGTAGTAAACTTCACTATATTCAGTAACATCTTCTTCATAATTGTGAGTGTTTAATAGCATTCTTGAACAATATACACGACATTGCTCTTAAACTATCAAAACATCTTCTTCATCTTATGGTGGCGGTGACATTGTGGTGGTGACATTGTGGTGCGTGAGTTTGGTGGTCTTGCTGGTGGTGCAGTGGTGGTGCTGTGGTGACAGGTGTGGTGGTGGTAGTGGATACGTGAGTGTTGTTTGTGTTGTGGTGGTGATAAAAAATAAAGTGTGGTAGCATGGTGACAGGTGTGGTGTTGTGGTGTTGGTTGTGGTGGTTATAAAAAAAGTGTTGGTGGTGCAGTGGTGGTGTTGTGGTGACAGGTGTGGTGGTGGTGGTGGATACGGCTGTGAATATGGTGGATTACCGGGTATTTCGCAATTTTTTTCCTTTACACTTGTAGTTTTTTTTATTTGTTAAGTATATGTTTATGTTATTTTAGGATTATCCTGCGCAAGTTACATGTAGGAGTAGGTTATCCATAATTAGTGATATTAAAAGTATGATTGAGAACACCCCTAAGGAAAGATTATCTAGACAAACATGTTTTGGTTGGTTGTTAGATTTGCCAAAAATGAAAGAGAGTAGCGTGTTAGTACATTATTTTATATGCCACCAAGTGCCATGTGAAGAGGGAGAGACAAATATTGTTCCTTTGAGATATCGTGTACGTGATATTGATCGGGTAGGTGAGGTTGAGGTTCGGTTTGGTAGGAGGAATTACATCTAGTTCTTGGTCTAAGGTTTGGAGCAGTTTTATAAAGAATTATGAAGATGGACCTAATTCCTTTAGGAGGCAGTGTTCCTTCGTCAATGATTCTTCAAAATAAAAGTTGGTATGTTGTTACGTGCGCTAGAAATCAAGGGTTTAGTCGTTTGAGCGACAAAGATGTTGTTGGTCTTTGTTTGATAGGCGTGTTAATGTTGGTGTTAAAAGGGACTGAGCTTAGGAATGCAGTCGACGGGTTTATATTTAGGTTAGTGGAGGATCTAGATGCTTGGAATGTGTTCCCGTGGGGGTCGACGTATGGCCAACCTTGTACGATTATCTAAAGGATGCGACATTGAGCGCAGGCAAAGCACTTTCGAGGGGAGGATCTTAACAAACTTCCTAAGTACAATTTGAATGGCTTTATATGGGCCTTCAAGGTATGTCATATATAAATTTCTAAAGTTCATGTATATGTATATCGTTAACAAATTTTTAACAAATTTGCCTTTTCTGAGACGTGGATATTGGAGAGTTTCCTCGTGGTGCGACCCCTAGGTTTTTTATCATAGGCAGTTGTATCTCCGATCAATTGCGTGGAGCTATAGAAGCACGGTATTTAGAGATCGTCTAGACCGGTTTTTGGATGACCAATTGAATGTGAGTTTGAGATATAACCTTAATTTCTTACAATATGATTATAATTTTTGTTGGTTTTTAATGTTGTGTATATTGTCCATGTTTTCAAAGGTAAATCCACCTTTCTTTGAGGCTTACGCCGGATGACTATGAGCAAAATACCGAGTGGTGGGCTCAAAGTAAAGCGTATTTTGATGGGAATCGACCCCAATTCGGTGATAAAGCCTCGAAACGAACCTATTCACGATTTTATTGGCGGAAATTCTCTGAAGTTGAAGGCCTTTGAGTCAGTTACAAGAACATGACTTGATGTTGTAACAATTTGATCCACGATTTGTTGGTGACGATTTTGGGGTAAGTAGCTTACGTTAATTTATTTATTGTTATTCAAAACACGCAAGTATATTTACGTGCTTTTATGTTTCTTATATTTACATATGTTGGAAAATAACCAAGTCTACGTTATAATTTTACATTTAGGGAATAACAAAGGCCGAGCCGTCCATTTGGCGAGCCACCGAACGACTCTTTCTTTGACGGTGTTCATGTACCTACACCGCCATTGAAGTCTACTTGTCCATCCTGGTTTCCTCCATCGGACATCGCTTCCGTGACGCCGGTTGGGTTCGGCTCGTATGCCACGCTTGTTGATGATCGTGCGGGTCCATCTCACGCCTATGGCGTTGGTGTTGACATCACGATAACCTATTAATTACATAAAATATTTCATGGTTATTATTGTTACTAGTAATTATATTGATTTTAAAATTTTATTGTTTATTCTTTTTAAGGATGCGATCGAGCGACCAAAGAGGATTGTCGTCCGGGTAAATATCGCAATATCCTTATAAGAATAGGGACCAACCACAATCTTGCCTAAGAAACGTGTCGTTAAAAGGACGCAAAAAAAGAGTACCTTGAACATTCCATCGTTTAATCTAGAAGAAAAAGCGGTTGATGAGAATGTTGAGTATGATGGTGGTGTTACCTATGTTGGTACTCGTTATACCGGACCTATTGTAGTTTATAATGTTGACCCAAATAAGGCATACCGGACCCTTTAAATTTATTAACATGAAGTTGCTAATTAACAATGTTTGATATTGTATTTTATTGTTTGTTTTTTCAGGTAAGGCGTCGGCATTATGTTAGTTTTGAGCAATTTCTAGTAAACTCATGTCTGATATACCTTGACTGCCATCCAAAGGGTTGGGTAGCAGGTCTTAACTTCTTTCAAGAACTACTTCCGAAATTATACAAGAACGGCACTGATCCAGGAGAATTCGGTAAAATTGGTTGGTTGTCTGACGACGTAAGTATATTGTTATATTTTTTTAAACGTTTAGATTATTTTAGTTTCAAGAACGTAAGATGATTTAGTTTAATCTTTTAAATCAGCAAATGAATTGTTGTGTTGAGATATTAACAAGAAGTAGGCCATCTGGCGCGCTATGGACAGTATCGACATCATGGACATCATCCACTCACCCCACAAATAATGGTGGTCGTGTACCTATGCTTTCGATAGCTCCTTCGATTATGGGAACATTAGATGGTATCACGCATACGTGCCCTTAATGGGATGAAGTAAACTGGGTAAGTAAATGTCTTTCAACGTTTAATAACTTTGTATAAAATTACGCTTTACTAGTTTATTTAACTGTATATATTTGAATATATTTTCGACGCACGTGGTGATGCCGATGAATGCAGGAGGGAATCATTGGGTCACAACAATTATTGATTTAAGGATATCCACTTTTTTGGTTCTCGACTCTTTTCCTAGCAGGGCTCGTTGTGATTATTTACGAGGGTATGTTCAAGAATGGACCGAAGTTCTTAACAAATGTTTAGAAGAGCTAGGACATTTCACAAGAACCCAACGTCGGCACTACAATTTCGAATTCCATTACAACGACCAAAATTATCCGATCCCACACCAAACTAACACTAGAGATTGTGGAGTCATCACTTGTTGGCTCATGCATGAGTTTTTTACGGGTAAGTTTCCACCACAATGGAGTTTTGATGTTGAAGGCTTTTTCAACAATGTTAGATATATGTCTAAGATGTTTTACGAATGTCGTTGTGAGGAGAGGAGTATGTGTGGATATGATTAACAGTGATTTTTAATGGAAGTTGTATATATTTTTATATTTTATGTTTAACTTATATTTGATGTAAATTTAAACTTTTATTCAACTAAATCAACATTACATAGAGATGACGTTGACTTAGATAAACATTACCTAGATAATATTAAACCTAAACGTAGGAAATGAATATGTAAAGATGATAAGGATTTAAAACGTACACTTTTAAGGGGTCATTTAAGCCCTTAATCGCCCACTTTTATATTTGTTACTGCTTAATTTCGTTCCTTTTCACTTTTTAGGTCTTTTGAAGGCAAAATGCTGGAATGATGCTTATTTTGACGAAAATGAGTGAATATGTGAAGAAAATGGCTAAAGTCAAGATCAAGACACTCAGTGCTTTGAAGCACTTGGCGTCCCGAGAAAAGGCGACGCCGTCCACGATTTTGTGACGACACGATGGCGAAATTGCTATTTTACACTTGACGGCGTCAGGCTTTGGAAGAGTAGGGCGTCACGAAGACTTTTCTCCTCAGACGACCTAGATCCAGATTCAGAAGACGTCATGACTGAAGACTGACTGCGTCACAACCATAACGTGATGCCTTCCCAAAGTTGACTTGGCCAAGACGAAACCCTAATGGCGGCGATCTGACGGCGTCACAATTAAAAGGTGGCGTTGTCGCAGTTGTAAATCTATATATAGAATTCGATTTTCAGACTTTTAAAAGAGGCAGACTTGTGGAGTAAAAACCTAAAACAATTGTAGTCTGGTTTGGACAGTATTTAAGGGTTCTCATACCATATTTTATTTCGAGATAAGTTATTTATTCCCTTGATTTTATTATGTCTTCAATTGAATGTGTGTATGCTTGC
Source organism: Chrysanthemum lavandulifolium (assembly GCA_022545495.1). NCBI lineage: Eukaryota > Viridiplantae > Streptophyta > Magnoliopsida > Asterales > Asteraceae > Chrysanthemum > Chrysanthemum lavandulifolium. The sequence continues at coordinate 41,624,469 of CM040239.1, read as the reverse complement.
ATGTTTAACATGTCCGGCTAATTTACTTGTGTGTTTGCTTAGATTTATGAAACCTAGTTATTAAATATTGATTGGTTATCTCTTATCTTAATTGTAATTGGCTTAAGAGTGCATGAAGCCATAGTTGTGTTTTTAATGCTTGATTAATCTTTGTTGAACATTAGTTTATAATTACTAGTGGAATTGTAGGCTAAACATCCAAAGATAACATTAGTGTTAAGTTTATGAATCCTAGAGATTTCGTAGTCATTAACCTTAAGGTAGCTTCAAAGAGTTAGGGATAAAAGCACACCCTACGACCTTAGAAAACACAACGCGTTAAAAATAAGGACGTGACAATTCAACCATCAATAAAAGATAACTAGGGAGTAATAGTATCTAGGTAAACACATTTTTAATCATCATACGAGCACACATCAATAGACATAGACTACCCATTAGATTAGATAATTAGATAGTAGAGTAATCGGTAGAAGTACCAACCCCCAAATCCAAACCCCGAGATTTTACCCTTAGATTTATAAAAAATATAAAAAGATAAAAAATAATCTTCCTCAACCCCAAACTTAGCGTAGTAACTTTTCACTAGCATTCCTATTCCCCAGAGAAGCGATATCAATACCCGAGGCACCCTAATACTACACTACAACGATTAGGTTCTTTGCCTGGGTGGTTGAAAAACTTGCTCGAAGAAAGGAAGTTTCCTTTGACCCCGACAGCGCTGCAGCGTATCAAAAGATTCATCCAATAAAAGCGGTATCCTTGTCGAAAACCGCAACCATGTTCCTCAATGTAATGTTAAGACAATGGGGTGTTGATTTTGGGTAAACACCAAACATTACGGTACCAACACGACTCGACTTTGATAGAGTTTTTGTAACACCTCTTTTGTAAGGACTTTGTGATGAATTGTACCAGACATTATCCCTGTTGGATCTTTTAGTGTCACTGTTAGCTCACCAAGCACGTTAGGTGTACAAGTCTTGATTACAGCTACAACAATTTCAAGTTTACCTTTCACACAATAGTTTTTTATATCGCCAAGACAACCAGTTACGATGACATCTTCATCATTAAGCAGCTTATGAATCGCGCTTAGCCATGGAACTCGCGTAAAATGATCATCCTCCGTGACATCCTCATTTATTTTCCTTACATACTCTTGTGTTGGCACTACACAATATTCGGGGCCACCTTCCCTAATGCCTGAATTTTTGCGGAGAATAGCCACTTGAAGAATACCAGCAGGACTGGGTATTATCCTAGTTGGGTTGTTTGAAGAGGTTGAAGAACCCCCAACGTTATGTTGGGGTGCATATGTTGTGTCCCTTCTTTGGGATGGTGGAACGAATGGTGAGTTTTTGTATCGTTTGGTGTATCCGGTTTTGTTTTGGTAGGACATATTGTAGAGAGTAACCTTCTTTGTAGAGAGTAGAAATGTCAACAATGTTGGTATGTGTTTAGAAAAATAGAAGTAAATGAGGTTTTATAGGTAAATTTTAATGGAGTTATCAAATCATGTCGGGATAAAGAAAATATTCTTGTCATATTTCGCGTAAAATATAACGCGTACACCTTAATGTCATAGAATTGTCAAATCAATGTCAGTATACAGAATATGAACTATCAAATCTTTGTCATATTTCGCGTAATAAATTACACGTACACATTAATGTCATGGAATTGTCAAATCAATGTCAGTGTACAGAATATGAAATGTCAAATCTTTGTCATATTTCGCGTAATAAATTACACATACACATTAATGTCATGGAATTGTCAAATCAATGTCAGTATACATAACATGAACTGAATAAAGCTGAAATTGTGACTCACTGACCATTTGGTAAAAAATAAATGTCTTATCAATATTGTTGTACCTACTTATAATTTTACACAAATTATGCCATTTGGTAAAAAAATAAATGCCTTATCAACACGTGCTACCACTAGATTGTTGTATATATACCCCCTATAAGTTACATTACACACTACCTCATACACACTCAAATACTTTCTAGTTCAAAAAGTATGGCTAATTCTGCAAATGAACTGCGTCAAACAATTGTTAGAAGACTAAAAATCGAATTAGAAGCTGAGATCACACTTGCAAATAACTTACTGATCCAGTTGACTCGTTATAATGAGCAACTTCGTAGCCGTGAAGCAGAAATAAGGATGGTGCATTCTATGCCAATAATGAGCCTTAATAGCTATGGTTTACATACTCTTCTGATGATCAAGAAGCGGATATACGTACCACAAACAACTTAAGGGCAAAACGAGAAGAATTATTGAGAAGCATTGCTGAGAAGCAAGAATTCATTAACTATTATAGAGCAATATAGAAATTAGAATCATGTTGCTAAAAATCACATTGCTAAAAATGTGAGTTCTAATTTTAATGTTTTCAAATCGTCTAAATAAAGTTGACCATTTACTCTATTGCATGTTGTGTTAACTTTGTTATAATCCTTTCAAGTCTCGGTTCAAGTAGAAAGCAATCCAACTATCTAAAAATAATATTTACAACATAGACGTATCAATTTTGTAATTAATTTTGTGGATCATTTCACACACTTTGAGACACAATATTACATTCATGTTAACTCTATGTAGAACATTAAATAGTTAAAAAAAAGCAGAAACAACTTGCATTAAATAGTTTTAAAAAATAGTACAGTTGTAGAAACTTGAAATACATACATTGATAACGTTAAAGACACAAACTAAACCACAATGGTATTATTTGGTTCATTAAGAAGAATTAGTGATTCATTATATGGGCCAATGAAAAATGAACCACCATTTGCTTCAATACCCATGTTTTGAAACAATTCAGAGGCTCGCTCGTACACTTGTAGCGAGTGAGCTATCTGTTGGTTGCTCTTAGCTTCAACAGTTGGTTCATCATCTTTGGTAAATCCAACTAATTTTACCACATGCTCAATTGGGAATGGGGTGGTGAATAGCACTTTACAAGATGATACAATACCACCATCAATTTCTAACACCCATGCACACATAACTTTGTACTCATCTGCAAGCAAACTTCCAGAAATTACGATAGAGTTCCGTAGCTGGGATATATAGAATGGAGGCTGAACCATGAGTCTTATCTCTTCAGGTATGTCCAATTCTAGAAATTGGTGACTAACCAAATCAAATGAAACAATCATATATTGTTTTTACAAAATACCATCATTAAAAAAAATCATAACCAAGCCAGAAAATTTTACCACCCACTACTGCTTGGCCAGACCGTTTTATTCTAACCTCTTCTCGGGGCAAACGGTCATTTTCAAGATGGTTCCAGCGTCTCGAACTCAATGTATACATTGACACGTACCATGGTCCTTGACCGTAATACGGGTAATTAATTTTTAAAATGGTTGGGTCTAAATTGTCAGGACGTGCACCAAAATCGATGACCATTTTTGGTGAATCAGGTTAATTCAACAAACTAGGGACTAATACCCCTATAGATCTTTTTATTGATGGGTTCCAAATAACAACCATCATATTTGAACCATATGAAAAGCACCAAACACCTTCAGAAGTAGCAATTGGCTTAAGAGTTGGAAGATTAATAGTTGTATCTAGATGCGTGAAAGCTAAACTTCCATTTACTGAAAACATAAAACCTACATTACCTTGCATATATGTTAAATTAAAACAACACATATCCGTCTCACGAAAGCAGTAACTACGGATGAAGTTGGAAAAGTCTATGGAAGACCTCCATCTCTTTGACACACTCTGGCCGTAGTAAAGACTTAGCTGGAAGTCTATTCATGATATCGACTTGAAGGTCGAATGGTATGTTGTCCGACATTTTTTTAATGTAAAGGGATAAATTCTTGAATGATTTTATTAAGCAACAAAGTAAGACTTAAATATAAGAAGAGTGTGTCACATCCGTGTCATATTTTGGGTAAAAATTTACACGTACACAAATTGTCATGGAGTAGTCAAATCATTGTCATAGACTTGTCACATATGTGTCATATTTCGGGTAAAAATTTACACATACACGAAATTGTCATAGACATGTCACATCTGTGTCATATTTCGGGTAAGAATTTACACATACACGAAATTGTCATGGAGTAGTCAAATCATTGTCATAGACTTGTCACATCTGTGTCATATTTCGGGTAAAAATTTACACAGATTGTATGTATATATATATATATATATATATATATATATATATATATATATATATATATATATATATATATATATATATATGTATATACGAAATGTATATCCAAACATAGCAAATTCGCATATACATAGCCATGACTTCAGAAATTCATAAATTTAACTGTATATTACATTTTGATAATACCCAACGAGGTGTGGTCATGTACACTAATATCACATACTCGTGGTTAGTTGAGTTTGTGCGTTCTAAATTCAAGTTGGATCCCAATATTCAACTTAATTTAAAACCTAAGCACCCTTCATTTGATGTTCGAATGGATATCACTGACGACGACGAGGTAACTTTTTTTGCTGATTACACTTATGCGAATACAGGAATGTCTCATCTGTATGTGGTTAAAGCGATACAGTTGGAAGAAACTACATATTTTAGGTCAACCCAAGAAAACCCAACGTTTTACAAATTTTTTGAAACAACACCTAACCAAAACATCGAGTCATCTACTTTTCAAAACAATGCATCTTTTTTAAATGATGGCCCATCTCAAATTTTTGAATCAAATGATTATGAAAATAATGAGTCCGGGTATAAAGATGAGGCGAATTTCAAAAAACAAGGATCATCATGTGCATTCGGGTCAGATGATGATGCAGAAGATGAAGAAAATGATGGTTTTGTTGGTGTAGATGATAACCCAAAATCAGTTCACCATGACTGGAAAAATATTTTTCCATTAATCCCTGACGTTCCAGAACCACCTAATTACCAGCCGAAACCAATAATTTCAAATCAATATAATAGCGATGCTGACGTTTTTGTCGGAAAGTTTTTTCCCACAAGAGAAAAGTTAGACGTTGCAATTAGGTTGAAATGTATACAAGAAGGTTACCAATTTTGGTAGGAAGGTCGGAACCATATAGGTTTTCTTGTAAATGCTATCATTTTAAAGAATGCAAATGGAGAATTTGCGCTAAACGTGTGCAAAATACAAATGTGTTTCACGTTACAGGTATGGAAGATACTCACACGTGTCCCAAAACTCAAACATATCCTAACCATCAAAATGCAAATAAAAAGGTTATTGGTCACATTTTTAGAGATAAGTTAAAAGATACTAAACGTGATTTAAAACCGAAAGATATACAAAAAGACATCTTGGCGCAGTATAAAGTAAATATATCTTATCAACAAGCATGGAGAGGAAAGGATCATGGGTTACAAATGATAAGGGGTTCATCGACGGACTCTTTTGAAATGTTACCGTACTATTGTCACAATCTAGAAAAAAAAACCCCCAGGCACTATCGCACGTATCAAGACAAACGAAAAAGGAGTTTTTGAGATGTTATTCATTGCCATTGGTGTTTCAGTAAGTGACATGCATATTTTTTAAATAAATAAATCTGAATGCATTATTGTAAGTTTATTATAACGTGTGTTTATAATTATTATTTTTTTGCAGATTCGTACTTTCGTGCAACATCTCCGCTCTCTGCTTATAGTCGACGGGGCACATTTAAAGGGTTTATACAAATGTACAAACTTGTTAGCAGTAGGCATGGATGGAAACAACCAAATTGTGCCAATTGCTTACGGTATATGCGGAGGGAGGCGGTGAATGTTGGTCATGGTGGTTTCGGTACTTAAAGAATGCGTGGCGATAACCGGATTTGGTTATAATATCGATGGGCATCCCGCCATTGCGTTAGCGATCTGTGATGAATACCCATTGGCGTTTCATGGTATTTGTTGTCGTCATCTTTTGATGAACATTTATTTAAAAACAAAAAAAAAATCAAAGGGCTATATTGGAGCATATGCAAAGCGTATACACAGAAGAATTTGATAGTCGGATGCAAATTCGCATGCTATTGAGCCCGAGGCGTACAACAAGTTACTTGAAGCAGATGTGCAAAGATGGTCCAGAGCGTATTGCCTACGCACTCGTTACAATTATTGTGCATCTAACAGCGTTGAGTCTGTTAATGCTTGTACCGTAAAATCAAGGAAGCTTCCAATCACAATGTTGACCGAGCAATATCGATCAATGGTGCAAGATTGATATTTTAAACGGCGACAAGCTACATGTATTTGTCTTCCAAAAGAAAATATATTTTTTAAATGGTTTTGTTTACTACAAAGTAACTTATTCACGTCTTTGTGTTCATATAGCGAAAATGAAGTATGAAATAACAGATTGGGTTGCCCATAAGGTGGATAAGAGAAAAATAAAAAGCGCAACTTGGAGTGTATATGGGGTTAATGAAAATCGGTTCCGGGTTTTTGATGGGCGATACAATCGTGAAGTGAACTTAGAGAACATGTCATGTGATTGCAATAAATGGCGACTTTCAAGCATACCTTGTGGTCGCGTTATTCTTTGTTACTAGGTTTTGAATCAAGCAGTTGTTTGAAATTTGTTCAATATTGGTTTAAAAACGGTATACCATCTGACGACACGCATAGTCGGTTAATTTTGTTGGAGAGTTTCACGAATGGGAGTATCCGGTATATCAACCCATCACTCCTCCACGAATGGACAACCCACAACCTGTTCGGCCAAAAATCTTGGCCGTATCACGATCTCGGGGTGAGGAACCACGACTTACACATTGTGGTAGGTGTGGTGAGCGGGCCACCCACGTGGGCAATGTAAAAAACCATTTATCCATGATCCACTCAAACGGAAACAATACCTAAGGAAAAAAATCAGTTAACGAGCAACATGAAACTCCAACTTCGTTCGACTCATACCCGACTCAAACACATGATCACAGCTTCCCTAATTATGACTCATACCCAACGCAACCGTTTGAACAAAACACATACTCACCGCAACCGTATGATCAAATGTTTTACACAACAGACCCATATGACCAAGGTCAACCAAGTCATGAACAAAATGATCATCAAAACCCGTCGGTTATGAACAATACGACTCCCAACCATACGCCTCTTAACATTTAAATTATCAAAACACTCAGGCATCGAATAATAGTTGGTTTAATTTATTTGGTTTGTAAACTAAGTAGTACATTTTTTTATGTTTTTTTCTTACATTGTATTTATTTTGTTACATATGTTATGTTTATGTTATGCATCATATATTTATGTTTTTTTTTTGTAATGCTAGTATGTATTTTCACAACCACCTTATTTCAAAAATAACAAATGACAACTCACAAAAATAGGATCATTTACATTGTTGATTTGATAACACAATGTTTGACTGTTCAGCTTTAATCATAAAAAAACTGATTTGATTACTCATTCACCTATTCGACAAAGAAATGACTAAGCACTAATCATATATATATATATATATATATATATATATATATATATATATATATATATATATATATATATATATATATATATATATATATATATATATATATATATATATATATATATATATATATATACTAGTTTTCAAAGCCTAATGGTGGCATGACTTATAATTATTTGTTTGTTGTTTTTGTTAAGCTGAAATACATTTTTAGAATTGTCAAACAATATTATAAGACAATTGGCTTTTTTTTTTTTTTTTTTTTTTTTTTTTTTTTTTTAAGAATTAGAAATAATTGTATGACTTGCGTGGATGGTTAATAACACAACATATATAATTTTTACAACATTATGAATTTTATGTATGTTTGTAAAGTTGTAGATAATGAAAATGTATTAAAGTGATAGAGCAGTTAACTTAAATTCTAAACAAAACTTCTTTGTAGACAACATTAGTTGTTGATTTTGCGTATTTCCCGTCTTCATCACAACATAAAATCTTTAATCATTTTCTGTTTTTCACCCTTGATACGGCTACGTAAAACTTGAGTCAAATCATTAGTTCAAAACTGTATGCAAGCAACATAACTAAACTAAATTATTGCAATATGTATGTGATTTCAACGATACATAATTGGTTTACATATCTGATACAGTGTTGATCACCGCATAGAAACACTTGATAGCGACTTACAATGGCCTTATAGAAAGCAATATGAGGTACAGTATATTTTGTTCCAAGATTGGATTGCTCATCAGATGCAGTGTTGACCACCGCATAATACACACAACGATCAAACTGATTTCTGCATGCCTGTCAAATTAAACATAAGACAACTCCACATTTATCTTCTGTTCAATAAACTCAACTATATCGTTGGAAAAAGTAACTCAATGAAAATAAAATATAAAACACAACGATCAAACTGATTTCTGCATGCCTGTCAAATTAAACATAAGACAACTCCACATTTATCTTCTGTTCAATAAACTCAACTATATCGTTGGAAAAAGTAACTCAATGAAAATAAAATATAAACATACGGAATTAATATTGAATGCATTAAGAATGGTAAGAAATAAACATTTATCAAATATGAGAGAATAAAAGTTCAAAGTTGAACGCAAGAGCAAAGTATACAACCAAATAAACTCAACTACGAAATAAAGCTTCTTTGTATAAAACGTTTGTTGTTAATTTTGCGTTACCATCCTTAACACAAAAAAGAATCTTTAATCTTCAATCCCTTTCTCCTCTTCACTCTTGAGACAACCACATATAATTATTCATGTGAACCTATTCCTGTAAAGTTTCCATTGACAATGTTGATCCTAACTATCGTAATGATTCATTGTTGCAATGCTATAATCATCTTATCCAGAACCAATCAAATAGGTGTGTCAATGCTCTCATTATCATTCTATTTTCTCCATATATTGTACTTCCTAAGAACATCGAGTCAACGGATTTTAACCACTAAATTGCTGCCTTTTTAAGCTTAATGATCACATCATCGTCTTTTTTCACTAACTTAGCCTCTCAGATTTCAAGTCGTTTATCTTTCAGCTGCTACAGGAAAGAATGAAAGATATAAGAATTAAGCTCAATCATTACAAAAGGGTGTTTATTCATTGGGAAGTTCTAATTAAGGTATTACCCTTCTTTATCAAAACCGGAAAATATATTAGACTCGGCATGTTAGATTGTTAGTAAACATCTTAGCACATACATCAGGGAGGAAAAACATTGTTACAATACTCTTTATTTAACGGCCAAATTATTAGCTATATCATATTGCACTTTATATATGGTTTAGCAAGTATATAATCAAGTGTACATCAATCATTAGAAAAATTCCATTGGGTGGAAATTTTTGGAATTTGTATAAACCAAGTTATCTGGAATGTCAGATTTCTTGTAGTCTAATAGATGGCGAGGCCGTCCACGTGTATTATATAACTTATCCCTTAGGCCTTTGAGAATTACATGACTCGGTTTTAAGAAACATGTTAAGTGAAATAAACCCAATGTTTAAGCAACTTTAACGTATTTTGATTTCATAGTAGCAGAAGTAGTAAAATTTAGTAATAAATACCTATGTAGTGTTTCACGTCACTCCTTGCTGCTATATTTGGTTGTTTTGCTCAAACACGAAGTTCATCAAATAAAGACAACGCCAAGCGGACATCTGATAAAGACAATGTTTTGAGAAAGACTAATACTTACAATGAAAGAATACATAAATCCTAAAAATGGTATGTCCATTCATAAACATTAGATCCTATATTTGGAAAAAGTACATATTTGCTGACAAATATAGCAGTTGCACAATTGACAAATAGCACATTACACACTTGGCTATAAAATAAACATCATTTAGCATGCAATTATCAACCTTTGTGTGCAAATAGCTTGATAAAATTATATACAACTTACAGAACTAAAAGATGAAACTATTATTTTGTATTGGTATTACAGAAGAATATAGTCGGTTGAATGAGGTGGAAATGAGGAAGTATTGCCTATCTTTAAGGAGTAGGAAATGCCTTAGCGAACCATCAACCATAAACTCTGTGATAGTAGCTAATGTGACATCAGGCCCATCTTGTACTACACCATAAAATGGCTGGGTCAAGTTCAATTATGGTCTGTCTCTAATGGGTCATGAGATAACTCATAAACATGTCACATAGTTTTTTTGTGAACTCTAAAAGCATGCATCCAAGCACTTTTGGTAAAAATAATTGGTTTAAACATGACCATTGACAAAGATTTTTGTTGCTTGTGGGTTGACAGTAGGAGAAATTTCCTAATGTAAAAGTAAAAAAACATAACCATTAAGAACACAATAATAGTATAATAAGCAGATAATCAATCCTTCAATCAATTTAATTATGTTTACCTCAAATTTTTGTACCCCATTCTTCCAAAAATTCAAGAATTGGGTATTATGAGGATGATCCAACCCTTATGTAAACAATCAATGCAATATTTTTCACCAGCCCACACGCCTATTATAACAGCCACAGAGATTCGCCGTAAGTAAACTATTACGGAAAAACACATTGCTTTATATGCCTAAAATATCCTTTCTTATCAGTCTAAAATAAGTGGTAAAATTATAATAAAACCTGGCACAGGAACCTGTCCTTCAGGTGTTTTTGCAGGACACATCATTCCCATTATGAGTTACGTAGTTGTCTTGGCTTTGCCAATTTTCCTGTACACAAAATAGAAACAACATAAACCATGAAGCCATATACAGAGCAATAATACAGTAATATATGATATGGCAAAATAAATGATAGATTTACCTTAATGTCCTATAGGAGAGTTGAGTCTTCGTAAATGTGACAACGTACAAGCATATGTCAGTCTATTCAACACCTGCAGATGTCACAAAACATATGGGTAAGGAAAAAAAGTAGGTTCAAAAAAGCACATCTCCTTAAATATATCAATGTAATGATAAAGATAAACACCGCAAAACAACCAGACCTGTGACACACCATCCTTTGTTCTAGCTGCATTTGGCTGCCACCAATTCCCAACAATTTAAGACACACTGATATTTACTAATGTAATACAACAATCCAGACTCCAATAAAAAATAAAAAAAGTACCGATCTAAATAGGCCTCCAAGCAATGGACCAGCAAGATCAAGCCTCTTGTTTCCATAATTATCACTATCATCCTCAGCCCTCAGGCCAAGAGCACACAACAGTAGACGGTGGATAATATATCTGATGAAAGTAAAGGTAATTCACTTCGAAATAAAAAATAGACATACCTAAACTCAAAACACATTAAAAAAAGTTCTTACCCAAAGTAGCATGCTTTCTTTGTTTTTCAGTACTCCCCAACTCCCATATGGGGAAGCTTTTCTTTCTGAATAATATCACATGCATACCTGTAATACAAAAAGAACAATGAGCAAAAAGATGATAATAGCTAAAAGGACCCTATGCCTAAGATACTATAAAACCTGAATTTTTTTTCTTCTACTTCCAATAATCCACCCCTTGATCTTGTATGGTTTGTGTAAGAGTGCATAAATTAATCAATATTGTGTGGTTCTGTAACGACAACTTCGACCACAGCCCCTATAAGATAAAGATCAAGCTCCATTAATTTCTTTGTGATGATAATGATAACGAAAAATTTGACTTTTAACTCACGAGAGCGCTAGCTTTTTATAGAAATTTGATCAGGTTATAGCAACATTTGTTCAAACATATCATCTCTGTTAAAATGAATGACCGACACGCTGATTAAAGAAAGGACTAAAAGGAGTAGATAATCAAAGAAACACAAACTAAACTTATATTCACTTTTCTTATTACCTGTACAGTTTTTTGATAAGGACATTATGCAACTCTCTTTTTGTATGGTTAACCTGATATTGAACTAAAGGGAAAACTTTGTCTAAAAGTAGCAAGCAGCTAGATCAGCAAACCCAAAAAGTACACAAAACTAACACCAAACTATCAAAGTCATGAAGCATCATTTATGTTTCTGAAACCAATCATCTTATTATTGTGAATGGAAGTTGCAAAAAATCAGTTTATAGTGTTAATAATAAATGTAAATTGATATTTAAGTTTTCTTAAAACCATTACTGCATATAACTCATAAAACTATTTTAGTATGACATGATGACAACATTTGAGTAGACAACTTATATTTGAGGGCATACATCTTATGTTGCTAAATGATGGCTCATAAGTTGGGTTTATCAACGTAATTAACTAATTACTTTGACATAGCTTTCATGTTAGGAAATTAGTCACTATGTTATTTTAAGGTATGCAGGTGATCATTATACCATGTCTTATTTCCAATAACAATCAAGAAAAGCATACATTATGCTACATTAGAAAGTAATGTTTTAATATTACGAACATCATAATCAGTTATTACCTTACCGGTGCTTGTCTCAGGAATATAATATTTAGATGTAAAGTGGTAATGCATTTCAAACCCATACATCATATCAAGCTTCCAATACAAATTCCAAACTGAAATTCTAGATAACTTTAATGAGCACTATACAGCCCCTATACGTAGTTTCATAAGCAATCCTAAACAATCCCTTTACCTTTACACCTTATCGTATGTGTTTTTACGAAACTTATGTCATGACGTTTGAAGATATTGATTAAAATCATCATCCCAGAAGTAGATTTGAGCATTATTTTTTGGGTGTTTATGCTTTGCCTTGTAGAAAATTTATATCATTAAAAAAATATATATTGATCGTGCATATCATACACAACCATTAAAAAGCTCACTAAGATAAAGAAATAAATAGTTATTTTTTATTAGTATAAGGTGAAATATATTAGTCATTAGAGGATTCTTTGCATAAAAAAAGTTAATGAAAGGTGTTAATTTATAAATAAACATGTAACGTTACCTAAACAAATGTGAGTCCGCTTCTGTCACCACAGCTTTAACCAATATTGGTTCTGAACTTCTGATGCAAAGTAAAATAAGTGTAAATGCCAGTAGCCTGTGTATAAACTCGACTACATAAATAGAATGGAAACACAGAATAAATGGCCACCAATAGTGTTGTTGCTTACATAAGTAACAACAGGAACATCCTCATATCAACGTCTACAGTATAAAAAGTATAGGACCAAAGTCATGCTCAATCAAATGCAATTTTACATTACATTCTAAAATTTAACTCATACAAAATTGTGTAAAATCTGATATAAACATTTTAATCACAATATAAACATTTTAATCACAATACTGATTAAAAAAAATGTATGAATATATATAGATTTAGATTGAAATACTCAACCTTATAAACAACCATTACGATTTTGATAGAAGTATAGTACACCATTTGAAAATTTTATTAAACTGAATAAAGTCGCATGTTGTTCCATAAATATTGCTAATTTCTTTTAAACTACAATACAATGAACATACATAATGCTACAAACTTCATTAGAGCAGTTTAAATACTTACCACTATGTCGATCCATAAGTTCGACGATTCCAACTCCGTTTTCGACACTCTCTACCTCAACATATGTAATATTCACTTCCCTTTGAGCTTCCGGAACCAATCTTGAATTATTGATTTCTGGTATAATGAAAGAAAAAAAACGGTTCAATGTACAATAGTTAAAATAAACCTATGATATTTCCGAATAGGATTAATTCTACGCCATACATTTAATAATTGAATCTATACATATAACTTCTAATAATGATAGTTGTAGCAAAACTTAGTTAAAACCATGGCCTTTATTTTACACCCATGAACCGCATAAATTCATTATTCTGTTTCGATATAGTGACATAAGATTAGGTTAAAGTTTATAATTCTTTAACTATAATTAAGGAATGGATATGTGAAATATAATTTTTGTAAATAAATACATTCCTTTTCAAACTAATTAAAATAGTCAATGATTGGTTGTAGAGATTTATAAATTTGGTTTTCCAAGTTATAATCAAAATAACTTGTTGCCTAAGTGGTAAACACACATGTTATTCAACCAAATAACCAAGGTTCAATCCTTGCAAGACTCCTTTTTTATACATAATTTTCGAAAATTAAAAAAAAAATACATGAATATTATAAACGAAATTTAATAAAAATATTAATAGCTAATAATTTCGGAAAAATAAAAAAAAAATAGCCTAAAATTCAAAATTAATTAAATGTATTCAAATAAAATAAATTTTAAAAATGCTTACATGGCAACAATGTGATGACATGGCTAATAATGAATTACTGGGCAATGATGTGGCGTTTACGTGGCATTATCTACGTGTAACGCCTCCTGTTATATATAATATAGAGATATATACACCCACACACACACTACTTTGTGGTTTCAATGAATCAAATTCAATTGTTACTTCTTTCATTCATCAATTGTCAACATCTAATACGCCTACATTCAACTTCACTATCAACTTCAACGGAAAGTTCACACTTAACTCAGTAACATATCAAGATGGTTCAAACATGAATATCAATGTTCCAGAAATTGATTTTCAGGATATGGTTAGTTATCTAAAGAGAAAATTACCAACGAGGGTCAACAGTCTATATTACGCATTGCCACAAAACAAAACGTTAATCGGTCTGAAACCAATTGAAAATGATTATAATATTGATGTTATGCATGACATCGCAAAGGTTGCTGGGAAGCTCCAAATTTTTGTTTCTGAGCATCCGATAGATTTAAGCACAATTTTGATTCAAAATGATGGTTCTCTAGAAGAATCATTTGCTGGTGTAATTTAAGACGAAACAAAACTAAAGCGTGAAGAGCGTGTCCGGTATCTACATGAAATGGTTCAAAGAAGAAACAAACTTGAAGAGCGTGTCCGGTATAAAGCTGGGTACAAGAAAAAAATTAAACCTACTACACCGTATACCCAAACCATTTTCAATTTTACTGTGCACAATAACGGTCAATTGGTTTGCAGTGGCGGAAAACCGAAGTATGTAAATGGTTGGAAGATGAACATCAGTATTCCAAGAATGAAGCTAGAAGAGCTGAAGCAATATTTGTTTAACATCATTGACAGGAAGATTCATGCTCTTTATTATGAAGTACCACTGATGCGCTCCAGAACAGTCAAGCTAAATCACGCAAGCCTGTCACTTGTGAATGGCAGACCGTAACAAGCTTAAAACTGCTCAGGAACGAACTCAATGAAGATCTAGGGAGTATAGTGTTTCCCCGGGTCGTTATGTCCCAGCGAGCTATGCAATGGATTATCAAACGTAAAGTGATCGAGAAATTTGAACGGAAAAAGGATTTGAATAGATTATAACTACAGAAGAAGTACATAAACTACAAGGGCTTAAATGCAAATTAAAGGAAATTAAAAAGATTAAAAATATTAAATAAACGCTATCACTATTTTTAAAATTGATGAACGTTTAAAACTTAAAACTTAAAACTTACGTTTAAATAAAAATTACGTAAACGAACAAAATAAAAAGTGAGATCTAAGAAATAAAGGTCCTAAAAATATGAAAAATACATTTTTACAAACCTAATGATAAAAGAAAATTTATAGAAAAAGAAAATTATTTTTATAACTAATTATCTAATTAATATTAATTAAAAACTAATTTTAACTATTTAATAATAGCTTAAAATACAAGAAATTAGGAAATAAAGCTAGAAAAATAAAATTAAGACTTAGGAAAATCTAAAATATCAAAATAGAATTTTCAAAACTATTTTGTATTTTTCGATTATTTTCTATTTTCTATGAATTTTAAACTATTAAAACTACTTAAATTATTTAAAAATACAATTTTAACTAAGAAAAATATGGAAAATACTTTTTGGCTTTTTATATTTATCTTAACTTAATAAAATGAAAATTATTTTTTGAAGCTTTTCTTAATTATTTGTATTTAAAGCTAATTAAAATTGCTTAAAAACTAATTTAAATCAAGAAAAATAGCAAACCAACTTGGAAAAATCTGAAAATTTCAGGAAAAGTCTAAAATTATATTAGGAAGCTAGGAAAAATATAAAAACAAGGGGTTGTGTGGAGGATTATGCAACTGATGTGGAAAGTGCTTATAAATAAGCACTATGAATAAGCAAATGGAATCCAAAAGCCACCAAACCAAAACAGAAGCTATAATAAGCTAAGAGAACTAAAATGCAACAATTTTTAACTATCCTAATCCTCTAAATCACAAGCTAGCACATATTTGATTGTTTGAGCTTTAAGCTAAAAAACAGAATTAGGTACCTACTTTGAACAAGAAAATAAGCACAAGAATAAGTTGGAAGCTGAATGCAACAACGGAACCTAATCTAGACCTAAGTGAGACTTAGTAAACCAAAGTCTGAGACCTAGACAAGCTCAAATGAGACTTGTGCAAGGTCTGCAAAACTTGCATAAACCCTGTGCAGTCAACAGTGCCCTGCACAGGGGATTTGATCCCATATTGATAAGCTCAAATGAAGCTTCTAAGAATTTGATAAAAATATGAAAAATTGCTAATAAGAAACAAGACCAGCTGAGGTTTTTAAACATACAATTTTCACTTGCATTGACCTAGAAATGAGTGCATGAAAAATCCTCCATTTGGACTTAAAACTGATATTATGCAATATTGACTTTTGAAGAAAAAATGAAAAGTTGACTTATTTGAGTTTTGATTCCAAATGGTGGACAGATAATGATGTATTGAGATGAAATGAAACTGAAATAAGCTAGTTCTATGAATTTTGAACACCAAATAAGCTTCTGCTTTTATAAAGTCTTATCAGTTAAGCTGATTAAGACAGTGTACTGCTATTTTGACTTTTGAATGTATGCAAAGGTTAGATGTAAACTGCAATGAGTATAAGTGAGATTAATAAACATAAAGCAACAATCATAAACCACTAACCAACCCCAACTCACAGATAAATCAGCAATTCCAAACACCCTTTTAAAACTGAAATGAACTCAAAACTGATATGGATACTTAACTAACTACTATCACTGATCAAAATAAGTTTAAATTACCTAATTATAGCTAATTAAACACATAAAAATCAATTGTAACCACAGATACAAGATAAGCTTGAAATGCAAAATGACTTGAAATATGAAAACCGAGAAACTCACTTACATGTGTCCAAATTGTTTGCAGGCTAAAACAAACCCAAGACTAACCTAACCTATGCTATTTTAACCCATTATAACCTCTGCATCAACCAAATTCATCACCATTTCCAATTTGAGCTCATAGTTGACTTATGTTGACCATTATACAATATTGCTTGAAAATGAAATGTAAGCTTATACAAAGCTTATAGAGACCTTAACTAAACTTGTTTAAGCTTAAAACAAGCAAATGACAACCTGGACAGAAGACTTTGAAACTGAAAATCTCAACAGTAAACATAGAACTTGGAACTTAAATAAAAACTTGAGATTGATACTTGAAAGTGAATTACAATGATACCAAGACTTGAACTTAACACATTTAAAGCTTGAAATTACATTTTTGCACATTAACTAAGATAATTTAAAAAAAACGACATACTAAGAAAACTCAAAAACTAACTAACTGCTTTTCACTTCTCCTCTTTCTTCTTTTATACTCCAAGTGGTCTTCCCTTCTCTCTCTTAGCAAATCCCAGCTATATTTGAGGCCATTGGATTGGTTAAATGAATCTTGGCCCTCCATTGGTTTTTGGCGGGAAATGCATATTTGGCAGTTAAGGTTGAGTGTTTTGGAGAAGGGCACATTTAATGTATCTTGGATTGTAGGAGAGGTGGGGGGACAAGTTAGTGATAAGGTGAGGAGGGGTGGGTATGTTGAGTGTTGCAGGGTGAAGCAGAAGCAAGTGGAAGGGGATGAGTGGTTTGGCGCCAAGGGGTAAGTCAAACCATATTTGACCGGGTATTAAATAAAAAGGGGTTCAAAATGGCTATTGTGAGGGTCCAATAGCTATGGCGAGTGGTCCAAAATTGTTTAAAGGTTTTAATAATCACAAGGACTAAAAGTGCCAAATCGAAATTTAAGGACCTATCCGCCATTTATGCAAAGTTGATCCAAGGGCTGAAATTGACAAGCTTCAAAAGTACAGGGACCAAACTTGACAATTTCCAATTTCCAAGGGCCAATTTTGCCAATTTTCAAACTTGAAGGACCATTCTTGTAATTTTCTCAAACTTTTGACATTTTTCACCTAAAGGACTAAATTTGACAACTTATGATTTTAAAAGGACCTTTGGTGACTTTTCTTTTGAAATTATGTGCTCAGGGACTATTTTTGACAATTTTAGAAACTTGGGGACCTGAAGCGCCAATTATGCAAACTTTGCTCATTTTCATCCGATTTTAAACATTTTGCATCCGAAACATATAAAATGTAATTTTGAGATATTTTCGAGATTTTGATGCATTTCGAGCATTTTAGGCGTTTTGCGATTCAGATTGATTAAAATGATGAGTATTTACACACTCATCAATCCCCACACTAAACTATTGCTAGTCCCTAGCAATCTTTTGAAAAACATAATGGATTTGAAACTCTTTACCAAAAGCCATTACTTCGGAGTAGCCAAATGTTTCGGTTCAAGTAAGAACCATGGTACATCGATAACCATGTGATTTTGAGCAAACCACCGACTTTCAACGGATTTGATTTTGTCTTTACCGAGCCGTTTGCTCGGACTAGCCAACTCTTAGATAAATTATCAATATTATCTTTGGTGAGTCGATTACCAATTATGGTTTTTCCATCGCCTTTACCACAAGCCATAAACTTGCGGGCTAGCCAACTCTTCACTTTTAGGATATGGTGGTGAATACCATACAATTTTGGGCAAATTGCAAGCCGTCAACGGATTTGATATATCTTTACCAAGAGCCGTTTGCTCTGGATTAGCCAATCCTTTTGTTTATTAGACATGGCGGATCGATAACCAAATGAGAAAGTGTAAAACACTTACTCCAAAAAATTTTGGCCAAAAGCGGGAATTGGGCGGATAATACATATGATAAAATTCGTGAGAATTCCCCACACTTAGAAATGAATATTGCCCTCAATATTCAAAGTACCGCGGTTATGCGAAACAAAGAACGTAAAAGGGAAATACTACGGCCATTATTTGAAAGTTTTTTTTTTTTTTTTTTTTTTAAAACATGGGCAACTCCCCACACTAGGGTGGTACACACGGGTGAAAACCCATGTTAAGCTCTTTTTTTTATTACCGAGTCGCTAGCTTGACTCGACTCAATTCATTTGTTCATGGGAAGCAAAGTGGAAGAAACAATCTCCATCGGACTTTCATTCAAGATGTTTGGACAAACATTTGAAGCACGTGAAAGTTCCACACCGATGAGATATACATAGAACCGCTCAAAATGATAAGTGAAAATGCGGGGTCAAAGATAGTGTCTTCATTCCGAAGGAGTGAAGATGAAGGAAATCACAAGATATTTGAGGAAAGGAAGAAAGATTTTGATGACAATCGAATCCATTCTTCATCCTCAAATGTAGACGATCGAGGAGGAAGGGTGAGGGTAGTATTATTAATAAGCAAACTCGTATGATGAGTACACCTTCCTCCGAGCCAATATCATCCTCAAGATCAAAATAGAAATGATCATGTTCCGGAGGAGATATGTCATGAGAGAGTTCACGGAGAACTCTTTATGAAGAAAATCATTCACATGAAGTGAAATTGTGAACTCTTGTTCCATAGTGGGCTCATCACTATCCTCACTCACAGTATCAAAGAGTGGATTCTCGAATTAAAGTGAATTCGAGTTGAATTCAAATAGAGGATTGGTGAAAGTAGCTTTGAATGTTTCGGGAACAAAGTGATCAACATTCTCTATTGGATTTGTTAGGATAAGAAGTGAGTGAACGATCATTATCAATGAGACTTTCGGCTCTCCTAGATCGACTTCAAATCAAAGAGTGGATTGATGTGAGTGAGTTCACCGGAGAACTCCTCAAGAAGAGGGTCGACTGTGGGAGTGATGCCTCAACATACTCGATGTTTCCAAAGGAAGCACAATCGTCGCTAAAATCGGAGAAAGTTTCCAAATGATCATTTGAACACTCAAGAGGGAAAGAGAATCACATAAGATCAAAAGTTCCTGTGACTCTCTCGGGATTGGGACAAGGTCCTCAACACTAGACTTTATGAATTCATCCGATTCCTTTTCGTGAACAGTGTCAAGATGCTCGTCCCCATGTTCGTGAGAGTGAGTGGGAGCTTGGTGTGATAGCAGTTGTTTGAGATGGAATCTCAGCTATTGGAATATCAATGACCGGGGAGTTGAGAAGTATTATCTTTAAAGGGATAAAACTCTCCTCGTCATCATCATACAGAATGCCTTAAGAAATTGGGAGCGTCTTAGCCGCATGCTCTAGGACTAATAATTCCTCCTCGATTGGCGGGCCTCTCGCTCTTGACAAGCAATTCTCCTATGGTCTTTTCACCACTCACTTGATTCTTAAAGTTACTAATCATATCATCAAGTGTTTTCATTGCGGTTTCAAAATCGTGGGAGATTTCTTGAGATAACGGCTCGGTGGAGTTTGAACCGTATGGTCTTGTGGAGGTTGGAAATTTTCAAACATGTGAGAGTCATGATTGTTACAAGGAAATGGATTGCCTATTTGACAATCGAGTGAAATGGGGACCTCCACAGTACTCACAACAAGAAAGCTGCTGAGTATGGACAGTGAATCATATGGATTTTGGTTATATCCAAAGTTACGAGCATCACCGAAAAGCTGTTCATAGACAAACGTGTTTCCGGATTGACACTCAAATCCTTGGTGAGGCCTCCACAAAATTCACAACAAGAATGTTGGTTATATGATGATAAGTCGGGTGTGGTGGGTAATTGGAATAGTTTGAGGGTCGTTAAATGAGTTACGATTAGGATCATAATCAAATGAATTCCTCGAACCACAAAACAAACAACTCCGTTATGAATATCATTACCACATTGTACACACGTACACCAACGTGTGGTGAACCAAAAGAGGCTCACCACAACCGACACAAGGAATAAACGATTGCATTTGAGAGTTATGAAGAGGAATAAGTTTATTCAAAGAATCAACAAAACCAACATGGTGATCCGAATGACTATTAAGACTCAAAGAACGTTTTGAAAAATCGGGAGGTGGGACAAGTGGTGTGCTCGAGAGCTAGCAATTTCCACCACTTCGTTATGGTCTCGGTTCGGGTTCTTGAGAAGCGTGAAGATTAGGCAAGTCATTCTTGCTAGTCACCGGTCCGATTACGCATGTTTGCTTTTAACCGTAAATCGTGAAAGTTTAGAATCAATTCTAGAGCGGCTTAGGAGCAATTGAGGGTTCAGATCTTTGGATAACCGTAGGTTGGACGTATTTAGCACTCCCATTATCAAAAGGAAGTACCGGTCCTTTGTCACCCCGGTTTCTCGTTCCATTTCCTACGCAGAATGAATGGATCATCACGAACAACACGAATTCTTGACATTTGTGTAAAAGTGCGAAGTTTTCAACTTCGTCCCGAATCTGTCCTCGAGATATTCCATGAGAATAGAAGAAGTTAGAATCAAATGGATAGAGGGTAAAGGGATAAAGAATCAAAAGGGTAAGAGAGTAAAGATGAATATTTTTGGTATTTTTGAAAAACATCTTGTAAAAACAAAGATGAAAATCTTTTGGATTTTTGATTTTAAGAAAATATAAACACATACAGATGTTATAGACAAAGAGTGAATATCCAAATCACTAATCGCTAGACGGAAGATAATCAACCTGACTCCCGTGGGCGCCAAAAATTTGATCGCTCCAGGCAGTCGAGCTAAATCACGCAAGCTCGCCACTTGTGAATGGCGGACCGTAACAAGCTTAAACCGCCAGAACGAACTCAATGAAGATCTAGGGAGTATAGTGTTTCCCGGTCGTTATGTCCCAACGATCTATGCAATGGATTATCAAACGTAAAGTGATCGAGAAATTTGAGCGGAAAAAGGATTTGAATAGATTATAACTACAGAAGAAGTACATAAACTACAAGGGCTTAAATGCGAATTAAAGGAAATTAAAAAGATTAAAAATATTAAATAAACGCTAGCACTATTTTTAAAATTGATGAACGTTTAAAACTTAAAACTTAAAACTTACGTTTAAATAAAAATTACGTAAAGCGAACAAAATAAAAAGTGAGATCTAAGAAATAAAGGTCCTAAAAATATGAAAATACATTTTACAAACCTAATGATAAAAGAAAATTTATAGAAAAAGAAAATTATTTTATAACTAATTATCTAATTAATATTAATTAAAACTAATTTTAACTATTTAATAATAGCCTAAAATACAAGAAATTAGGAAATAAAGCTAGAAAAATAAAATTAAGACTTAGGAAAATCTAAAATATCAAAATAGAATTTTCAAAACTATTTTTGTATTTTTCTGATTATTTTTCTATTTTCTATGAATTTTAAACTATTAAAAACTACTTAAATTATTTAAAAATACAATTTTAACTAAGAAAAATATGGAAAAATACTTTTTTGGCTTTTTATATTTATCTTAACTTAAGAAAAATGAAAAATTATTTTTTTGAAGCTTTTCTTAATTATTTGTATTTAAAGCTAATTAAAATTGCTTAAAAACTAATTTAAATCAAGAAAAATAGCAAACCAACTTGGAAAAATCTGAAAATTTCAGGAAAAGTCTAAAATTATATTAGGAAGCTAGGAAAAATATAAAAACAAGGGGTTGTGTGGAGGATTATGCAACTGATGTGGAAAGTGCTTATAAATAAGCACTATGAATAAGCAAATGGAATCCAAAAGCCACCAAACCAAAACAGAAGCTATAATAAGCTAAGAGAACTAAAATGCAACAAGTTTTAACTATCCTAATTCTCTAAATCACAAGCTAGCACAGATTTGATTGTTTGAGCTTTAAGCTAAAAAACAGAATTAGGTACCTACTTTGAACAAGAAAATAAGCACAAGAATAAGCTGGAAACTGGAATGCAACAACTGGAACCTAATCTAGACCTAAGTGAGACTTAGTAAACCAAAGTACAGACCTAGACAAGCTCAAATGAGACTTGTGCAAGGTCTGCAAAACTTCATAAACCCGGTAAATCAGCGATTTCACATTGTGGATTTGATCCCATATTGATAAGCTCAAATGAAGCTTCTAAGAATTTGATAAAATATGAAAAATTGCTAATAAGAAACAAGACCGGTGAGGTTTTTAAACATACAATTTTCACTTGCATTGACCTAGAAATGAGTGCATGAAAATCCTCCATTTGGACTTAAACCGATATTATGCAATATTGACTTTTGAAGAAAAATGAAAAGTTGACTTATTTGAGTTTTGATTCCAAATGGTGGATGATAATGATGTATTGAGATGAAATGAAAGCGAAATAAGCTAGTTCTATGAATTTTGAACACCAAATAAGTTTCTGCTTTTATAAAGTCTTATCAGTTAAGCTGATTAAGACAGTGTACTGCTATTTTGACTTTTGAATGTATGCAAAGGTTAGATGTAAACTGCAATGAGTATAAGTGAGATTAATAAACATAAAGCAACAATCATAAACCACTAACCAACCCCAACTCACAGATAAATCAGCAATTCCAAACACCCTTTTAAAACTGAAATGAACTCAAAACTGATATGGATACTTAACTAACTACTATCACTGATCAAAATAAGTTTAAATTACCTAATTATAGCTAATTAAACACATAAAAATCAATTGTAACCACAGATACAAGATAAGCTTGAAATGCAAAATGACTTGAAATATGAAAACTGAGAAACTCACTTACATGTGTCCAAATTGTTTGCAGGCTAAAACAAACCCAAGACTAACCTAACCTATGCTATTTTAACCCATTATAACCTCTGCATCAACCAAATTCATCACCATTTCCAATTTGAGCTCATAGTTGACTTATGTTGACCATTATACAATATTGCTTGAAAATGAAATGTAAGCTTATACAAAGCTTATAGAGACCTTAACTAAACTTGTTTAAGCTTAAAACAAGCAAATGACAACTGGATGAAGACTTTGAAACTGAAAATCTCAACAGTAAACATAGAACTTGGAACTTAAATAAAAACTTGAGATTGATACTTGAAAGTGAATTACAATGATACCAAGACTTGAACTTAACACATTTAAAGCTTGAAATTACATTTTTGCACATTAACTAAGATAATTTAAAAAACGACATACTAAGAAAACTCAAAAACTAACTAACTGCTTTTCACTTCTCCTCTTTCTTCTTTTATACTCCAAGTGGTCTTCCCTTCTCTCTCTTAGCAAATCCCAGCTATATTTGAGGCCATTGGATTGGTTAAATGAATCTTGGCCCTCCATTGGTTTTTGGCGGGAAATGCTTATTTGGCAGTTAAGGTTGAGTGTTTTGGAGAAGGGCACATTTAATGTATCTTGGATTGTAGGAGAGGTGGGGGGGACAAGTTAGTGATAAGGTGAGGAGGGGGGTGGGTATGTTGAGTGTTGCAGGGTGAAGCAGAAGCAAGTGGAAGGGGATGAGTGGTTTGGCGCCAAGGGGTAAGTCAAACCATATTTGACCGGGTATTAAATAAAAAAGGGGGGGGTTCAAAATGGCTATTTGACAGGGGTCCAATAGCTATGGCAGGGTCCAAAATTGTTTAAAGGTTTTTAATAATCACAAGGACTAAAAGTGCCAAATCTGAAATTTAAGGGACCTATGCTGCCATTTATGCAAAGTTGATCCAAGGGCTGAAATTGACAAGCTTCAAAAGTACAGGGACCAAACTTGACAATTTCCAATTTCCAGGGGCCAATTTTGCCAATTTTCAAACTTGAAGGACCATTCTTGTAATTTTCTCAAACTTTTGACATTTTCACCTAAAGGACTAAATTTGACAACTTATGATTTTAAAAGGACCTTTGGTGACTTTTCTTTGAAATTATGTGCTGGGGACTATTTTGACAATTTTAGAAACTTGGGGACTGAAAGCGCCAATTATGCAAACTTTGCTCATTTTCATCGATTTTAAACATTTTGCATCTGAAACATATAAAATGTAATTTTGAGATATTTTCAGTATTGTGATGCATTTCTGAGCATTTTTAGACGTTTTGCAGTTCAGATTTGACTAAAAATGATGAGTATTTACACACTCATCAACCACACACTTGCATTTCAAGCACCATCAAACTAAGAAACAACTATGATATGCATGTAATGTTTGCCATTTCAGCAGCACAAGGCAACTTGGAAATTTACATTGACCATGTGGGTGTCGATTTTATTATTGCAAATTATATATGCCCAAATGCTACCTTGGTAGAAATAATGGATCATGTGATAACAGACTACACAAGTGACAACGAAGACGGAAAAAAGAACATAACACAATCAGATTACACTTTTGATCAAATGGTTGAATGGGCGGAACAAGAACACTTTCAGAATGAGGATGCTAAAGCAGCTGAACGTCGTAAAGCCATATGGAAGAATCGTTGGTATTCATAATCATATCACTGAATATGTGTCATGTATGCTTTAAGATTGTCTTATTTATATGATTTTCGTTATCAATGTTGGAATGAATGTTAGCCTATGTATTCAAATTACATTCATTCAAATAAAAGTACAAACGTTCATTATTAAAAGACAAACTACATAAGATAAAAAGATAATCACAATCGTCTTATTTGTTGGGTTGAACAACAAACATTTGTGCCACTCCATCATAAGCACTACAAGCACATTTAACGAAAAACATTACCTCGTCATCTTTAGTAATATCAATACGATAGTCAAATGAAGGCAACTTACAAGACAAATAAATCGGAACATTCGGATCTAACTTGAATTTCTTCACCACCAAACCAACTAACCCTGAGTACGTCATATCATTATACATAATGACACCTGATCATCAAAATGTAATACACACTTGAACTTCTTAATATTTGAATTCATGGCTACCCTAGAGAGAAGTAAGAAATCTATGTTTATTTCAATTCTTAGCTAGGTTATAAAGTGAAGGACAATTCCTAGCAGAAAAAAACATTTGTTCTGACATTGAATTTGACAACTAAATGACAATGTCGTGTAAGATTAAAATTTTACACGAAATATGACATTTTTAATTGATAACATTGATATGACAACTCACTGACAATGTCGTGTATGCTTAAAATTTTATACGAAATATGACATTTTTAAGTACGAACATTGATATGACAACTCACTGACAGTGCCGTTGTCGCTTAAAAACTTACACGAAATATGACATTGATATGACTAATCAATGACTTTCATATGAACTCTTTAAATGGTTTTGTAGTTGGTTCCAAAGTGTTTTCAAATTCAAAATTAATTCTACACATATTCAAAGGGTTTGAACCCACTACTTTGAAAAATGTGATGTGGTTGGACTATATTTTGTATTTTTTATTTTTGTTTTTGTTTTTATAAATTCAAATATTATGGCACATACATGTAATGTTTAAACGATTCGTATGCTACGGAAATGAAAATACATTAAACATTAAATTGAAAATACGGATTACATAGCACATATACTAAACGATACAGAAATGAAAATGAAAATACAAATAACAACGAATCATGGTGTGTTGTAACCATCACTGTAATCCGAATAAACTTGATAATTATCAATGTCAAACCAATTGTTCCTGAGGTATTCTTCATACCTTGCTTCCTACTCCCTCCGATCAGCTTCCTCACGTGCTTCATTTTCTTCAAATTCTCTTCTTACTTGTTGATCCTGTTCAAGTTGGCGTAGTTGGTCCTCTGTTAAAAATCTTAGATTGTCTTCGCGTATCACACCCAGTGGAGTGTTCAACAGATTCAAATTCTGTGGGGGCTTCACGTTCACAGCTGGTGGAGTATTCACCACGTTCTCAGTCTGTGGGAATAACGGATAGATATCTACGGGTGGGGTGTTCACCAATTACTCAGTCGGTGGAAATACCGGAAAGATATCTTCCGGTGGGGTGTTCACCAAGTTCTCCGGAAATTGTTGTGAAAAGTCTTTGACATCAGGATATTGTTGTGAGAAATCTTTTCGTTGATACATTGAAGAGATTTTCTGTGTGTGATATGTGTGTCTATACAATACAAGTTTCTAGGTCTATATATATACACTTGAAAAAATCTCGGTTGTCTTTTACCATTTCTTTTTGAGAATAGAAAAAACCCTAAACCCAAAATTAGCTAAGGCTACATTTTCATTTCATATAAATATATACACGACATTAGCTAGGGCTACATTTCACATCCAAAAACATTACATTTCACATTATACACAACATAGACTGGTCTCATAATACATAAAAAATCATGTCGTGTATATAGTGAATGTTTCTACCCGACATTGCCTAGGGTTTAATATGCTTCAATATTTTATTCATGTCGTGTATATAGTACAAGTTTCTACCCGACATTGTTTAAATATAGTACAAATAATACATTAAAAAAAGATGTCGTGTATATAGTTAAAAAAACTACCCGACATTGTTCTAGGATGGTACGAGTGATACATTAAAAAAAATATGTCGTGTATATAGTTAAAGTATATACGCGACATTGTTAGTGATTTAATTTGGAAACTCAATATGGGCCATACACCTCAATGTCGTGAATGTAGGGTAAATTTATACCCGACATTGATGGTTATTTTTGAAAATGAGTAAAAGTTTGGGTATGTGCGGACACACCAATATGAAATTGGGTAGCACAATAATTTTCGCTTATGCAAAATCATAAACAATTAGATGAAGTTTATGTCTATGTATTGTTGGATTCACTTAATACCAAATAGTTTTTTATAGAAAGCTTGCTACTTCTATAATCAATGCATATTGTAGAAAATCATCATGACATTGCTAACCAACTGATCCTTCATAACGTAAGTGAGGATAGAGTTGTAATTTCACACAATCCCATTAGTTAGTGATCCATTCTCCTTCCTAATCCCCCAAAAATGGAGGGAACGAATCAACATACAAATTAGTGTATCTTCCCTCCATCCCACCTTCCCATCCCCTACTTTTTCATCTTAAAAAAAACTCAAGAACACTAATTTTTTTTATTTTCCTTCTCTTAGTCTTCCATTCCTTTTAAAAAAAAACTCGAGAACAGAGTGTCAAAGAAAATGTAAGCAATTGCCTATATTGTACTATAGGCATCATTTACCTTTGAAATATTACAAAAAAATATTATTTTTAAAAGTTATATGAAGCAGGATTGGATTTTCAAAAGTTATAAAAAAAATTATAAGTCATAAAAGTATTGTTTAACAAAAATAGGCATTATCTCTCAATAATTTTGTATAATAAACATACCTTTAGTATTTAAATAATAGATGCAAAGATCTTCAATTTTATCAATTTTAATTTTTAGTCATACTTTTTTATTAAATAATAAACAAATAATTTTCACGTAACTTTTTGAATTCGGTTTTTCCATATTAAGACAATTAACTTAAATTCAAACATCACTTTAGTGTCACGAATAGTCGGAGTTTATATTAAGTTTTTTTTATGCGAATCAGTTTTATGAATAGGTTATTATTGTAAAATTACATAGAATATATTAAACTTAAGTTCATATATTTCAAGCTTTTACATGTTGTTGGTAATATTTTAAAGAGTGTTTAACATTATTAAACTAAATATAATGCTTTAATCATTCGTATAAGCTCGTTTTTAAAAGGAGGGTGTTTCATATTGTTTATTTCTTGTCTTCTTTGTTAGTTACTACTTATTAATGAAAATAATGTCTCAATTTCCTTGTCTTCTTTGTAAAATATGTAATTTTATTTTCATTTTGGATAGAGATATTGTAACAAGTAGGTCTTTGTCTATTTTTAGCATTGTTAAGATTGCGTTTGTGTGAAAGAAAATACCTCTTAGTCAATAAAATGTCCTGTGCATATCAACAAAAATTAAAATTGCTTTCAAATCATTTTTTTCTAAAAGATTATATACAAAATAGAAAATCCGAATTTTCATTTAAGGAAAAATGACGACCCATAATTTTGACAATCTAGCGGTGTCCATGAGCCAGCATAAGCTTAAAAAGCCTTTATTGCGTAAATGCTCCTATGACTTTTAAAATAAGTAGATAAGTATAAATGGTATGGATAAAACAAAATTGCTTTTATTTACTTACAAGCATAAAATTCTTTCATAATATGCTTTTATTATGTTATGCTAAGTTTGACTTATAAAATTTATTTGTATTACAATATATTATCATATTATGTTAAAATAAATCATACACATCAATTTACATGCTAATAAATGTGTTATTCTATTTTAGATATTACAAATTTACCTATAGTTTTATTTAATTTAATATTGTTTGGTTTTAGCTTAGATAATTTTTGTAGTTAAGTTTATAGAAGAATTTTAGCATTGGTTCTTTTTTTAAGTTTTGAGTTTAATTGTAAATGGAATAAAAGCATGCATGATGTTATTTCACATTTAAATTTGAATATTTTAAAAGTGAATATTTTAAAAGAAATTTCATAGTACTTTTGTATTTTAGTTTTTCTTTCCTAAAAAGTTTCTTTACAAATTTAGTTCATAGATTTACCCACATTATTCAACTAACAATCTCTTTACTAGCATGTTAAAATTAAACAATCTAATTAAATCACACATATTTATTTTATATCCATTGAGTCTCAAAATATGTTTTAGTATCTTAAACTTATATATAATTTATAAAACCTTGAACATTATAAATTTACATAATTACCTTCAAAACTAATTTATAAATGAAAGATGATGCATTCACAAAAGTTTTACAAAAAACTTTTTCACAAAAGGATATGTTATGCGTTTATTGGAAGATATGGATTTAAAAGAAAGAAAAAGAATTGATTAAAATAATTTTTATTGGTTACAAGTCATTTTGTGAAAGTTTTTTAAGAAAAATTTGTGATGTAACATTTTCTTTTATATTATTTAGTCATTAGTAAGTAAAGAATGACTATGTTATATTTCATTTTGTAATAAGGTTCTTACTTTAACATATATTTTAAGATGATACTTATTTTATCCTTTTTATTCTCGTATATTTTATCTTTTTTTATGAAATAGTTTGCTTTGGTTTCAAATTATTCGCAATGCCAACTATGAACTATGAACTATAGTCAAGCTTGGGAGGCGACTAGGTGGGTTAAGTGTGTTCCTATAAAAGTCAATGTCCTAGCTTGGAAAATTAGGAGAGATGCACTGCCTACTCGGTTAAATATATCTCATAGAGGTATTGACATTCAAGATATTTCTTGTCCCATTTGTGATTATGATATCGAGTCGTCGGAGCACATGTTTTTTAGATGTAGTATGATTCGGGATATTGGTAAAAAGATTGTTCGGTGGTGGAACATGGATTACGAAGAAGTGAACTCGTATGACGAATGGAAGACGTGGTTAACTTCAAGTCGGATGGCGTCTAAGCTCAAAAGAATGTTCGAGGGAGTTTGGTATACGCTTTGGTGGTATGTGTGGAATTATCGTAACAAGATCCTATTTGATGAGAAAACTCCTTTGAAGTCGATGATATTGGATAATGTTATTCCTAGTTCTTTTCATTGGTGTAAGCATAGATGTAAAGCCTCGTTTGGTTGGAACAAGTGGCTAAAAAGCCCTTCCCTTATTTCCTTGTAGTCTAGCTCCTTGCTAGTTTGTGTTTAATAAAATCGCCGTTCAAAAAAAAGCTTGGGATGAATCTACATATGTTTTGAAAATATCTTGTGATTCTTGTCACTCCCATCTTTATTATTTCATAAAAACATATTAATTATTCTTAACTGAAATAACTATCTCAACTATTCTTCAAAACAAAGCAGGAAACTAGAGCAAATAAATATATGTGCATCAAAGAAAAGAGGGTGAATAATTACCAACCACACATCACAAGCAAATGCTACCACATGTACACATGAATTAGAACAATAAGGAGATGGATATTGATTTAGATCATGCATTAAGTTACATAACTAGGAAATTCAAACATTTTTTGCTACATTTTAATAATCTGAAACCTCGTAACAACATCATGGAGAAAGTGTATACTCGTTTGGCAGTTTTGTAGAGGATGTTTGGTTCCAAATCCAATCAAACCTCTTAATCCACACATGGTTATTTTGTTCAAATAAGTAGAATCCGTCATCTCTAACCTCATAGCTACATGGATTGTTATCGGGCTTACCTTGCCTGCAATGTATAGCAATGGTAGTATTAAACACATCAAATACTTGCTCATAATTCGCCGCCAAAATGACAAGAAAACGCGTAGCCCCCAAAAATTCTGGCAAAATGACCAATCATAATCAACTTTTGAAGAATTAAGCACATGATATCCCAAATCATCGTCTTTTGATTGACAATGAACTGTTACATCTTCATTAACAATGGTTGAATTAATGTATACAGTATACCCCGTCACAAAAAATGAACAAGCATTGGAAGAATTAAAACAACTCAACACCAAAAGAATGAAAACAATGAAAAATAAGTTTTTCATTATATAAATTTAGCTCAAAGCTGTGAAGGTAAAATAAGCACGTATACGTATATATATCATTGGACATGTAAGGTTAATGTCATAGGTTTAATTAATATTCACCTAATATTATAATATGCCATTTGACATGCATTATATATTATCATAATTACGTAGTATTAACACAATATAATTCATGATTTCATTGCTTTTAATTACATATGATTATGAAAGTTTTTAGATAACTATATGTAATTTCATATAGTATCATATTATATATAATTTTGTACATTTAATAAGTAGGAAAGAGATCAGATAAGCATCAAAATGAAAATAAGAAGGATAAAATCGATTTTTAGTCACACATTTATAATAAAGTACGAAATTAAAAACCTAATAAATAAAACCCGAAAATCTGAAACCTATATAAAGACTAAAATACCCTTGGAACCAAGAATAATAAAATACGTAAAACACGTTTATAATAAAGTACGAAATTAAAAACCTAATAAATAAAACTTAACGAATATAATTTCGTGAACGACTTTGGTACGACGAAGGACGTAAATGTTTCGCTAATAAGTTGGGCCGTTTGTTTGTTTATTGGACTCGTGTCTTTTGTTTTGTTTTGCGCCAAGCCTAAGCCCAAGAGGGTGTTTGTTTGTGTTCGTGTGAGCGAGGAGGGCGAAGCCCATGTGTTGTTTGTGTGTGTGTTCGGTTGGACCCAAGCCAACCCAAACCCAATCACTTTCCTATTCTAACTCAAATACTACAACTATAAATACATTACATAATCATTAAATTGGAACCCTAGTTTTGCTTTGCCTTTTCTTTTCTTCTTGCTCGCGAGAGTTCCCAACACACCTTTGGTGTCGATTTTCTTATTCAAGTGAAGGTATAACGTTTATTCATCTTCCTTTTAACGTATTATGCATGTATATGTCGAGATATACTTTGTTTAGTCGCGTTTGTTTTCTTTTGTTGTGGCGAGAGATGCTAACCAAGAAACAAGGAAACCCTAATTTATTTTAACTTGTAATTAATAAGGAACGTGTAAAGTGATAAGTAATATTGAATCGGGTCATGTATATGTTGAGCTAGGTTAAGCCGAAACATGCATGAGTTGGACGAGACATGCATGAGTTTCGAATGGGGTTTAAAACATATTAACTTGTATACGAAACATGTTTAAATGAGCTAGGTCTTGTGTAAAACATGCTAACCGAAACCCTAGGTGAACCGAGAACATATGTACATGAGATTTAGACGTGTAATAAATAAGTAAGGGTACGTAAACATAAACCCTAGTTTGATATGTAAAGCGTATAAAGTATACAAAACCCTAATAACTTATGGTCACATGAAATCATAAACGTGTATGATAAAGTGTAAAAGTAAAGAAGGTTATTAATTACGTATTAGGTTAAGTAGCAAGTCATTAAGACGTAACATGTAAAGTGAATGCATATTAATGAGATATTAAAGAGTAAGAAACCCTAGAACGTAAATGAGAGTATATTAGGGTTTGAGCTAAATATAGTAAGTGTTATTTCATGTGTGAGTTATAACTTATAAACTATTTTCACATTTAATCATAGACTTTAACAAATGATATAACGAACCCTAATCTACAACATTAATTATAAAATACTTAAGACTCATTAATAAAACCCTAAAGTATAAAGATCACTAATTATGAATACTAAATATTAAAAGATCATTTTGACGATTATGGAATCATTAATAACTTGGACGACCGTTAATGTCTATAGGTTACGTGAAGAGGAGTAATCCTTTGTTTTCGTCTTTACGCTTTTCGATCTTTGCGTTGGAATAAAGTGCAGATATTACGACCTTTTCGGTAAAGGTTTCTCTTAATGTTTTCTTTTGTATTAGGTTTTCCTAAGCCTTTGCTATGAATCCCAAATCGAATTGTTTGAGCTATTGCTTATCGAACTCGATTTACAATTATGAAACATCGATTTTGAACTATCGATATGAAAACTATGATTTTGGAAATATGAATGATTTTCCGATAAAAGATGATCCGTGTCGGTTATGACATTCGATTTGACCTAAGATAGTTTGACACCGAGCCAAATATTTAACTAGTCATGGGGTTCCATGTCCGTATCGATGATGCACCTCGATATGACTCTAGGGCGATGAGTGATGTTCGCCACGTCTCGGATGGTGAAGCATATTTGTGAATATGTAGGAAGGGCGTATGGATGCATCCTAGATCATTATCTCGTTATATGTTATATGTTATCGATGATTGATCTTTGCGTCGTGCACGTCCTTCATAACTCTGGTAGGTCTCCCTACAAATGTTGCCTTGTGTGAATATGAATGTGATCCGATATAAGTTACGGGCTCGTGGTAGTTGACTATAAACTTCTTTTGAAATTATGACTTATGCTTTGAAAATGATAAAGATTTTGCTATTGCTCATTCACTTTATTTCATATCCGTTATCGTTTAGTATTCGCTTTTGCTTTCATATCATTCCTTTGGGCTTTTGAAGCTCACCGACTTTTCTTTTCTTCATGGCGGTATCTAAGCATTGGGCGGGTTGCTTTGGGATGAGTGCTTGAGTGGACTTACCTTAGAGATTTTAGCTTTGATTTCTTATGATGCCAATTAGACTTATTTATTTGGATATTATGTTTGAAGTTTATTATGC
The DNA here is from genome assembly GCA_022545495.1 of Chrysanthemum lavandulifolium. Taxonomy (NCBI): domain Eukaryota; kingdom Viridiplantae; phylum Streptophyta; class Magnoliopsida; order Asterales; family Asteraceae; genus Chrysanthemum; species Chrysanthemum lavandulifolium. The sequence continues at coordinate 41,590,279 of CM040239.1, read as the reverse complement.
TTCCGCTGGGACCTATGTATTGAAGTCATTTGACTTGGATTATTTTCCGCATTTATGTTAAGATTTTTCTTTTGGTTATGAATGTTTTGCTTTGATATGACACCATTACTTGTGATTCCTTTACCCTTGGCGGGTCGGGCGTTACAATTTATGGTATCGAGCCAGTTTACGACTTGTAGTCGGGACACGTGAACATAAGAACCTTAAGTTATCCCTTAGAATTAAGATTTGACTGTGAGGATTGGGTAGACTTAGGTTTCCTCTGCGAACTTCCATTTCGTATCTCATCTTTGTTCATTTTGCTAATCGTTTGAATATCGTTTAGATGGTTCGAACTCATTACTACCGGTGGCGCGGATGGAGACGATGATGCGGTTAACATGGATCTGCGATTGCGAATGCTCTCAACTCTCTTTCCCTGGTTTGACTACACGAGATGATGGAACAGTGATCAACAACATCCGTAATCGAATGGTGCTTGGGTAGTGGTGGAGGAAATCAACCCGTAGGCATTCACACTTGGCTCGGCGTTTGGTAAGCTTAAGCCTCTTTCGTTTACCGCCGCTACTCCCACCGAAGCCGAGGATTTGGATCACTCATGTTGAGAAGTTGTTTGAAGTCTTGGGTTGTGGAGACGAGTTTAAGACTCGTTTGGCTGCGTTTAAGTTGGAAGGTGATGCTTTAAATTGGTGGAAAGCATTGAAACAAGCACGAGGAGGAGATGCTTTTACCGTTACTTGTACTTGGGCGGAGTTTGGACTATCTTCTATAACCGTTACTTCCACGATGTGAGCAACAAAGGTATGAGAGGATTATCAGCGATCTACCGGTTTGATAATGAGAACTCCAACGAGTACATGAGTAGGTTTATGAGGTTGGTAAGCTTTGTTGGAGCGATTCTTTGGAGATGGTAGGCGCTAAGCTAAGCATTTCAAATGGGGATGAAGAAGTGGGTGTTGGACCGATCGCTTATCATCGACTATGAGGATGTGTCACCGCAATGATGCAACTCGTAACATTGAGATCTTTCATGAGGTTCGGGTTACAACAAAGCGTAATCGCGATGGTGATCGGATTCAAGGTAGGACTCAAAGTAATGAGTATAAGGGAAATACTAGCAGGAGTTATGATTCGAGGGACAAGTGGATAAGGGTTATGATCACGGGTCGATCGGGAAGGAATGTGGACTCTAGGCGCCCGAGGCGAGGGTCGGGATAGCGAGTGCTTGGTAAGAATGGAAATGATCGTCGAATCGTGGTAACAATAACCAGTTACAACAAAGATCGATCGACTCGAGGATCGAATCGGTCGTCTTCAGATCTTCAGTCGTCAAGAAGGACAACAAGTTTTGCCTCCCCACCTATCTGTACTACTTGTGGAAAGGCTCATCCGGGACCGTGTTTCAAGGCCACTTGTGGATGTTTCTCTTGTGGTTCTACTACTCACAAGATCAAGGATTGCCCTAAGAGGAACCCGCGATTCTCGAAACTATACCAAGCCGCCACCTACCACTGGACGTGTCTATGCTACTACTCGGAATCAGCGGAGCATACTTGAGTACCATTACGGAACTCTTTTCATTGATGATTATTCATCTTCGTTTTATTTGACACCGCCACACACTCCATCATATCATCACATGTGCTAAGAAACTTAATATGAAACCACAACCACTAACGAATCACTTATCGATATCTACCCTATGAAAAGTCACATGATCATTGATCATAAATACGTTAAGTGTCCTCTTCGCTTTGATGATCGATTCGCCCGCACATCCGTATCCTCTCGATATGGTCGACTTTGATATCATTCTAGGCATGGATTGGTTGGCTTATCATAGAGCTTCCATCGATCGCTATGCTAGAACTGTGATCTTTGGAGCGTCAAACATCCTAAATTCGCTTATTATGGTTCTAAACCACTCAAATCTGTTAAGTTCATTTACGCTATGAAGGCACGGACCATGATTGCTCATGGGTGTCAAGGTTTTCGGCATCCGTTAAGGACACATCTTTGGAGAGTCCTAACATTGAAAATCTTTCATTGTGTGTGAATTTACCGACGTTTTTCGATGAACTCCCGGACTTCCTCCACCGAGAAGTTGAGTTTAGCATTGAGTTAATCCACAGTGCTAAATCGATTTGAAAGCTCCGTATCGTATGGCACTTTAGAGCTGAAGGAGTTGAAGGAACAACCGCAGAGATGATAGATAATGGATTCATTCGACCTAGTGTTTCTCCATGGGGTGCTGTTTTGTTTGTGAAGAAGAAGGATGGAAGTATGCGTCTATGTATCGACTACCGTGAACTCAACCGTATTATATTGAAACCGTTATCCTCTCCCACGCATAGACGATTTGTTTGATCAATTGCAAGGAGCTAAGTTCTTTTCTAAGATTGATCCGAGGTCCGGTTATCATCAACTACGTGTGAAGGAGCAAGATGTTCCTAAGACCGCGTTCGCATCGGATATGGTCATTATGAGTTTCTCGTTATGCCTTTTGGTTTGACGAATCGCTTTCTTTGTGTTTATGGACCCGATGAATCGTGTTTTCCATGAGTTTCTCGACAAGTTCGTTGTTGTTTTCATCGACGACATTTTAGTTTACTCTAAGTCCGAAGAGGAGCATGAGCAACATCTCCAGGATAGTGTTGGAGATTCGAGGAAGAAGAAGTTACGCCAAATTCTCGAAGTGTGAATTTTGGTTAGGACAAGTCGCTTTCCTTGGTCATATCGTATCACCGATGGTATAACCATGGATCCGTCTAAGGTTGAGGCTATCACTAAATGGCCAAGACCTACGACGAGGATCGAGATCGGAGTTTTCTAGGACTTCTTGGATATTATCGACGTTTTGTTGAAGGTTTCTCTCGTTTAGCTTTGCAGTTAACCCAATTGATGAGGAAAGGTGAAAAGTTCGTGTGGACGGATGAAAGAGAAAAGAGTTTTGAAGAGTTGAAACGGAGATTGGTTTCGCTCCTATTTTGACTCTTCCATCCGGTTGGAGGATATCAAATCTATAGCGATGCATCTAAGAAAGGATTGGGTGTGTCTTGATGCAACATGGTAAGGTGATAGCTACGCTTCAAGACAACTGAAACCTTATGAGGAGAATTACCCAACTCATGACCTTGAGCTAGTCTTGTGGTGTTTGCGTTGAAGATCCGGAGACATTACTTGTATGGAGAGCGTGTGATATTTTCACCGACCATAAGAGTCTCAAGTATATTTTCACTCAAAAGGAACTCAATATGAGACAAAGAAGATGGTTAGAACTTCTTAAGGATTATGACACTAACATTCGTACCATCCCGGTAAGGCTAATGTAGTTCTTGACGACTTAGCGGAAATCGTGTATGATTGCAAGTATTGAGATTGAGCCTAAGATTATTCGCGACTTAGAGCGTTTGGATGTTGAGTTGTGCGACGAGGTTTTGGTGGATACTTGGGCTAGTATGAAGGTGGAGTCGAACCTTATCTCGCAAATTAAGGAAGCTCGAGAAAGATGACGCGAGTGTGGGCGTAGCTCGAATGTTGAAGAAGGTAAGCAGATGGAGTTTAAGGTTGATAACGATGGGATTGTATGGTATGAAGATAGGCTGCGTTCCCAATGATCGGTACTTCGTGAGAAAGTTATGGTCAAGCTCATAGTTCTCCTTTCACTATTCATCCCGGTTCTACCAAGATGTATAGGGATTTGAAACAAGATTTCGGTGGAACGGCATGAAGCAAGATGTGGCGACGTTTGTGTCGAAGTGTATGATTTGTCGACAAGTGAAGATCGAACATCAAAGAGCTAGTGGATCGTTACAACCATTGGATATTCCGACATGGAAGTGGGATAAGATATCTATGGATTTTGTGTTGGACTACCTCTTACTAAGAAGAAGCATGATGCGATTTGGGTGGTTGTTGATCGGCTAACCAAATCGCTCATTTCTTACCAATTAGAAAGGATTATGGTATTGGCGGTTGTCGAGATTTTTCAAGAAGAGATAGTTAGACTTCATGGTACTCCGACGGCTATTGTGTCGATAGGGATCCGCGTTTTACTTCTCGTTTCGGAAGGGTTTGCAAAAAGCTTGGGGTACTCGACTTAATTTTAGTACGGCTTTTCATCCTCAAATGATGGTCGGTCGAGAGGACCATTCGGACCTTAGAGGACATGCTAAGGGCTTGTGCTTTGGAATGGATGGCGGTGGGATGAATATTTGTGTTTGGTAGAGTTTGCATACAATAACAGTTGGCATGCTAGCATTAAGGCAGCACCGTTTGAACTTCTTTATGGAAGGAAATGTAGATCACCTACTTGTTGGGATGAAGTGGGTGAACGTCTAATTGAAGGACCGGAAATGATTGAGATCACTAATGAGAAAGTAGCTGTTGCTAGAGAGAAGTTGAAGGAGGCTAGGTCTCGCCAGAAAAGTTATGCCGACAAGCATCGTCGTGATTTAGAATTTCGTGTTGGTGATCGGGTATTTTTGAAAGTTTCGCCGTTTAGAGGTGTGAAACGTTTTGGAATCAAGGGCAAACTCAGTCCTCGATTCATTGGTCCGCTTGAAATTCGGAACGATAGGAGAAGTTTCGTGTCGTTTGGCACTTCCGCCTCGATTATCGCATGTTCATGATGTGTTCCATGTATCTCTCCAAGAGGATACAATTATCATCCATTACACGTTGCTTGTATCCGTTTGATCGATTCGATCCGATATGTCTTTGCACGAAGAACCGAAGCTATTTTGGAAAGACGAGAAAGAGTTATGAGAAGTAAAGTTATTCCGTTCGTTAAGATTCTTTGGAAAAATCACCCGAGCGTGAGGCTACTTGGGAGACCGAAGAGTCGATCTGAGCTAGTTATCCTCATTTCTTTGAATAGTTCGGTATGTTCTCATTTCGTTATCGTTTTCATTTCGTTTCATTTCAATTTTCGAGACGAAAATTTTTTTAGAGGGAAGAGTTGTAAAACCCGAAAATCTAAAACCTATATAAAGACTAAAATACCCTTGGAACCAAGAATAATAAAATACGTAAAACACGTTTATAATAAAGTACGAAATTAAAAACCTAATAAATAAAACTTAACGAATATAATTTCGTGAACGACTTTGGTACGACGAAGGACGTAAATGTTTCGCTAATAAGTTGGGCCGTTTGTTTGTTTATTGGACTCGTGTCTTTTGTTTTTGTTTTGCGCCAAGCCTAAGCCCAAGAGGGTGTTTGTTTGTGTTCGTGTGAGCCAAGGAGGGGCCGAAGCCCATGTGTTGTTTGTGTGTGTGTTCGGTTGGACCCAAGCCAACCCAAACCCAATCACTTTCCTATTCTAACTCAAATACTACAACTATAAATACATTACATAATCATTAAATTGGAACCCTAGTTTTGCTTTGCCTTTTCTTTTCTTCTTGCTCGGCCGAGAGTTCCCAACACACCTTTGGTGTCGATTTTCTTATTCAAGTGAAGGTATAACGTTTATTCATCTTCCTTTTAACGTATTATGCATGTATATGTCGAGATATACTTTGTTTAGTCGCGTTTGTTTTCTTTTTGTTGTGGCCGAGAGATGCTAACCAAGAAACAAGGAAACCCTAATTTATTTTAACTTGTAATTAATAAGGAACGTGTAAAGTGATAAGTAATATTGAATCGGGTCATGTATATGTTGAGCTAGGTTAAGCCGAAACATGCATGAGTTGGACGAGACATGCATGAGTTTCGAATGGGGTTTAAAACATATTAACTTGTATACGAAACATGTTTAAATGAGCTAGGTCTTGTGTAAAACATGCTAACCGAAACCCTAGGTGAACCGAGAACATATGTACATGAGATTTAGGCGTAATAAATAAGTAAAGTGCGTAAACATAAACCCTAGTTTGATATGTAAAGCGTATAAAGTATACAAAACCCTAATAACTTATGGTCACATGAAATCATAAACGTGTATGATAAAGTGTAAAAGTAAAGAAGGTTATTAATTACGTATTAGGTTAAGTAGCAAGTCATTAAGACGTAACATGTAAAGTGAATGCATATTAATGAGATATTAAAGAGTAAGAAACCCTAGAACGTAAATGAGAGTATATTAGGGTTTGAGCTAAATATAGTAAGTGTTATTTCATGTGTGAGTTATAACTTATAAACTATTTTCACATTTAATCATAGACTTTAACAAATGATATAACGAACCCTAATCTACAACATTAATTATAAAATACTTAAGACTCATTAATAAAACCCTAAAGTATAAAGATCACTAATTATGAATACTAAATATTAAAAGATCATTTTGACGATTATGGAATCATTAATAACTTGACGACCGTTAATGTCTATAGGTTACGTGAAGAGGAGTAATCCTTTGTTTCGTCTTTACGCTTTTCGATCTTTGCGTTGGAATAAGGTGCGAGATATTCGACCTTTTCGATAAAGGTTTCTCTTAATGTTTTCTTTTGTATTAGGTTTTCCTAAGCCTTTGCTATGAATCCCAAATCGAATTGTTTGAGCTATTGCTTATCCGAACTCGATTTACGAATTATGAAACATCGATTTTGAACTATCGATATGAAAACTATGATTTTGGAAATATGAATGATTTTACGATAAAAGATGATGCGTATCGGTTATGACATTCGATTTGACCTAAGATAGTTTGACACCGAGCCAAATATTTAACTAGTCATGGGGTTCCATGTCCGTATCGATGATGCACCTCTTATATGACTCTAGGCGTTAGAGTGATGTTACGCCGTCTCTGGATGGTGAAGCATATTTGTGAATATGTAGGAAGGGCGTATGGATGCATCCTAGATCATTATCATTATATGTTATATGTTATCGATGATTGATCTTTGCGTGCGTGCACGCCCTTCATAACTCGTAGGTCTCCCACAAATGTTGCCTTGTGTGAATATGAATGTGATCGATATAAGTTCGGGCTCGTGGTAGTTGACTATAAACTTCTTTTGAAATTATGACTTATGCTTTGAAAATGATAAAGATTTTGCTATTGCTCATTCACTTTATTTCATATCCGTTATCGTTTAGTATTCGCTTTTGCTTTCATATTTGTTCACTGGGCTTTTGAAGCTCGGTAGACTTTTCTTTTCTTCCGGCGGTATCTAAGCATTGGAAGTCGGGTTGCTTTGGGATGAGTGCTTGAGTGGACTTACCTTAGAGATTTTAGCTTTGATTTCTTATGATGCCAATTAGACTTATTTATTTCGGATATTATGTTTGAAGTTTATTATGCTTCCGCTGGGACCTATGTATTGAAGTCATTTGACTTGGATTATTTTCCGCATTTATGTTAAGATTTTTCTTTTGGTTATGAATGTTTTGCTTTGATATGACACCATTACTTGTGATTCCTTTACCCTTGGCGGGTCGGGGCGTTACAAAACTACAACATATGCCTTTTTTTTTCTTTTAATATGGACATTTTCGTTAAATTTAACGATTTCGTTAAATTTCATCATTTCATATCTTCTACCGCTGCCAACCACCACCAGCAGTTACCGCCGCCACCACCAACCATCACTGCCACCGCTAACCCCATCCACCACCACCACCAAATACTTTTTGGCATAATTTCTTTTCCAGATACTTTTTTGTGCTAGAAATCATTTTTATGCTTTGTGCTAGAAGGTTCAACATCATTTCTATTCCAATACTTTTTTGGTCTCCGAATCCGGAACTATCAGCATCACTTCTCTTTTAAAATTAAAACGCCATTCAATGTTACAATATTGGCATACAGATTATCATTATGATGAGTGTTAGCCTACCATGGTCAAGCTTCAATGACTCAAAGATGGCCTTAGATCTTTATCTATTGCCATAAGAACACTTATTAGAGAATCCCTCGATAAAATTATCTCAAAATCATCTCATGCCTTCGGAACGTGCATGTGTTATATTGGTCCGTTTATTGATTGTGTTATTTTTCTACTTTTTTATATACTAAATTGAGTAATGAAATTCTTTTCAAGTTTGGCCATTTTGCATGCAAGTCCTATGTTATTGTGTTTTATTGATTTTAGTTGGTTCATTCAAGGCATGGACGAAATCGGGGTGAGTGCATTCACGGGTACATACGGAGTTTTGCAGCCTAGTGTTAATTTTGTTGAAAGAAATTCATTTTTCGTAAATGCGTCGGTTTGCGTTTTTAGTTTTTTTTTTTTTTCTCTTTTTTAAATACATCAAGTCATTTTTTTTTGTCTTGGTTTCGTCTCTGATTCAAGGTATCAGTTCGAATCATAATGCTATAATCTTGTTTGATATCATTTGGTAACTAATGTCTACACATACTAAAAGATGTCAAGTTAACACATTTTAAACCATTATTATCCCTTTATATTGTATAGCATATGTACTATTCCATTTAATGAGCAAAGAGCGCATTTGTTAAAGTAATTCTATACACTAGCCGGGTACCCCGCTTATTGCGGTGGCGGATACTGTGTAATTGAATCTTCTGATGAGTATACATATTTTTATGTTATACGTTTCTAGTGAGAATATAAATTTAAAAATAATGTTGCTAAAGAAGTTCACCAATGAACAAATAAGAAGACTCTGCATTTGAAATCGTTAATTGTATTATGTGTAATATGACTTTGTAACATTGGTCGCAAATAACTCCAATGTCGTATAAATCTTCAAATTAACTGTGTAAAATAACTTTCAATAAGGCATACATATTATGTTAGTAACTAAAGATCTTCAAATTGAAATGGTTTGTGTGGATGCAGTTAAATGTTTTTAATAATCATTATTGATAGTTATGATTTTTAGTGAAACTTATTGCAATAAGAGATATATAATTGTGGGAAATAGTTGTGTATAGGCGATGTTTGACATAGCTCATTTGCTGGGATTCTGAGCTTATTAAAAATTCGATGTGCTTATAAGCTTAAATTGATAAGCACATTTGTTAACTGCTACTTTTTACTGTTAGTAATTGTTATTGTAAATAACTGTTTGTAGAGGGTGTTTTCTATGCCAAGAAAGATTTCAACTTGGCCAAGCATCCAGAAATCGATGTACCAAATTTGCAGGTGATTAAGCTTATGCAGACCTTCAAATCCAAGGAGTATGTTAAGGAGACATTTGCTTGGATGCATTACTACTGGTATTTGACCAACGAGGGGATTGAGTTTCTCATAACTTACTTGAATCTTCCATGTGATATTGTGCCTCCTACTTTGAAGAAGTCTGCCAAGCCTCTTGGACGTCCCATGGGTGGACCTCCTGGCGACCGCCCTCGGTATTTCTATATTCTATATTGACTATGAACAATTTACATATTTTGACATTCAAAGACATTTTTGATCATTTGGGCATCTTGCTATTATGTGCTATTATTGCATACTGGAGTTGGGAACTCAAATCATTTGGGCATCTTGCTATTAAATTGATCTAAGTATTATGTTGTATGTCTTGTGAAACATGCAAGTTGTCTACAATATCATGTGGTCATACCAAGACAGTAAAGTAGTATTAAATGAGGAACTTGTGATGAATGTAAAGCAACTCTTGATTCTTGAAAAATAACGTTAAGATATGACAGTGATTTTTAATTTTGCTATATATGTAGTTATGCTAATATAAGGGGACTAACGTACTTGATGAGCTTGATGTTCGTGGACATCGTAGAATTGTACAACGATTTTACGTCTAAACTGATAAACGCATGCACTTGTATCGTGTGCACAGTCTTTTTAGTTAAGACTTAATGTGATTTAGTAAGTAATATTTGACAATGCAGACCTACTACATAACTGACAATGCAGATCTATTTTCATGATTCAAATTGTAGTAAGATCTTGATTGTACCTTTTGCGGAGTTGAGAGCTGTTAGTTAGTAAAGTCATTTACCTTTCAATAATATTTTGTTTTCATAAGCCACAAATTATAGCTCTTAATCATGCTTATTAGCTCTTTGATGAAACTGAACTATATACAACAAAAATCGCCTTATAATAGTATGTGTATTTGTATCAAAGTAATATGTACTAATGATATATTTTTGGTATGTAGTTTGGTGTCCTGGCCGAAAAAGGAGCTGCAAATGTCGTCTCAAATATCTCTAAAGAATCCAAGTTTTCCACTCATGAAGAAGAGTTCATTTAAATGTTCCCATTTAGGAACATCGATGATTGTATATAGTTCAAGTGTTTATACAATATTTGTGTAAGACATCCTAATTGCTTTGGATAATAATGTATTTTTATATCACTTTATTCAAAATGGAACTTATATGTTCGTTGTTGTTTATATTGTTCGTTGTTGTTTATTAGTTTATTCACACTCAACTTCTTAATGCATCATTTCTTTAAAAACCCTTGAATTTCACGGGTCTATAGGATAGTAAGAGATATATAATTGATCAGGGTATTTATTAGTTTTGGTGGTATTATTTGATAGTAAAAGTAACATATTTTCAAATTTAGCAGGTGTGTTGTCTTAAAAATTAAGTCTTCTATTTTGGAAAGATCCACAAATGCATTATAAAGTAGTATAGATAACATTTATGAAAGTGAGATTTACTATTCATTTATATTAATCTAACTTTCATAAATGATAAAATAGTCCCTCCAGTTTAGTTGTGATTCATAAATAGTCCTTAACGAATTGCAACACTCGTCTCTATTATTAAATGCGATTGCAGAATCAGTCCATAAGTTAAATATGTGATTGTTTGTGTAATGAAAATTTACACAAATAGTCTGTTTAGTTATCTATCAATTTCAGTAACGGTTCTTGAGTTAAATTTAAGGATTGTTTGTGCTACACAAATAGTCCCTTTGGTTACCTCACTTTACGAAGAACGTCCATAATTTCAAGATTCAGTAAACAAAGTTGTGTCGGGTAAAGATGTTAACAAGTAGTTATTTAGAGATTAATTGAAACAAAAGAAACTGTATACTTATTGTTGATTAAGTTTATATCCCGCCGCAATGCTCAAGTATACTCGTTTAAACTTAAGGTCAAGTTTGAAGTTAATTATATATGCCTTTGTAACATTACTCTCATCTTTATTACTTTCATCTAAATAAATTTATTGCTTCTCAACTGAAGTTATTTCTTTCGACTATGCTTTTACTGTAGCAAAATATTGACCAAATAAATACGATGCAGATCAAAACAAAAAGGAGATGGATAATGATTTATACATACTTTGATAACTTTTTTTATTTATTTGAAAACTTTATAATAACATCATGGAGAAAGAGTGTACTCGCTTATGAGTTTCCTAGATTTTATGCGGTTCCAGTTAAAACTCTTAACCCATACCGCGTTATGAGGTTCAAAGAAGTAAAATCCATCGTCTTTAATATCCCAATCACACAAATTGTGGTCATCTTTTCCGTGATCGCACCTTGAGATCATGGTACTGTTAAACACATCAAAATGTTGATCATAACTTGGCCGCCAAAAATGACAAAAATAGAGAGTGCTTCCAGTATAACTCGAGCAAAATGACCATTGCATTTCAGGATTTGAGGAATTAAGCACATGATGTCCTATATCATCGTCTTTTGATTGACAACGAAGCTCGACATCTTCGTTTTGAATGTCTGACTTGAAGTGTATAGTGTATCCTTTTACGAATACTGAACAAGCATTGGTATGATTGAGAAGATTTAATACTAAAAGTATTGATACAACGATAAACGAGTTTTTCATTATATGTTTAAGTGAAAGTCGAATGAAAATAAAGGAACAAACAGATACATATATATCATTGGCCTTGTAATACAATATCATGATTTTGATAACCTCATAGAATGTTACATGTAATTGCATTTATTATGTAATATTATTACATTGACTTTAGTGTTTAAACTTTTTTTTTTCTTTTTTTTTGTGCATTTAATTAAAATTTTCACAAAATATTAATGTACATTTTCATTTGCCTAATTCTCATATCGCTATCTGCGTGAGATCTATAACGTGATCGTTAAACATTGTTAAGAACCGTGTACTAGGGTGTGTAAAACGACTTTTTAACCCGTTTTTTCATGGATTCTTTTCATAATTTGAAAGTTTGTTATGTCTTACTTGGGAATCAAATATTCCTTGTGTTCCAAAAAAATATTTTATTTCATTCTTAAGAAAAAATATGGTCCGTGTGCAACGGCAAATGGTTATAAAAATTTAGGGCCTCAAAATATGTACTGGTACATATTTGGGGCTTTCATTTTCAACCAAAAATTGTTAACAACATATTGGATGATTTTATGCATTAAATATTTATTAAAATTGAGCTACATAATGAGAACATAAATATGTTTTTTTTTTTTTTTTTTTTTTTATCGATGTTCAACTTCTCTTATCTTATAACCTTTGGCGGAATCGGGATGTTAGAGGGCAAGGAGCAATTTTTTAAATTTTAATTTTAACTTTTATTTTACAAAAGTCGTGGGGCACACAAAGATTGATAGAGATATATTTTTTTTTTTTTTTTTTTTTTTTTTTTTTAACATTATTTGGCTTTAAGGTGAGGACAATTTGATTTTGTGGTGAGGTGCACTTTAATAAAAAGGTCATATTTTTTTTCCACTAAAATTTGATATTATTTAGCGAAACATGGAGAGCACCGCCCCTTAAACATAAGGTGGATCCGCCCTTGCTTTCGCACATATCCTCCGTTTCTCATTACCTTCTCTACAGAGCCTCGTTGGCTCAGCTACACCTTGCATTGTTTCCAAGCATCCCGTAAAAACAATGATTATAGTTCATACATATTCGGTATTTATCAATGTAAAAATGAAAAAAATTAGAAGTTTAGAGTTCAAACGTCATCGATTCTCACCGGTCACCATGTTAACTATAGACTTAGGATCCCGTTTTCACTATAAGACCTAACTACTATATTTGTGGTTCGATCTTTTACGTAAAAGAAAAACCTTTTACATTCGTCACAAATATCAAGCAAAAAGTACTTAAAATGCATGTTCCTGCTCTAGCAAGATCGAATGTTATAGAAAAGATTGTGCAACGCAAAGATTTGGCGAGTAAGAAAAGATGGAACTACTTGCCACATCTTTGAATCGGAGGTGGTGTAGTATGGTGCTATAGTTTGATTGTCAAAGCTAAGCTGCAACCTATCATGGTTTGTTGTTGTGTGTCTGCAATGAATTCCAGAGTGTGCAAATAACTGTCACATTTTAGTATATTTAAAAGCCTAAATATATTTTGTTATGTACTTAACATGACACTGCATTATGATTATACCTTTGATATTATTGAAATTGTCATATACTCCGTTGTTTATATGTTGTTTTATCCCTCGTTATTTTTCAAATCGTTATATTATTTTTGAATTTTAAACTAGCTGAAACTATAAACAACTAACTTTTTTTCGCCACTTGACTTATTTGCTTCATGTTAAATGGGTCAAAAACATGTCACACGTGTTATGCAGGTGCGAGTTAAAGTTAAGTTTTTTAACACAATTAATAAACGTGTCGTGTTTGGACAAATGTTATTCCAACCCATCAACCCATAAACCCGTGTGAAAACGTAGAGGGGGGGGGTGAATATGTTACCATTTAAAAACTTTAGATCTTTGGTATCAAATCGCTTATGAAGCTTGTTATAATATGAAAGTTCCAATTATTGTTTGTGTCAATATAAAGCATAGTAAACCAAGTTGTCACACAAGCATGAACATCAAACCATATCACAAGCAATAGTATAGTGCAATAATAAAAGTAAAGAGATAAAGAAAGGAAAGTGCAAACCGAACACGAGGATTTATAGTGGTTCGGTCACGAATCTCATTTCCGCCCTACTCCACTCCTCAAGTACCCAACTCGAGAGTTACTTCACTAAATCAACAAGCTCCCTTCTCGGCGGAGAAAACCTTACAATCATCGCTTACACTTTTTCCGGTACAAAGCTAAATACCGGGTTCTAGTTCGAGGTAGAACCAACCTAACGTCGCCTATACAATATTTCCGAAACTAAGCTAGATGTCGAGTTCTTTTACAAGGGTACAACCACTCCCATTATGTTTTGTGGCCCAACATAACAAACCTTGTGTTTTATGGCCCAAACACATAAACCATCTAATCTAGTTTGGTGAAAGTGTTGTGATGACGCAATAATGTTTACAATAATGATCCATGACACAAATGTCTAATGGATATGAATAACTACTTCTAAATGAACTTCCATTGATAGGAAGCCTTCATGATGAAGATCACAAGTTCCCTAAACTTGTTGTGATAGATCTTCAGCTTGTGGTGAGTGGGGATGGCTAGATCTCCAAGCTTTCCTTGGTTGATCAAAATGTAGAGTATGCTTACAACAAAGATAAATGTTAGAAGCATTATGATCATGATGATTAGGGTGTTTAATGTATGTTACTACATTGTTAATGATTGATTTAAATGTATGCAAGAATGTGGAGAAGATGTGTTTTGAAGTGGGGAACAAATGAGAAAACAATGGGCTTCTATTTATAGGCAAACAAGATCAGCAAGTCAAGGAACCAAAAAAAGGGATCCGCGGGAATCCGTCCTTGTTAAAATTTGGTTCCGCGGGTGTCTGACAGAAAATCTAAAAAATCTTTGTTCAAATCTTTTCAAGATATTACCATATCTTACCAATATCACATTTGATATATTGAGTGAAAATCTAACCAAAATATTCAAGAGATCTTCCAAGGATTTCAAAGATGATGATGTAATATGTATTTCCATTTTTAGATTAAAAAGTTTATCAAAGTAAACTTGTAAAATGTATTATGTAACTAGTTAATAAAATGTCTAGTTACCTTTTGTAAAATAAAATATCTAGTTGAGTGCTTGTCAAAATAAAATGTATTTTGTCAAGTGTAAGTAAACTTTAGTACTTGTATGAATATTATAGTTAGTTTACTTGTACAAATAAAAGTATATATTTGTTAGACATTTGTTAAACATTCTAAATGATTTGTTAAGAGGTTTGATCATAATGCCACATAACAAACATGTACGAACCTGTGTTGTAACATACGAGGACTTGAGACATCGAGAGGTGTTGAATGTATGTTGAGACAAAATGTGATTACAAGTAACTTGTACATTTTACGTTATGTATTATTAGTTACATGTTTGTCATCAATCAAAACAAACGAGATCAGTATAGATTAAATATCGTAATATTTGCACTAACAATCTCCCCTTTTGATGATGACAAAGATATGTAAACGTAATAGAAAGTAAAATGTAAAAGTTACTTGTATCCATCTACCTTTACATTACCTTCTCCGTTTACACTCTTCTCCCCTTTTGTCGAAACAAAAGGCGTGTCATGAGTTTAACTTTATTTCTCCCCAAAAGGCGAGCTTGCATCCTCCCTAGTGAAGTTAAATCGTCTACTTCAATCCTTCCCTTGTTTGGTAGCGGATCCATGGATCAAATTAAGAGGCCTAACCTACATCAAGGTTAGTTTTATGCAACAAAAATTGTGAGAAATATATGATAAATAAAAATGCATAGCAATGTTAGCCTATTTTATCCACTTTTTATCGAAGCACAAAGGCTTGTTGAAAAGTGAGAATGAAGATGAATGCGTGCATGCTCCCCCTTGACGGTTGCTCCCCCTTGTTTGAGGCGTCAGGGTATGATTAAAAACCTACAAAACAAATATTAGTGCAAAACTATATTCGTCATTGGACGAGTAAGTGATACACAGCAAAGTGTATATAAGATGCATTCAATAAATGCTTGACAGAAGCTCCCTCTTGCTCTAGGGCGTCAAGATGAACCTTCAAAATAGATATTAGTATAAGGTCACCATATTAGTAACACAAGCATCAATAGAAGAAATAGGGAAGAGAGATGATCGGATGAACACACACACACACTTACGCGTAGGAATATAAGAAAGATTATGCTTAGAGTAAATGTGTAAAGTGAACAACCAACCCTCAAGTGAGGGTATTACAAGACTATTTATAGGAGGGAACTAGGGCAACACTCCAAGTTCCCATCCTTTCCTTATTGGGCTTGGCCTGGGCTTATGGGCCTTCTACATAAGCCTAAGCTTAATAACTAACATAAAGGCCATATTAAGCTAACTATTACATATGAATCACTAACACTTGAATAAGGTTTAGGAGTGATTCCAACAATCTCCCCAAGTGTTAGTGATGAATGAATGAGTAATAAACATTGTAGGTCTTGATGTAATAGTAGCTTTGGCGTCTTGACATTCTTCTTTCTTGTGAGAAGAAGTGTCTTGATTTGAACAATCTCCCAGTGTAGAAATTGTTTCCTTTGAAGTATTACGCTTTGACGTAATCTTTGTTCTTTGTCTTTGTTCTTTGTGATGGTAGTGATAGTATGTTGTTGTTATCAGATCGGTCGACCGTTGCTTGATGTCTCCGTCATTTTCAACATGCTCACACGCTCTTTAACGTTGGATTATAGTCTTGATGAAGTTCTCTTAGTCTTTAACTTTGTAGATTCTTTGACTTGATGAAGAATCTTTCGAATTTTGTGTTGCCTTTTGATAGAACTTCCATTAGTGATGTTGTTGGTATGAACATGTGAAGAATCGCATGATCGATCCGCTCCGAGCTTCCATAAGAAGAAAACATAAGAAAGGTTAGTAATAAGCGGATTTAAGCACTTACAAGTTTGAACCGAGAGTGTTAACAACATAGTGTGAAAACACAACTCTAATTCTCACAAAGGCCGTTCTGAACTGGAGTCCCACAAGTGAGATAACGCGATGTGCGAAGTACACCTCTGATTCGGATGAGTCGCCGAGGTACACCAAGCATCACCTCACGATGTAGACCGTTTGAGACATACTAAGCGTAATCCACGAGGAGTTACAGTGACTGTTGTGGTCGTTTGATGTTGACCACGGCGGGAGTTTCTATTCAATCACCGAGGATCACAATAGTAAACCTCTCATAAATGTTCTCGACAGTTGCTAGGATCCGTGTGGGACTCGATAACGTACCCATTGTTGTTCTTATTGTTGAACAACAAGTGATGAAATGTCAAGTGTACCTAAGAGATCTTATGATGAATCACGTGGCTCTAGACTCAATAGTGCATTTTGGTTTTCCTGAGCGGAGACTAGGAGAGAGTCTCCTTCTTCAATACCAACAATCTCTAAGAGAAACCGATAGTTTACGTAGGGTTCCTTGTGAGAATGAAACAAGATTCATTGAGAGAAACTTGAGTGGCTAAGAAGGTTTAGTGCATGCATCTTTGGGTCCATGACGACTTTTAATCTTCAATACCGGCGTCATCAAGTGACAACCAAGAGCATATGAATTGAACCCGTTATGCGCCTAAGTTGAATAATATGGAGGCTATTTCTTTTCACCCTTTTCTTTGCATTTCTTTTAATTCTTCAACTCCTTCTTTCTCCGATTCTCATTTTCTCCTTTTCATAATCATACCTATGGACTTCTAATTCTAACTATTTGGTAGTGTCCTTGGGTAGATCCTCCGACTCTAGCGGATCATAGGACGGTTATTCCTAACCTTAATCACTTTATAACTCCATTGCCATAAAACCATTTTCATGAAAATCTCTCAAGTATTTGTGAATGAAAACATGTTTGAACACTTCAAGAGTTTTAGATTTTCGAAATACTCCCCGCCACATGTGCTTAAGAGTTTTGATGAAATCAGCGGTGAGGAAAGAGCGCACTTTTGAATTGATTGACTCAAGATAGACAATTCCTTGCGAGACACGATTACATTGCATAGTTAAAGAGGTACATTGTCGACTTTTAGGTGACAACTAACTCTAATAACTACCTTGAAGATGTGGACAACCCGAAGGTTGTCAAACTGTCAAAGTTCATGTCTATCGAGTTTCTCGAATAGGTACAATTTACTTGGATAAGTCTTGGGAGACAAATCTTTTCAATGTATGACTATTCAAGATGCCGTCAATTCATGGGTTGAAGTCACGAGGATTCAATAGCAAAACACAACATATTTCTTATCACATAATTTTCTCCCCTCAAAATGGCATATATAAATGTTATTTTTGATAACGTTTTGATAATAAATATGACCATTTCAAGTTTTGTGGGAAGATTATCACGAAGAACAATTTTGTGAACAAAGTTTTTAGCAAATACTCCCCCTCAACAAGTAATACTAACTTTTGAGGTTTTGAAAACTTAGGGGGAAGTACTTGTTCTTTTGAGCAAAACCTTGAAAAATGAAAGGTTTGATAGGTTTTACTCAAAAATAAGAAGCTTTCGCTCCTTTTATAAGGATTGTGGCACTGAAGCGTACCACATGGCCCTTTCATTACAAGAACGGGTTGTACACTGCAATGTGTGCACAAGCCATAGTCATTATAAAATCACACATCCAAAATAATATGAAATAGTAGCAGTTTAAGGGGTACCAGGAATTTCAGGTAGGTCAGCAAGAACTCCAGGAATGCGAACTTGGCGTTGATATCCTGTGAGATTAATGCGAGGACGACCACCTACAAAGCTTTCCAATGTTCTGAACTGGTCCCTTCGAAACAACCTTTCATCAATGTGCTAGATGATTCTCTTTACATCCCGTCTTTCCTGAGAGTCCCATCTCTTTTGTGACCCAATGCTATGTTGAATCGCCTTTAACCGATAAGCTAGCCCATCCCTGACATGCTTCAATGTTGAATCACCAAACTTATGAAGCTCTGTATACGCCATCAAGCAATTGCGGTGTAGTTCACTGCGGTAGACTACTCCATACGGTTTGCTGATGAGAGTGAATTGAGGAAGATGGTTGATGTCAGGAAGTTCTAGCTGAGGTCTGGTGAAGTTGACACGAGTCTGATACGACTCAACAGCAAGTTGTAAATCTTCTACACGTTCCTGGATCACTATGCTTCTGATGAATATGAGCAAGGACTTGATGTATTCACGTTGAATTTCAGTCGAGAATTGTCTCATTCTTCCCTGTACCTTGGCAAGATACAGATCTTCAATGTCGTTGAGAGACAAATTCTGAAAGTCCGCTTCACAGAATGCATAGTCCCTTTCGTCTTGTCTTTTGACCACAATATTCTTGAGGAAGGTGTAATCCCATTTAGACGAAAGAGCTACATGCTTAACAACAATGATCCCTTGTGTACTATACACTTCATGTTGAGACCTTCGAACCTGGCAGCTTCTGTAGTAGATTCGTCGGCGTTCCAGCCAATGGTGAATCCCCGTACATTGCATCGATATCATACTCTTCCACTCTGTTGTTGAACATGTGGGTAGCCTTTTCCTCGATGGCTATGCAGTTAGAGTATATGGCTGCCGGGAACGGAAGTGTAAGTGATGTAGCGTATTTCTTTGACACATCGCTACCATGTAGAAGAAATTCCGGTCGTTGTTGAAGAAGTATCGAAATGGAATCGAGGTTGATCCGTCGACTAATGGTAGGTAGAGGTTTGGTCCAATCTGTAGTATGGAGCATTGTCTTTTCGGTGTAGTCGATGTTTGCTTGAGGTTGAGCCAATCAATGTTGTTAGACATGGCTCGTGCTATGTTTTCAAGGTGATATTCAACTTCAATAGCAATTTTCGAGATGTCTTTGAGTATTTGAAAAGCTTCATTCTTGATTCGTTTCAACTCTGATTTCGTCATCTTCTTCACTCGGAACTTTTATTGCAGTAACTTTGCGTGCTCCAACGTACTACTGTCTACCATATCTTGGTCATCAGTTAAGGCGGGTGTAGCAGCAACAAGTGTGGAGAACCAATCATACTCGGTGTCGTCATCGTCAAGCCATGAGACGACATCATCCTTGGGAGTCTTCTTCTTTTTCTTAGGATTTGATGAGGATGATGGTTTCTTTGTTGTTGGAGCAGGAGAGGTGGGTTGTTGTTGGGGCTCAGAGACTTCCTCATCGTCACCACCAGTGTACTCGAAGTGATCACCGGTTTTCGTAGTTTGAGGTGGTAACTCAGAGTCCTGAGGTTTTTCAGTAGAAGAACGTGGAGGAGATCGTTGTTGAGCTGGAGTCCTTTGGGGTGGAGGTTGCATAGAGGATGATTCACCAGTTTTCTTTGGGCGTTTAGGCTCTTTATCTTTATCCTTATCTTCATCGTCTCTTGGACGCTTGGGCCTCTCAGCTTCTTCTCTGCATGCTGATTTAAGTTGGTATTCCAGCAATGCTTCAAACAATTTACCTTCGTAAGAGGCAAATGTTGCAGATCGTTTAGACATTTGAGCTACGAGCACGAAACCAATTCAAAGATCGAGAATATTATGGGATCAAGCGGATTGATGTTCACATGCATAGGTGTTGATCTCATAGTTTGCTTGGCCAAATACAATAGATTCGGATAGAGTTGTTTGGTAAACATCTCCTTTGTAACTCCGAGGAACGATGTCAGAAGGAACTTGTGAGTGTAACCTTTGATCATCTCGTTCATTTCCCTTGAGGATCACGTTCCATGAACTTGGATGTACTCCCTTGCAACCGACATCTTGTCATTCTCGTCATGAAGGTCTTGACAGTCATGAGAAAGTTCGACTTTTGTAAAGCACGTCTTTCTTCCTTACTGTTTGATGCCTTTAACGATTCTTGTCTTAGCTTGAGAGATCCAAGATGTCGTTGGCTTCTTCACCGATTTGGATGTTGATCTGGTTGATCTTTTGGATGGTGGTGGTGAAGAGTGAGAGGATGAATCGATGATGAAGAGTCATGAGGAGGTTCGGGGTCCTTAGGAGGTTCGAAGTTTTCTCCTTGGAATGAGTTGAAATTGTTGAGAAGAAAATCATCATAGTTTACTTCGTCATCTTTACCGCTTTAGCTTTTTCTTGACTGAATCCTAGCATCTTCATACGCTTTAGCTTGAGTTGCAGCATCTTCATCAACTTTAGCTTGAGTGCAGCTTCTTTATCGCCTTTTTCCTTCTCGACTTCTCGATTCGGTTTCTCAATGTCATACTCAATAGAATCCTCCGATTCTGTTGTTGTTGTTGCTCAAGAGTGGTGGCACCGGTTCCCTTATCGGATTGATTAACCGCATCAGGAATTGGTGTAGGTTGAACTCCACCACTTGACCCTCCGGGGCCACCCATTTGATCCTTTGCAAACTCTTTCGCAATGTGTTGGAGTCTAATGAATTTGAACTTCCTCCTGTAATCAGTATCCAGA
The DNA here is from genome assembly GCA_022545495.1 of Chrysanthemum lavandulifolium. Taxonomy (NCBI): domain Eukaryota; kingdom Viridiplantae; phylum Streptophyta; class Magnoliopsida; order Asterales; family Asteraceae; genus Chrysanthemum; species Chrysanthemum lavandulifolium. The sequence continues at coordinate 41,569,155 of CM040239.1, read as the reverse complement.
GGCTCTTCATCAGAGCTTTCTTCTTCGTGCTCAATCACTGGAGTCTTTCCTCTATGACCTTTGGGACTTGAAGGCTTTGTGGCTGTTTGAGTGTCATCTTTGGTATTTTGAGTAAGTTATCTCTTCTTCCGATTCGGTTTCCTCGAGCTTTCATCCTTTAGCTTTCTTGGCGATTCGGGCTTGGGAATGGGAATAGGAGCAGCTTCTTAGAGGGAACTTTCCGTCTGTGGCGGGTTTCCTCTTGGGAACTTCCTTTACTCTCGATGCTTGCGGCACTTCGCACTTCCTCTTCTGGTTTTCCTTGTGGGTGTGCCAGGAGACTTGTCATCTAGAAAACCGACTTTGCTTTCTTTAACTGCTACCAGATACCTTTTGTATGTGTAGAGCTTTTTGATTTCATCAGACAGAAGGTGATCCGGCAACACAACACCTTGTTTGTTTGTTTGTTGTTGATTCCTTGAATCTGACTGTTAGAGTAGGTTCAGACAACATGTCATGATTGTTGGGGTCATTAATTCTCTTGGGGATATCAGGGTTATACCCAAGTGCTCTTTGGATCAACAGTTTTGTATATCTGATGTAAGGGATCTTTGAGCCAAGCTTTTTGAGGAATGTCATCATATCGTCCCATATCAGAGCTTCGACTTCGATGTGCTTCATGTTGACCAAAGCCCAAAAGATTTGCAGTTCCATGAGCTTGGGATGCTCATAGCCACTGTCACGACCAGAAACAAATTTGGTGATGATGATGTAGAGAGTTCTCCATGGTTGAGGAATATTCTTAAGATCCACATGTGAATGCTTAGATATTACTCCGAAGCTTCGTCATAACCAATGTCGAGCATGAATTGTAGAAACAGTCTCTTGATTGGTGTGGCATTGAGTTCGGTTGGCTCGATGACCGGAATGAGGAGAACGACCCTTAAGTCTACAGGGTGATGGTGACTTGTTTGTTATTGAGAGTCACCGTCACAAACATTTTGTCCTTGGATCTTATGCATTGTAGTCCGAGGCGATGAATGTAGATCTCGAGCATCGTGAAAGCGAAATTAGAGCATGTTCGATAAGGATGATTCTTCGAATATCCACAAGTAATCAAGCAAGAAGACTACGGCGGTGAGAGTTTCAAAGTCAACACGAAGGTTGTTCTTTCCAATCTTCATCGGATAGCCATTAGGGAAGATATCGACAATGGTGAGAACATTTGGTGCATCCACATTACGCATTTGAGCGTCCATGTCGTGATCTGAAATATATTTAGCCAAAAAGAACCAACATATCGAAAGACATTATGTTAGTCAACAGATGGTTTTATTGTCTAATTATTGAATGTGCTATGTTGATGATTGTTACGAGTCCAAAGTCACTTGTTTGTCCAATAGTCCAATGACGTCGTGAGAAGTTTCGTGAGATAATTAACTTTAAGTTTTAAAGTCCACGTTATCACTTATTTTTCACAACATATTAAACGTTTAAGCTTATTAGTGACATTATTGGTTTCGTGGCGTTATGATTTATTTATTTACAAGTTTGCAGCGTAACAATTCATAATAAAGGTTAAACAAGGCTTAGGCGTAGAAATGGCAAGCTTATGCGTAAACAAGAATGATATACGGCGAACGCAAGCTTATGAGTAGGATCGACTTACGCGAAGAAATATTACGCGTGGGAAAAGGGGACCTTATGCATAGAGCTTACGCGTGGCGTATATAAACCTTACGCGTAAGGCTTACTCGTAAGAGTCAACCTTATGCGTAGAGGCCACTGTTTACGCATATCCTTCACAGGATACGCGTAGTCCCTTATGTAGAACCTTACGCGTAATAGTTACGCATAAGATTACTCTTACGCAAAACTTTCTACGCGTAAGGTGATCTTTATGCGTAGTTTGCTAGTAATCTTGATTCTGAATTTTCACTTGTAACAAACCTGAAATAAGTTCATCATAGCATCAATATTAACACATACATTCATTCTATAACCGATTTAATCACGAACACTCATTTAGCCGTTGGATTCGTGTAAAAATCAAAACCATTGTTTAAAAACATGTTAAGATTGTAAAACCACTTACGTAATGATGATCCAAAACACGGTTTGAAGATTGATTGTTAGGCGTAGGATTTGGTAGGTTTAGTAATAAATGTGATGAATAAATGTTAGGTGGGATGTTTTATTAGAAATAACTTTAAGATTATGATAGTTTTAGTCCTCCACCTTTTCCATTTTCATCCAATGCCTTTAACTTCCATTTTGGTTACCAAGCGAAGAATATTTGAAATAACTTTGACGACACTCCCCTCGACGTAAGAAATAATGAAAGTTTATAGATTTTAGTCCGAGGAGTGTCGATAAACCGTAAATGTGACCACCATTATTAAAAGAAACAACCGGATTGGATAACATGCAAGTACAAGGGTTTTATGAAGCGAAAATATTTGTTTTCTCCCCTCAACATTTGATCGAAAAAAAATCTTGAATTTTAAAAGATTAGAGTGTTGAAGGAAGAGATGTACTTGCCATGTTAAAAGAAATATAGATAGAAGATTTTTTGTTGTTTTATGTGATTTTATAATTTTGTATTTTGTTTTGAAAAATATTTACAAAAGAGGTTTTGGTGTTTGATGGTTTTTAAGAATGTTTTAAGAGTTCATCCAGTTCCTCTTGAGTCAAACACCGTATACCAATCCGGTGGACCAACTCATTAAACCTAGCAGAGCTAAGGCTTTGGTGAGGAGATCGCCAATTGGTATTCGATACCACAAAGTATAATTCAACTGCACTGCTCCACGTGTTCCTTGATGAAATGATATCAAGATCGATGTGCTATGATTTGAATGTTGAACGGTGTTGCGAGATCGCAATAGCACTCGATTGTCGCAAATACATCGAGGATTACATCAAATATGTAACCATAGCCTTTGAGTTGTGTTCTCATCCAAATGACTTGAGCACAACACGCCGACATGGCTACATATTATGCTTCATTGAGGAGAGCGATGTACAATCCTCGCTTCTTGATTGCCAAGACACGGTTTATCACCAAGAAATTGTAGTGCTCTCAAGTACTTTTCCGTGAGTCTAAGCATCCTGCATGATCGTCGAAAAAGCTATTAGTTCAAAACCGAATCCTTCGGATACGGATCCCCAAATTAATGGTTCCCTTGATGTATCGGAGGATTCTTTTAGCCTCGAGAGGTGGGTTTCGATTGGTCTCGAATGATAACGGAGCAAAGATATCTGGCAAAAACAATATTAGGTGCGCTATTTGTTAGATACATGAGAGACCCAATAATACTTCGGTATTTGGTATGGTCCACCAATTTCCCATGTAAATTAGCATCTAGCTTCTTGGTATGAGCCATTAGTGTGGCATAGGTGTCACATTTTGCATTCCAAATTTGTTTAACAATTCAAGGGCATATTTGGGTGACTCAAGAAAATACCACGGGTGATTGATGAACTTGCATTCCTAGAAAGAATGTGAGTTCACCCATCATTGACATTTCAAAATGTTTTGTCATTAATTTTGCAAAAGCATTTGAGTATTTTAAATGTGTTGACCCAAAATGATGTCATCCACATAGATTTGAGCGAGTAAGATGTGAGCCCGTGATATTGTATGAAAAGTGTAGGATCGACCAAACCTTTGGTAAATTTATTGGCAATGAGGAAAGATGATAACTTATCGTACACGCCCGAGGAGCTTGTTTGAGACCATCTGAGCTTTGTTCGGTTTGTAGACATGGTTCGGGAACTCGGGATCAACGAATCCTTCCGGTGGTGGCATAAACCGTTTCTTTCAGTTGCCCATTCGAAAAGCGTTTTGACGTCCATTTGAAAGACCGTTATGTTCATATGAGCGCGAACGAGAGAAAATCCGAACGACCTCAAGGCGAGCAACCGGGCGAATGATTCTTCAAAGTCAATACCTCTTCCATCTATAACCCTTAGCCACCGGCGTGACTTGTTTACGATTACGTTCCCTTGACATCAATTTGTTCTTCCAAATCCATTTGAGACCAATGGCGTAGACCCATGTTGGTCTTTCAACCGATTCCATACTTCAAGGCGTTTGAATTGGTTGAGTTCTTCTTGCATGGATTCAATCCAATTGTCTTTTGTCATTGCGTCTTTAATGTTTTAGGCTCAGTTAGCGAGACGGTGAGAGCATAAATGCAATGTTCACCATCGTGTGAAGACGTTGTCTTGTAACGATTGGTTGATTCGGATTGCCTATAATATTCTCTAGAGGATGGTCTTTTGTCCAACGATGTGTAGAGGGTTGATGTTGGTATACATTGTGCAAATTTTGAGGATTCAAATGGTTTGTTGATGATTCCGCGACATCGTGTGCAGCTTCATTGGCAAACGGGTTAAAGAACGCATTTGGATCAAAATCTGCGGTGGGGTACTTCATTAAGAACATCGTGATTGGTTCGGCGTCGTTGGAAGCGCTTGTTCAACTGTTGTTGTAGAGTCAATCGGTGGTGCTTCTTCAACGATGGTTGTTGTAGCAGTGTATCGGTATAATAGTATGATCGGGTTGAGCGGTGAAGCAATGGATACACCAGAACACGTTCATCAATGTCATCACTAAACAACGGAGCAAATAGCGTTTCCATTTGTTGACGAGTAAGTCGGGGCTTAGTTCGGTGATGATGGGGTTTGAGGAAGTTTAAGCGGTTGTGACCGGGTTCCAAGTGTTATGCTCGTAAGCCATTTCGATAAGCTCATTGAAATTTGCATGAACCGTTTCCATAACTTGCTTTGTACGACGATTCGGATCCGGTAACCTTTTGAATTCTCACAATATCCAATAAAGACTCAATGTCGACTTTGGCTTTGAGCTTACCAAAGTCATCACGATCATTATTCGGATAGCGAGAGGATCCAAATACATGAAAGTGTTTGAGATTCGGTTTTTGTTGTGGATAAGCTCAAAAGGTGTTTTGTTGTGACCTTTTGTAATCATTGAGCGGTTACGAGTATAGCATGCGGTTGAGGCGACTTGACCACAAGTAATATGGAAGTTTAGCATTGATTAACATCGTTCGGCGGCTTCCACTAATGTACGGTTTCGTCTTTCAACAACTCCGTTTTGTTACGGTGTGCGTGCAATGGATGTTTGATGCTCAATTCCCACTTTCTCATAAAATTCCGAAGAGTTTGATTTACAAATTCGGTTCCTTTATGCATTACGATTTGGCGGACTGTGTTCCGGAGTTGAACTTGAATTTTTGTGAGAAAGGTGATGATCATCTGTGGAGCTTGATCTTTACATCGAAGAAAGTAGACCCAAGTCCATCGTGAGTAGTCATCGACAATTACCAAGATGTAGCATTTGCCATTAATTGTTTGCACGCGCATCGGGCCACACAAATCCATGTGAAGAAGATGAAGCACATGCTGAGTGTTGTGTTCCACCTTTGAAGGAAAATGAGCACGAGTGCTTTTCCCTTGTTCACAAGTTGAACATAGGTGATCTTTAGAATACCGGAATCTCGGGAGACCTTCAACAAGTTTGTGTCGAGCAAGGTTGGTTATGGTTTGAAAGTTTAGATGTGAGAGACGACGGTGCCATAGCCAAGATTTTGTAGATGTCGCCTTTGAGAGAAGACAAATGGGAGATGAGGCAATCATGTCTTGCATTGAGATAGTGTAGAGACTGGATGAACGTTGGCCAAACATAAGATCATTTCCTTGTAGATCACGAATGAAACAAGTTTTCTCCCTGAAAGCGACTTCCAAATCTCCGTCACAAAATTGACCAATAGAAAAGAGATTGTGACCGAGGCCTTCCAAATAATAAACCCTGCTAATTTCGATGTTGCCGTTGATGTAATCTCCGTAGCCCATGATAGCTGCGAAGTGATCATTTCCGAATCGGCGATGCCAATGAACTTTGCAACAAAGTTTGATGACGGTTTAAGGTTGCTGTCATATGTCGGGAACAACCGCTATCAACAATCAAGGATGATCTGTATCACTGCATTACACACGACGACACGGATGGAATAGAAGTAGATGTGGAACCCGAAGAGTTAGAGGGTTCAAGCGATTATAGTTGAAATACACTCATCAATGATTTTAGGCATCCATTTAAATCCTAGTGTATTATGTATCCATTTCGCCATCTCCAACTAGTCTTAGCTTTAGTCTTAGTGAATGCAATAGGTGGTACTACATTCCTTGGAGGTGAGGCCGGAGATCTGAGGACATCAATGTTTTTCTTAGAATCTAAAGAGGCGGTTTACCAAGCACGGACTTAGAAGCGATGAGTGGGCCTAGAGGTATTCGGGTCTTAGGATTCGTAAGCGAGACAAGATAGCTCTAGCAACACATTTGTCATGACAATCGAAAGCATACTTTTATGACAAATAACACAAGATGCATTAGCGAATATCAAAAGTACTTAAGGGTTCAAAGATTAGTTACAACACTTTTTCCATTACATTTGCTAGACCTTGATATCTAAAGTGGTTGCAAGCGAGTCTTATCCAAAGTCCTACGGTGTTCTTCTACTTGACATTCTTTATTTGTCTTTTCTTAGGTCGCAACTTCCTATTCTTCCTTGTATTGCTTCTAGGTCGTGAAGTGCGGACGTTTGGAAAAGAGGCAACTATTCTGTTTCAGTAGAGGAAGCACATTAGTAACTTGCGTTTTGTCGGTAGGCATTCGGGTTCACGTTTGCTAAGTGTTACGGTGCAATTCTCTTAATGATGCTAGGTGAACTTGTTCATACTTTCCTAACATCTCCTTAACTTAATAATAGTGTGCACCAAATCTTGATTTTCGAGCGAAGATTTCGAGAAAAATTCATGACTTCTTTAGTGTGTGCAAGATAATGATCAAGTTCGTTTGATGCTTCATTACGAGTCTCTTTGAGTAAATCAAATATGACACCATATTCCTTTTTAATGTTTGCAAGTTCTTGTTCATATTTTGAGATTTGACATTTCAAAGACACGTTTTGATCATCCAGTTGCTCAATTTTAGGATTAAACGTTTTGGATTGCAACTGGTGGATTTTGTTTTGCAAAGCAAGTTCACGATTTTGACAATCTTTTTGACACCATTGAAGACGACGTTTTGAATTTGAAAGTTCGTTTTAACGATGTTTTGAATTTGAAGACCATTAATCGATCCGAGCATTCCCTGCTCAACCACTTGACCCCTTTGTTGTTGCGGAGCACCCATGTTATTCCTTCCAATAGCATTAAACCCTTGACCACCTCCCATCGACGACCATAACCACGGTTCGAACTTCAACGCGTCCATTGTTCTGTGACTTGATTCCTTGTATTGGATGAGGAGCGAATTCGATTGTTGGATTTGTTTGTATATCGACCGAAGGCTTTAGCAATCATAAAAAATCCTTGTTGCAATTCATCGAAAGCAGAAGAGTCCTCATCAGCTTCACTGTAAAGTGCTTGAACCATTTGTGTAATATCACAACAATATCAGTATTCACAACAATATCAACAGAGTCAACAGAATCAGCAGAGATATGATCAGATGCATATGCAACAGATTGTAATACAACAAGATTATTGATATCAGCACATATAACATCTTCCAAGAGTCGATCAACATCTTTTCTCAGCAATTTTTTTTTACGTTTAGTATTTGAAATCGATGTTTTTGTTTTCTCGAAAACTGTTTTCATGAGACCGAGTTCCTTGTGAAAATCCTTTCCCAATATAGTGCACAAGTTTTCAAATTTTTACATGGGGTAAAAGTCTTTTCGAAGAATGTCTCTATGTTCTCGCGCCATTGGCGATTGAAAATGTTCGACTTTTATTTCGAATGAAATTCAATCTCACGTTCCAAAATTTTGAGGTCGATAAGAAAGTGTCAAAGTATTTTATAACGCGACAACTTTTGGCTTTTGTTTTAACTTCACTAAGTGAAGGTAAAGGACCATTAATTTGTGCACCATTGGATTTGGGACTAGCTTGACTGGTGTGATAACAAAAGGTTTGTTAGAAGTATCTTGTTGTGTGACAAAAGTTACTGACTTTTGAATAGTTAAATGGTTTGTTATAAACGATATTTTCCATTTTGACCGACTCTCGTCATCGCATCTAATTCCTCCATACGATTATATTCAACAACGGTCATAATTGAATCATCAATTCTATGTTTTACTTGTAAACTTGAGATTTGGTTTGAATGCTCTGTTTGAAAACTTAGGTTTGTGTCGCAAGAATTGGTCCATATCCATTTGGGTTTGGTTTAAAGGTAAACTTTTGAATAGTTGTGATTGACTCATCATGTTTATAAACAACATTTGAAACTCTTTGATTTTGTGTTGTAAGTCGGCAATTTCTTCCGAGATAGTTATCTATTCGTTTCGTGGAATGCTATTTGTACTGTGAGAACTGTTTTTGACAAGTTAACAACTCGACCTTGGCTTTTGAGTTGCCAAAGTAAGAGCGTTAAGTTGTTGTTTATGTTCATGTTTCAATTGTTCTATTTGAGACAACAAAGCATTCTTGGAAGCGGCTAGATCACGTATCTGTCGTTCTAATGATTTTTCGTTTTGATGAGATTTAGCAAAGCGACTTCAAAACTTTCTTCACGTTTTCTTGAGTTTTGAAAAATTGATTTGTCGAATTAAGCATTCATTATCCACAGTTAACAAATGTATTTTGATCTTTTAATTTGGTATTCATGTTATGGTAATGTTCCACTCGGGATTGTTGGTCTTTAACTAAGGTCCCGAGCTCAAGTTTGGATCGGACAAAGAATCATTTTGTTCAACGTGAGTCTCAACATGATCATTATTTAGATCCTCAAGTATAACCACGAAGTCAACTTGATCATCAATGGTAACCATAAGGTCATCTTGATCCTCAAATATAACTACGGGTCTAGTTGAAGATCATCGGAATGAGATGTGAGGGCTCATATTGAACACTCGATCCTTGTTAGATGCGAGATGTTGGCGGAGATATTAGATCATTAATGATAATTGTTTGTTCAGTACCGAGACAAGCCATCGATGTCATACTGCTGGGCTGTGTCACTCATGTGTAGAGCTTGCATTTGTACCATCAACATTACTGCGCATTAGCACGCAAGTCCTCCATATCATCATTAGAATCGCATCGCCATAAAGCTCTGTTCTTTATTAGTAAGAGATCCACCGACTTCATCCTTAAGAGCCAAAGCAACGCCTCTTTGTGATAAGCAACGCCTCTTGTCCTTGGCTTAGGACATGCATTAGCCAGTGACCCTTCTCATTGCGGTTATAACACCGATCGGTCGAGCATTCCCTGTTCAACCACTTGACCCCTTTGTTGTTGCGAAGAACCCATGTTATTCCTTCCAATAGCATTAAACCCTTGACCACCTCCCATCGACGACCATAACCACGGTTACGAACTTCAACGCGTCCATTGTTCAATGACTTGATTCCTTGTATTGGATGAGAACGAATTCGATTGTTGGATTTGTTTGTATATCGACCGAAGGCTTTAGCAATCATAACAAATCCTTGTTGCAATTCATCGAAAGCGCAGAGTCCTCATCGACTTCACCGTAAAGTTCTTGAGCATTGTTGTTGTTGTATGGAACTAATTGATTTTGTTGAGGTTGTTGTTGTGTTGATCATATGGTGTAATGGTTGCGAGTTGGTTGAGGGTGGGTTGAGGAGCCGTTTGAGGAGGAAGATTAGTTTGAGCCCACAAAGCAAGTTGTTGATTATCGAGAATTGACCGTGAAGTCGGGAGTCCACGGATAGTCCTTTCTTTGTCAACTTCTTTTGGTGAGGCTTCAAATAGTCGTACAACAATCCGTATGTAGCATGATGAAGATTCTTAGCTTGACGGAGAAAATGACATACTTCTCCCATTCGGACCAAGGCTACTTAGGAACTTAGTGTTGTGACAATTGTGGCATGATGATGTTGTGTTTGTCCAAATCATTAATGATATCGAAAACGATGATGATATGACTCGAGGTCTCTCTGGTTCAATCATGAAGTGTTCATAAGCCAAGTAGATTTTGGATTCCATGTCTTCCGATTGAGTGTTGTGCCTTCCATTAGTAGATGAATATGTTCCACATTGCTTTATTTGTCTTTTGAGCATCAACACTTGAAGGATCGGATTAGGTAGTCCCAAAAGGATGTATTGCATTGCTAGTTCATCGGCTTTAAAGTGTAGGAGTTCATCACCGGTGAGGTGCGAGATAGTTGCAATGTTGGTGACAAGATCTCTTGGTGGATTGGCATCGGATCTGCGGGTGTAATAACGAAGAGGCAATGAAATGGACCTTCCATAATGACCTTCTTTAAGAACTTTCCATGTGGCTTCTTTAGATCATCGATCCGCAAAACCGTCAAGTTTTTCACGCAAGTGACCACTTGTGAATGGCCAATCTGAAGAAACTTAAAACGGCTTAAGCACAAACTCAATGAAGATCTGGGGAGTATAGGGTTTCCGGTCGTTTATGTCCCAAATGAAGTATCAATGGATCACCAAACGATATAGTGATCGAGAAATTTGAATGAAAAGGGATTTGATATGATAACTAAAGAAAAAAGCAAACAAATTACAGAGAAGATAAAAAAATATTAAGTAAACGCTATCACTATTTGCAAAATGATGTTTTTGATTTTATGTTTTTATAAAACTTGAATTAAAAACTACGCGACGTACAAATGAAAATGCGAAACTTGCACAATATTAATCCTAAAAATATTGAAATGATATTTTTACAAACCTAATGATAAAAGAAAATTTTTAGAAAAAGAAAATTAATTTTATAACTAATTATCTAATTATTATTAATTAAAACTATTTCTAACTATTAAATAATAACCTAAAATACAAGAAAATAGGAAATAAAGCTAGAAAAATAAAATTATGACTTGGAAAAATCTAAAATATCAAAGAGAATTTTCAAAACTATTTTTGTATTTTTCGATTATTTTGTATTTTCTATGAATTAAAAACTAATTAAATTGCTTAAAATACAAATTTAACTAAGAAAATTTGGAAAAATATTTTTGGCTTTTTATATTTATCTTAACTTAATAAAAATGAAAAATTATTTTTTGAACTTTTCTTAATTAATTGGATTAAAAGCTATTTAAAAAGTGCTAAAATTGATTTAAATGCGAAAAATAGCAAACAGGCTTAGAAAAATCGAAAAATTCAAGAAAAGTCTAAAATAATGTTTAGAATCTAGGAAAATATAAAAACAGGGGTTGTGTACAAGAATATGGAATGCTATGATAAGTGCTTATAAATAAGCACTTATTTTAAGCAAATAAGCACCAAAAGGTACCAACCGATAATGAAGCTAAAATAAGCTACAAGTACCCAAATGCAACTATAAACAACAAGCTTAAACCTCGGATAGCAACTACAATGATTTGAGGATGTGAGCTTATTGTGCAAAAACGATCTGAGGGATCTACTTGCACCCAAGATTAAGCTACCAAATAAGCAAGAGACTAGAAAACAAATATAGGAACCTATACTAGACTGGCCAAGGGCTTGTAAACCAAAAAGCAGACTTGGACTAGCTAAAATGAGCGAGCAAGGCTAGCAAATCACTTGTGCACACTCTCGGTCAATCTTGAGCTTGTGCATGGGATTTGAGACCCAATCCACAAGCTCATTTGAAGCTTTTAAAAATTTTGAAAAATTCTACAAAAATGGTAATAAGCAAGGAGACCAGTTGAACTTTTTAAAAACACAAGTTTCACTTAAATTGGCTTAAAAATGAATCCAAGAAAAATCAACTTAACTGGCCTCAAAATGACTTTTTCTACTTTTTTTTGACTTTTTAAGCAGTTTTGTATAGTTGACTTATTTGAACTTTGAGCTTGATTTTTCAACTGAAAATGATGTTAAATGATTAAATGAAGCTACTGCAAGCTTTATCTAAGTATTTTAAACACAAATCAAGACTTTGCTTGTCCAAATCCACATGATTAAGAGATCAAGGCGATCATGGTGTGATTTTGACTTTGGTGACTTGCAGCACAAAACTAAGATGAGATATGAGTTCAAATGGGCGAACAAACTTAAAGCAACAAGAGTTACCCACTGCATATACCTAAAAGGCAGATAGTGCGTGAGAACCAAACACCCTTTAATCAACTGTTTTGTAATTTTAATTAAGCTAAACACTACACTAGTTAAAATTAATGATCAAACCGAGTTTATTTAACTTAAATACTACTAATCAAACAGTTTGAACCGATTATTACTACAAATACAAGATGTGCATATGAAACTTTAAAATGACTTACAAATGGTCCATAGCCACTATGGCTTGAAACACCGTGAACCCAAGAACAACTACCTATTCTAAACCAACCCAATGAACTTAGAATCAACCAAAATCCAGATCGCATCACCCATTATCCATCTCCTTTTCAATTTTTGGCCTCGATTGACTTTCTTTGACCAATTCCCAAACTAGCTAGAAACTTGAGTACAAGCTTATAACAAGCTATAATAAGCTAATATAAGCCTATTTGAGCTTAAAATAAGCTAATAAGAGCTTGTATGTAAGACTTTGAAATGGAAATATTCAACGATGAACTCAACAACATAAATTGATAGAGCAACTTAAATTAGCACTTGAAAATAGTTTATATTGATCAAAGAACTTAAAAGGAGTACATTACAACAAAAGATTACTGATTTTTTAACTTAACTAAAACTTTATATTAAAACGACATTAATGAAAATTTTAAAAACTAAAAACTACCCTTTTCTTCTTCTCTTGCTTCCTTTTTATACCCAAACTCTTTCTCTCTCTATTCTCGAGCGGTTCGGCAATTTCCACAGCCATTGGATCATTTGAACTCATCTTGGCGTTTGATTGATTTTGGCGCCAAAAGTGCTTATAAGCCGATTAGGGTTGATGGTGGTGGATGGGAAGCATTAATTGCTTTGGAGTTTGGTGGAGGTGGGGAACAAGGAGAGGTGATAGTGAAATTTGGTAGTTGCCTTTGGTTGGGGTGATTAGCAGACAGGGGGGAGGGAAAGGAGGGAAAGGGGATGGCGGGTATGTTTGGTTTGACTGGTTTGACCGGTGTTTTAATATAAAAAGGGAAGGGTCAAATGAAGGGGGTCCAAAAGGGTTTGGCAGGGTCACAATTAGTTTTGACAAGTCCAAAGGTATTAAGGTTTTAATAAACACAAGGACCTATTTGTAATTTCTGAAAATATAGGGACCAATGCTGCCAATTCTGCAAAGTTGCTCCAAGGGACTAAAAGTGACAAGCTCTAAAAGTACAAGGACCAATCTTGACATTTTCAAATTTCCAGGGGCCATTTTTGCCAAATTTCAAACTTGAAGGACCAATTTTGTAATTTCTCAAAACTTTTGACATTTTTCACCAAAGGACTAATTTTGACAAGTTATGATTTAAAAGGACCTTTGATGATTTTACTTTTGAAATTAAGGCTCGTGGACTATTTTCGACAACTTTTGAAACTTGGGGACTGAAGCGCCAATTATGCAAACTTAGCTCATTTTTCATCGATTTTAAACATTTTGCATCGAAACATATAAAATGCAATTTTGGAATATTTTCAGATTTTGATGCATTCGAGCATTTTAAACGTTTTTGATTCAGATTGACCAAAATGATGAGTATTTACACACTCATCAATCTCCACACTAAACTATTGCTAGTCCCTAGCAATATTTTGAGAAAAACTTAATGGATTTGAAACTCTTTACCAAAATCCATTACTCGAGTAGCCAAATGTTTCGTTCAAGTAAGAACCATGGTACACCGATAACCATGTGATTTTGAGCAAACCACCGACTTCAACGGATTTGATTTGTCTTTACCGAAGCCGTTTGCTCGGACTAGCCAACTCTTAGATAAATTATCAATATTATCTTTGGTGAGTCGATTACCAATTATGGTTTTTCCATCGCCTTTACCACAAGCCATAACCTTGCGGGCTAGCCAACTCTTCACTTTTTAGGATATGGTGAAATTTGAATACCATACAATTTTGGGCAAATTGCAAGCCGTCAACGGATTTGAGATATCTTTACCAAGAGTCGTTTACTCTCGGATTAGCCAATCCTTTTGTTTATTAGACAAGGCGGATCGATAACCATAAGATGAGTCGATGTAAAACACTTACTCCAAAAAAAAATTTGGCCAAAAACGGGAATTAGCGTTATAATTACATGATAAAATTCGCGAGAATTCCCCGCTACTTAGAAATGAATATTGCCCTCAATATACAAAGTACCGCGGTTATGCCGAAACCGAGAACGTAAAAGGAAATACTACGGCCATTATTTGAAGGATTTTTTTTTTTTTTTTTTTTTTTTTGAAAGCTTTATATACACAACATGTGGGGCAACCCCCCACACTAGGGTGGTATAAAGATAGAAAGAAATCGAAATATGGGTGAAAACCCATATGGCATGCTCTCGTTTTTGATTACCGAGTCGCTAGCTTGACTCGATCCCGCATTCATTGGTTCATGGGAAAGTTTGTAAATCCGGACAACCACGTGGGGAATGTCCTCTCCAAAATAATGCTTCACTCGATGACCATTTACTTTGAAGTTTGGACCATCGGTTGAGATAACTCAATGGTACCATAAGGATAAACCTTAGCGATAGTAAATGGACGAGACCGGTGGGATTTTAATTTTCCGGGAAAATCTTCAATCTTGAGTTGAAAAGAAGGACTCGATCACCGACGTTGAAAACGCGGTTTTGATTTTGAGTCATGAATCTTCTTTGTCTTTTGTTTATAGATCAAAGAGTTCTCGTAAGCTTGATCACGGAGTTCACTTAATCCATTCATTTGAACTTTTCGATGATCACCAATGTCTGAATATCGAAATTAGCATGCTTCAAGGCCCAAGATGCCTTGTGCTCGAGCTCAACCGGTAGATGACATGCCTTCCGCACACCACCTTGTATGGAGTGCACCGATGGGTGTTTTGTAAGTCGCACGGAAGGCCCAGAGTGCGCCATCTAACTTATCCGACCAAGAGGCACGGTTTTCGCCAACCGTCCTCTCCGAATTCTTTAATCCCGGTTAGAAACTTCCACTTGCCCACTTGTTTGGGGTGGTACGCAGAGAGAGACGGTGAGTTACACCATACTTTTGCATGACTCTTTCAAACTAGTCATTGCAAAATGCGCACTACGATCATCGATTATGGCTCGTGGAGTTCCAAACCTAGCAAATAGAGATTTTAAGAATTTCACTACAACTCGGGCATCGTTGGTGGGCAAAGCCTTAGCTTCAACCCATTTTGACAAGTAGTCAACGGCCACGAGTATGTATTTGTTACCACGGGAAGAAGAAAATGGCCCCATAAAGTCAATGCCCGGATGTCAAAAATCTCACACACTTGAATGGCGTTTTGCGGCATTTCATTCCTTTTGAGATATTCCGTGACGTTGACAAGCGTCATGTGTTTTGACAATTCATGGGCATCCTTGTAGATTGTGGGCCAATAGAATCCGAATCAAACACCTTCTTGGCGGTGTAGTTGGGGCTATGATGTCCCCAAGAGGTCCGTAATGGCAAGCCTTGAGAATGTCAATAGCTTCCCGACCATACACACATCGCGGATGACTTGATCCGCGCAAATTTTAAACAAGTAGGGTCGTCCCATAAATAATGTTTCACATCTTTAAAGAATTTATTTTTCTGTTGGGACGACATCCCTTTCACCATAAAGTTACCCGCATGGTAATTTGCAAAGTCAAGAAACCATGGGGTAGAAGAGTCTCCACGAAAAGAAACCACATTGAGTGTTTCGAGAGGAAATGTTTCATTAATTTCCTTTTTCTCGAACACATCTTGGTGAGGGTTCTCTAATCGACAGATGATCGTGACGTGTTCTCGGCTCCTTTTTATCACGAATAATGATATCAAATTCTTGTAGGAGGAGAACCCAAATGAGCAATCTCGGCTTTGCATCTTGTTTTGCAAAGAGATATTTGAGAGCCGAGTGATCCGTATACACCACGCATTTGGTCAAGATAAGGTATGGCGAAACTTTCAAACGCATACACCACAACTAATAATTCTTTTTACGTAGTGGTGTAATGGGTTTGAGCTTGATCATAGTTTTGCTTGCGTAGTGGATAGGTTGAAAATGTTTGGTTTTGCGTTGCCCCAAGACCGCACCGATAGCAAAGTCACTTGCATCGCACATGAGCTCAAAGGGTAAATCCCGATCGGGGCAACTAGAATGGGTGCTTCCGTAGTTTTTCTTAAGTGTTTCAAAAGCTTGATGCACTCGGAGAAAAGATAAAAGGAGCATCTTTTTCGAGAAGATGGGTCATAGGTCGAGCGATTTTAGAAAAATCTTGAATGAATCTACGATAAAACCCGGCATGACCTAGAAAACTCCTAATACCTTTGACGGTAGTAGGATGAGGCGCTTTAGCAATAACATCAACTTTTGCTCTATCTACCTCAATCCTGTTTTGGAAATCTTATGGCCAAGGACTATGCCTTCTTTGACCATAAAGTGACTCTTCTCCCGTTTAGACATAGATTGGTGTCTTCACACCGCTTTAACATTTTGTCTAAATGGGAGAGACATGTATGAAATGAGTCCCCAATGACCGAGAAATCATCCATAAACACCTCCATAGTTTCCGATCATGTCGTGGAAAATTGCCATCATACATCGTTGGAACGTGCGTGAGCATTGCATAAGCCAAAAGGCATACGTGCAGAGGCAAATGTCCCGTATGGGCGGTGAATGTGGCTTTCTCTTGATCCAACGGATCAATGGGGATCTGAAAGTATCCCGAGAAACCATCAAGGAAACAATAGTACTGCTCCTCGCTAATCTCTCAAGCATCCGGTCCATAAAGGGTAGAGGAAAATGGTCTTTACGGGTGGCTTCGTTTAACTTACGATAGTCAATGCACACACGCCATCCGTAACCAATCGAGTTGGAATTAACTAGTTTTCTTCATTTGTGACAACAAGAATGCCACCCTTTTTGGAACGCAATGGATTGGGCTAACCCAAGGACTATCGAGATTGGGTAAATCAATCAGCATCAAGAAGTTTGAGAACCTCTTGTTTGATAACCTCATGAATCTTAGGATTCACCCTTCTCTCGATGTTGATCATTGCTTGAAGTCATCCTCCATTAAGATTTTGTGAGTACAAAACTCGTGGTTGATACCTTAATGTCGGAGAGTTTCAAGCAATTGCTTGCTTGTGTGACTTCAAGACCTTTATGAGAGCGATTTTCTCCTCCTTAGTTAAGTCTTTAGCAATTATGACGGGTAATTTATCATCACCCTCCAAGAATGCATACTCGAGATGAGGAGGTAGGTCCTTGAGTTCAACTTCGGAAATTCATCGAGAGATGTTTGTACCGATCCGATTTCCTCAATCGTGATTTATTTCGGAGGAGTGAAGATAATGGATCTCCATTAAGCAATTGCTCAAGATAAAGGATATCCCTCCGAATCATAAACACCATCAATTCCAAAGCGGAATTGATTCATCGGTAGCAAGAAATTCATCGATCTCTTCCGGAAGGAAGTCACCTCCCTCAAACGGAGTGAGAGAGGGGAAGAGTCGGCAATGATAGGTTGAGAAGATGTGGTGGAATCTCCACTCACGTAATTATGAAGATAACCAAGAAACTCTTGAGAGTACTCCTCGAAGCAATATCAATTAAATCGACTCGATTAACCGATTCAAGATCATAATTTGAGGAGTACCTCAAGTTTGATCAAGGTTAAAGGTACGACTTCATTACCCACACGTAAAGTGATCTCTTGCTCAAATACATCAATAAGAGCACGGCCCGTTCTCAAGAATCCTCTTCCAACAATGAGGGAACCCGAGGATCGCATCGAAATCAACAACCACAAAGTCGGTGGAAAATGGAACTTTCCTACTTTCACGAATACATCCTCGGCGATGCCAAGAGGACGCGATATAGAACGGTCCGCAAGCTCAAGAGTCATGCGGTAGGAATAAGTTCTAAGAGAAAGTTTCTTCCACATCGAATAAGGCATCGATTGATGCTTGCACCAAGATCGGCAAGGGCAAAGCATTCAATCATCCCGTGAAAACACAAGGAAGAAGAAACTTTCCGGATCTCCCGACTTTCGGGAAGATTCTTTAAAAGGACGGTGAGCAGTTCTCGTTCAAAGGAGTCTTAGCCATTTCAAACACTTTTCCTTGTTGCTCAACATGTGTTTAAGAGTAGATGCAAACTTGGGCATCAACATGATGGCATCCGCAGCTTATGTCAAATGAAGCTCTTGGAAAATTTGAAAGAATTTTTCCATTTGATGACTAGCTTTCATGGAGTTTTGCTCATGTAAACGTGAGGGTAAGGAATAGAAGTTTTGATTTGGGGTTACCAACCGGAGGTTCAAAACAACCTGTGTTTGGTATTGGGTTTCGGACAACCCGAGGATGGACATTCTTTGGTACTTCCGTTATTAGTAGGAAGTTCCTTGTCCTTGGTCGCCTCGGGTTCGCTTTCCACTACCTTTGGGAGAGAAGAAGAAGAGGTAGTAGGAATAGCGGGTCCATCATAAGAAGCACCACTTCGGTTGTG
The DNA here is from genome assembly GCA_022545495.1 of Chrysanthemum lavandulifolium. Lineage (NCBI taxonomy): Eukaryota > Viridiplantae > Streptophyta > Magnoliopsida > Asterales > Asteraceae > Chrysanthemum > Chrysanthemum lavandulifolium. The sequence continues at coordinate 41,550,586 of CM040239.1, read as the reverse complement.
ATCGCTTTGCATCGCCCCTCGGATTAGCGATCGTGTTGCTAGGTAAAGTACCGAGCTCGAGGGTCGATCATTTAAAGACTTCTTAATGTCGAAATCGACCGACCAACAACCGATTCATTTCCTCTCGATTTCATGAATTGTTTCAACAACTCATCGATGATGGTCCAGTTGGAACAATGGCTTGATTTTGCACAGAAAATTTCGCCTCTATTGTTAGGATTAGGGCCTTGATTCGAAAATTTCCTTGATTATTTCCATGAAAATACCGGGTTGAAATTTCCGACTGGTTTCTATTGAAATTTCCTTGGTGTTGGAAATTTTGATTCGATTTTGAAAACCGTTGTTTGATTGAAGTTACCTTGGTTTTGAAAACCTTGGTTGGGTCTGCTTTTGATTTTGATTAAGGTTTTGGTTGAAACCGGAGGTCCAGAGTAGTGGTTAGGACGGTGGTTCGGTCTATAGGAGCACGGTATTGGTTGCCTCCTTGATTAGAAATCCCGCCCACGCATTAGCTTCAAAAGGGTTACCATCGGTGGCCATACAATTGTAATAAGCATGGGGGCCACCACAGTAACACGAGACTTCCACTTTTTAACTTCGGTAGGAGGTGAAGTTTGTGGAAAAGAGACTTTCTTTTGGTTGGAGAGAACCAAAGCTTGGATAGCTTCCGTGAGTTTGTCAATCTTAGCATCGGTGCTAGAATGACTCACAGGCGATGAAGAAGAAGTACCAACACCGACTTGGGAAACAACCGCTTGCTTTGCAAAGGCGGACTTTAGACTTGTTTTCAATGATCGCTAAAGCTTCTTTGACAGCTTTGTTAGGAAATTTCCTCCGCGGAGGAATTGAGAGAATCTTGATCGATTGACTCACTCCATTATAGAAAGTATCGAGTTGCATTAACTCGGAGAAACCGTGGTGAGGACATTTGCGAAGCAATTCCTTGAAACGATCCCACGATTCATCAAGGGTTCATCAAACTTTTGAGTGAATTTGATGATTTCATTTTAAGACTCGTGGTTTTGGAAGGTGGATAGAATTAGTTCACAAATTTCTTCACCGTGTCTTCCCATGTCTCAATTGATTGAGGGGTTGTTTTCAAGCCAACCGGCTTACCCTCAAGAGAAAATGGGAACATAAGAAGCTTAACAAACATCGATAGGGACATTCTTGTATTTGATGGTAGATGCAATCTTGTTAAACCATCGAATATGAGCATGAGGATCATCCCGCTCAAAACCATAGAATTGATTTGAGGTTACAAGATTCAATAACCGGTTTGAGTTCAAAATTTTCACCACAATGGATGGTACAACAATAGCATCTCCATACCCGTCGATGGGTGCCCGGAGAAGCTCACACATAGGCGTTCTTCCGCCATGATAACGGAAGTAGTGTGAGCATCCGGATCTCGGATCCGATCGATGGAGAAGAAAGTCTACGGACACGTCTTCTTGGAATCTTGACAAGCTCACGAAATGGGCTCACAGATCTAGAAGAGCGAAAAGCATACACTAGAGTTAACTCTAAGGAATCTCGAGTTAAGGAAAGGAATGGGAATTATGAAAATCTTTCTGATGAGAATGGGAATTATGAAGATGAATTATGAAAAATGGGGTGAGAAGATTCTTTTTGGGTTTCGGTTCGACAAGTAGATATACCAACAAAATCAATTAAAACAAAATCGAGGCAAAACAACGATGAACTTAACCAATAATCACAAGATGAATGGCTTCTTTGAAAAAGGTACACCAATCACAAGGACACAAAGGCAAGTTTTAAATCTTTAGTTCGGGAACTTATTATGGTCGCACCCCAGTTAGGTAGTGCCTTTGCCTTGGTTTGCGGTGGTAATCTTTATGTTGTTATTTATTAAAGAAAACGACAAATCTTTTGTATTTTTATATTTGATACATATATAGAAACAAAAGAAAAATATTTTTGTGTTTTATACGTTTTGGATGTTTTGGGTTTTGGATTTTTATAAGAAAATATGGATATATATATAGATAGATATGGATGATATGAACAAAGAGTGAGTATTCAAACTACTAATCGCTAGACGGAAGATAATCAACTGACTCCCGTGCGCGTAAAATTTGATCCGTGCAAAACCGCAAGTTTTTTCATGAAGTGACCACTGTGAATGGCCAACTGTAAGTAACTTAAAACGGCTTAAGCACAAACTCAATGAAGATCTGGGGAGTATAGGGTTTCCCCGGGTCGTTTATGTCCCAGCGAGCTATGCAATGGATCACCAAACGTATAGTGATCGAGAAATTTGAACAGAAAAGGGATTTGATATGATAACTAAAGAAAAAAGCAAACAAATTACAGAGGCTTAAATGCAAATTAAAGGAAATTAAAAAGATAAAAAATATTAAATAAACGCTATCACTATTTGCAAAATGATGTTTTGATTTTATGTTTTATAAAACTTGAATTAAAAACTACTGCGTCTGCATAAATGAAAATGTGAAACTTGCACAATATTAATCCTAAAAATATGGAAATGATATTTTTACAAACCTAATGATAAAAGAAAATTTTTAGAAAAAGAAAATTAATTTTATAACTAATTATCTAATTATTATTAATTAAAAACTATTTCTAACTATTAAATAATAACCTAAAATACAAGAAAATAGGAAATAAAGCTAGAAAAATAAAATTATGACTTGGAAAAATCTAAAATATCAAAAGATAATTTTCAAAATTATTTTGTATTTTTTCGATTATTTTGTATTTTCTATGAATTAAAAACTATTAAAAACTAATTAAATTGCTTAAAATACAAATTTAACTAAGAAAAATTTGGAAAAATATTTTTTTGGCTTTTTATATTTATCTTAACTTAATAAAAATGAAAAATTATTTTTTTGAACTTTTTCTTAATTAATTGGATTAAAAGTTATTTAAAAAGTGCTAAAAATTGATTTAAATGCAGAAAAATAGCAAACAAGCTTAGAAAAATCTGAAAAATTCAAGAAAAGTCTAAAATAATGTTTAGAATATAGGAAAAATATAAAAAACAGGGGTTGTGTACAAGAATATGGAACTGCTATGATAAGTGCTTATAAATAAGCACTTATTTTAAGCAAATAAGCACCAAAAGGTACCAACTGATAACAGAAGCTAAAATAAGCTACAAGTACCCAAATGCAACTATAAACAACAAGCTTAAACCTCTGGATAGCAACTACAACAGATTTGAGGATGTGAGCTTATTGTGCAAAAACAGTCCTAGGGATCTACTTGCAGCCCAAGATTAAGCTACCAAATAAGCAAGAGACTAGAAAACAAATATAGGAACCTATACTAGACCTGGCCAAGGGCTTGTAAACCAAAAAACAGACTTGGACTAGCTAAAATGAGCACTGAGCAAGGCTAGCAAATCACCTGTGCACACTCAGTCAATGCTGAGCTTGTGCACAGGGGATTTGAGACCCAATCCACAAGCTCATTTGAAGCTTTTAAAAATTTTGAAAAATTCTACAAAAATGGTAATAAGCAAGGAGACCAGTTGAACTTTTTAAAACACAAGTTTCACTTAAATTGGCTTAAAATGAATCCAAGAAAAATCAACTTAAGCGGCCTCAAATGACTTTTTCTACTTTTTTTTGACTTTTTAAGCAGTTTTGTATAGTTGACTTATTTGAACTTTGAGCTTGATTTTTCAACTGAAAATGATGTTATATGATTAAATGAAGCTACTGCAAGCTTTATCTAAGTATTTTAAACACAAATCAAGACTTTGCTTGTCCAAATCCACAACAGTTAAGAGATCAAGGCAGTCATGGTGTGATTTTGACTTTGGTGACTTGCAGGCACAAAACTAAGACAGATATGAGTTCAAATGAACTGAACAAACTTAAAGCAACAAGAGTTACCCACGCATATACCTAAAAGGCGAGATAGTGCGTGAGAACCAAACACCCTTTAATCAACTGTTTTGTAATTTTAATTAAGCTAAACACTACACTAGTTAAAATTAATGATCAAACTGAGTTTATTTAACTTAAATACTACTAATCAAACAGGTTTGAACCAGTTATTACTACAAATACAAGATGTGCATATGAAACTTTAAAATGACTTACAAATGGTCCATAGCCACTATGGCTTGAAACCTGTGAACCCAAGAACAACTACCTATTCTAAACCAACCCAATGAACTTAGAATCAACCAAAATCCAGACTGCATCACCCATTATCCATCTCCTTTTCAATTTTTGGCCTCAGTTGACTTTCTTTGACCAATTCCCAAACTAGCTAGAAACTTGAGTACAAGCTTATAACAAGCTATAATAAGCTAATATAAGCCTATTTGAGCTTAAAAATAAGCTAATAAGAGCTTGTATGTAAGACTTTGAAATGGAAATATTCAACAGTGAACTCAACAACATAAATTGATAGAGCAACTTAAATTAGCACTTGAAAATAGTTTATATTGATCAAAGAACTTAAAAGGAGTACATTACAACAAAAGATTACAGATTTTTTTAACTTAACTAAAACTTTATATTAAAACGACATTAATGAAAATTTTAAAAACTAAAAACTACCCTTTTCTTCTTCTCTTGCTTCCTTTTTATACCCAAACTCTTTCTCTCTATCGAAAGCGGTTCCAGCAATTTCCACAGCCATTGGATCATTTGAACTCATCTTGGCCGTTTGATTGATTTTGGCGCCAAAAGTGCTTATAAGCCGTTGGGGTTGATGGTGGTGGATGGAAGCATTAATTGCTTTGGAGTTTGGTGGAGGTGGGGAACAAGGAGAGGTGATAGTGAGGCGGTAGGTTGCTTGGTTGGGGTGATTAGCGAGCGAGGGGAGGAAAGGAGGGAAAGGGGATGGCGGGTATGTTTGGTTTGAGTGGTTTGACCGGTGTTTTAATATAAAAAGGGAAGGGTCAAATGAAGGGGGTCCAAAAGGGTTTGGCAGGGTTACAATTAGTTTTGACAAGTCCAAAGGTATTAAGGTTTTAATAAACACAAGGACCTATTTGTAATTTCGAAAATATAGGGACCAATCTTGCCAATTCGCAAAGTTGCTCCAAGGGACTAAAAGTGACAAGCTCTAAAAGTACAAGGACCAATCTTGACATTTTCAAATTTCAGGGGCCATTTTGCCAAATTTCAAACTTGAAGGACCGGTTTGTAATTTCTCAAAACTTTTGACATTTTCACCAAAGGACTAATTTTGACAAGTTATGATTTAAAAGGACCTTTGATGATTTTACTTTTGAAATTAAGGCTCGGGGACTATTTCGACAACTTTTGAAACTTGGGGACTGAAGCGCCAATTATGCAAACTTAGCTCATTTTCATCGATTTTAAACATTTTGCATCCGAAACATATAAAATGCAATTTTGGAATATTTTCGATATTTTGATGCATTTCGAGCATTTTAAACGTTTTGCGATTCAGATTGACCAAAATGATGAGTATTTACACACTCATCAATCACAAAACCTAAAGAACCTTATCACCCATTGATCATAATTACCGGGAGTGAGCATTGGAGGTCTATCTTGTGAGCCAGCTTCATGAATTGATTGTTGGCTACTTAAGGCTTCACACATCTTGCCAAACCATGTCGGTTCCTTCATAGTATTCCTGGATGGATGCTGGTTGTAGAAGTTTGTGTAAGGTTGTACTTGAAGACTAGGTGGTGGTTGAACCATTTGTGGTGGTGGAATTGCTCCAAGTTGTGGAGTATGTTGTTGATTAAATTGTTTTTGATAAATTTGTTGTTGATGATTAAATTGTTGATGTTGTGGAGTTAGTTGTTGTTGTTGATGATGATAAGTGAGGAAAATAGTTAGAGTATGGTGGTTGTGACATGTTGAAAACTTGTGTTGTTAAATGGATCTTTGTAGTCGAATGAACCATTGTTGATGAAGTATCCTTTGGCGTGAAATCACGGAAAAGCAAAATACCACTTATGCGTAAAAACACCAAAGATACGCGTGCATGAAGAAAAGTTACGCGTGAGGATTAGCTTACGCGAAGAGATGAGAAAACACTAAAGTTATGCGTAAAGAGAGTTAAGCGTAGAAAACTTAGGCGTGGGATTACCTTATGCGTAAGACAAAGCTTAGGCGTAAGATGAATCTTATGCGTAATGGATTCTACGCGAAGCTTAAGCTTATGCGTAATTTTAGGGTTTTACCTAAAAGATCTTTACACTATCACGGGCAAAAGATATCCAAAGTCGAAGTGTTTTCGGGCTTATCCAAGCAAGAAAACACCGAGTAATCCACAGTTGAAGATCAAACTAAGGAATGCGATTCTGGCGTAAGATTAGGGTTTCACTTACGCGTGAAATTAGCCAAAAATGATTTCGCCAACCGATGTTTCCAAACCAGATTTTCGTGATGAAATAGCTTCAATATCACCAAAATAACACAAAAGTGTGAAACTTGATGATCCAAAGCTTATAAAACAATTATCGTAGAACTACTACCACGTAAAAAACCAAGCTTAAAAACAATGATCCACACGTAAAGTTTGTAACTTTTTGCCAAAAACAAATAGTTTATTTAAAACGTTGAAAGTACAAGAATCTTGGATTGAAAAGTGTAAAAATTAAGTTTTTAAGCGAACCAAAGTTTGAAACGATCTTACGCGTAAGACCAAAAACCTTCAAAACAACAAAAATATGTTCACCCAACTATTTGGCGAATGATACCACTGTTAGGTCACCATATTAGTAACACAAGCATCAATAGAAGAAATAGGGAAGAGAGATGATCAGATGAACACACACACACACACTTACGCGTAGGAATATAAGAAAGATTATGCTTAGAGTAAATGTGTAAAGTGAACAACCAACCCTCAAGTGAGGGTATTACAAGACTATTTATAGGAGGGAACTAGGGCAACACTCCAAGTTCCCATCCTTTTCCTTATTGGGCTTGGCCTAGGCTTATGGGCCTTCTACATAAGCCTAAGCTTAATAACTAACATAAAGGCCATATTAAGCTAACTATTACATATGAATCACTAACACTTGAATAAGGTTTAGGAGTGATTCCAACATAGAAGCTTTGTCTTTAGACAAATATGTCATGTATAACAAATTGTGAAGACGATGCAATATGAGTGCTTAAAGGATATTCCCCCTTGTTCGAGGTTGTCAAGAAGCACCTAAAATAAGAAAAATAATTGATGCAAACTTCATCCTTAGATGAGTAAGTTATATACAATCGAGTGTATATGATGATGAACCTACAATGAAAAACATTAGTGCAATATATTTCATCTTTTTGACAAAGAAAAATAAGATGTATATATGTGATATATAAATGATATAATCAAAGATCTCATGAAGTGTAGTCTCCTAATCACAATCATAAGAAAAACAATAATATAATATGATAAGAGCCTACAAAATAGTGCCTAGAAAGAAGATATGAAGTGAGGTTGGAATATAAAGAGATAGAGCTAGTGGTGCTAGTGTTGGTGTCAGTTTACTAGTAGGATTCATGTGGTGATAACTCGGTAGATGACTCAAGATTTACAAAAGTAAGTTTTCGCTAATCCATGATGGTGATGATTAGTGAAAGTGGTGATGGAAGGTGGTGGTGATAACGTAGAAAACTATTAAGGAGTTAGAAACTCGTATGTATAGCAAATATAAAAATATAGACTCATGCAATCCTTTCGTAATGTCAAGTGACCAAGACTAAAAGGAAAAAAAATATAAATGGACATTGTATTTTAATGATGCATAAGGGTTATGATTTGAATGATTTATTGATGCTAACAACCTATTGTTTTGAACAAGTTCTTATATGCTTCAACCCAAAAGTAATTACTAATGCGTTCTATCTAAGAATATTATAATGAAGATACCAAAAAAATGCATAAATAAAAAAGTGATAACATGAAGATAAATTCGTTCATTGATTGACACGAATTATAAAAATGACCTATTCTAGGTGACAATGGGAAATATAGTATTAACATGGTTTTGACCAACATGGATGATTATGACATTGAAAAGAAGTGAAGACAATATGAAAATAATAATAATAATAATAATAATAATAATAATTGGGATGGTGGGCGTGATGTTTATGTTGATCTCACAGGTTCGTCGCCTTTGACGCAATCGGGGTTGCTTGATTTTGTGTCAGGACGTGCGGTTAGTGAGGCTGCACGACGTAAACGGGCCAAGTATGAGGCTAAATGCGCAGATATCGGATATGGTTTCCTCCCCTTTTCCTTTTCCTGTTTTGGAGAACTCGAGAAAGAAGCGGTAACCCTACTAAAGCGTATTAGACTCTTCTCCTTGACTCAAGACATTGGAGCTCGGGCTGCGGCTCATATTTTTAATCGTATTGGTTTTGCTATTGCTATAGGAGTGGGGGCCCAGTTGGTTTCTCGGTTTCTCACTAATTTTTTGTAAATTCTTTAAGTTTTTAATAAAGTGATGATTTATTAAAAATAATAATAAAAATAAAAAAAATAAATAATAATAATAATAATAATAATAATAATAATAATAATAATAATAATAATAATAATAATAATAATAATAATAATAATAATAATAATAATAATAATAATAATAATAATGAGTACCTATATGAGGATGAGAATGACATCATATGAGAAGAGTTGGATAAACCAACGTGTTGAAAAAGTGTTGGGAATGGCGGTTTTGATTAATATATCGTTTGTACTGACAATGACATGCATGATATGTGTCAAGCGAGAAAAGGATAAGATCCTATGATGGTGTTCTAGATAGTGAAGTTGTAAGGTGCTAGTTTAAGAAAAATCTTAGATTTGTTGATTGTGGAGATGAAGAATTTTGTAAAACACATGATGAGTTTTTTCACTTGATGAGGTATTGGTGCAAACTTGTGATATAAGGTTGAACTAGTTGTGGTTTCATGAACCGGTTTTAGCTAAGTGGTGTTTACCTATGTGTTGGTATTTTAGAGTGTAAGAGATATAAAATTTGACAAAAGACAATTATGTGAATGAATTTCTCTCCCCCTTAATTGGTGGACATCCAACATAATGTGTAATGTATCAAATAAAGAATGATAATAAAGTGTTTAGTAGGTTATTCGGGTTAACGAAAGAGATGAGATTAGTGATGTTTAATGGATGATGGTTAGCATACAATGAACTTCATCCTTAGAGTCACGTACCTCTTCTAGATTAATACGAGATGATCGTATGATGAGGCATGTGGTTTCCTCACAGGAGGTGGAGAGGATGATATAATTAAAGTATTGTTGTAGCTAAATAGTGATGGAGGAAATTTTTGTAAAGCGGAAGTAATAATGAGATTTGGAAAGAGGTCGGTTGAAAGATACGAAAAGCCAAGCCTCTAAAACTTAATTCTATATGCTTTAAAGCTATATGTAAGTGTAGGGGTCCCATAAAGCATATTACTAATCTACGTAGCAATAAAGGGGATTATGCAAAATGAGCATATAAAAGTTAGAACCAAGTGAGATAACAAATAATTTGTTGTCAACCTACAAAACAAATTTGTTAGTGACAAAAGATGTTAACATGATAGACATCAAATGATAACATCTCATATAAGCAAAAGCAACACATTGCACTTAGTAGACAAGAAATCATCATACAACAATGTAGCAACAAGACAAACAATCATATTATGCAATAATGCGACATTATTCAAGACATTTTATTTTTAGATTGTTTTGTCGTTAGTCTTAGATATTTAAGTATACTTAGCTATAAGTAAGTATGACAATTTATGTGATTATATTGTAGGATAAAAAGACATCTAAACGTTTATCATACAAAAAATCACTTTGACAAATTATAAGTGCACACGTAGCAAACAAATAGTGTGACAAAGACGTAAAAGAAGCAAGATGAGAGATTCATGCAAGCCATGTTTAAATTATAACATTTAGGAGCATGTATCATTTAGACCATCTTATACATAGATTTAAGGAATGTCAACAAAAGACAATAGCTTTCAAACATGGATACATCAATGACATATTATGAGTTCACAAATAACACATTAGTCATGCGAAACATTATATAGAGGACAAAATTGCTTCAGTCGTAAATATCATGCAAATCATGTTTACGCTTAACATTAAGTAGCATAAAACATCACAAAGACAAAACCTTTCTAGGGTTTACACATTTGACAATTAATCAAGTAGGTATCAAACACCAAGAAAATGTCAAGACAATTGATTATTGTAATCAAGAACATGTAATCAACACATGTATGTGTAATGCAAGTGGTTTAAAATAAACTAAAGGAATAAAAGTCATATCTTCTACTTGTTTGATTAGTATTCCTAAGTCGAGACAAACTATCACTGTTTTAACACTTACTTTAGGCAAGTATAGGAAAACAGATTTTTCAAGTTGGAGAATGAATATGAGACTATTACTAGCGGTTCTCAATTAAAGCTAAACACGACCATTTTTACGGGTGATTCCACATACCCAACTTCTCTCCTGGAAGCAATTCAACCATTAGGTCAAATTGAGTTTCTAGTGCAATAGGTTCTCCAGTAGTCATTCTCATGTTAGAAAGATGGAAACTCCTACTTTTGCCTATTAAAGTGTATAGAAGATGATAGTTTACCAATACTTGGCTTAATGTGACATAACTAATATGCAATATAACTAAGTTGGTGAAGATGTCATGTTATACACATGAATTTTAACAATGGTGTGTTGATAAACAATATGTTTTAATCTCGTGTTTAGAATCTAAGGTTGTTCAAATTACATAGCTAATTGTATGATCTAATGGATGACATCTTTTATGTTGAATTGAAGTGTGTACTTTAAATGTGATTTGATCATCTAAGACTAGGGAATGGAATATGTTAAACTAAGAACGTTCTCAAGAAAGCTCTTTGGAATTTTATTTAACAAGAATCTAAATAAGGTTACCAACTTCAATAGATCTTGTGTATGCTCTAGAGATGTGTAGTTTTAACCTTGGATGTGCACTTGGTTTGAGCAAGGTTAGGTTATGATGTACGCTTGAAAGGAAATAGATACAAATAGTATCTTTCAACAAATGAGATTATCCCATGGGATAAATTTATCATGTTTATGAAAACAAGTATGATGAGATGAATTAGATACGCTAGTTCATACAACTTGTAGATTTTTGTTTCAAGATCATTTAGCCAATGAGGTGTAATGAAATCTCTTGTAACACAACCATTTATGTTGCAATGAGAGAATAATGCATAGGATATACAATATCCTTTTAACAAGATGAAAACTTAACGCATGATTTCTTAGGCATAATGTTTTTCAAAATATCATGTTTTCCTAAATGAAGATATGAAGCCAAAATGTTTGAATCGGATAGTCCTATCCTAAATATACTTGGTCTCAAGATTATATTCACTAGATGATGACAATAGGAATTCACTCGAGTTTCTTATGTATACTCCTCAAGAGTCATTGTTGCTCGGGGTGTATGATGTTGGCTTTGAGATAACATCTTAACATATGTTATTAAAATGTTGATTTAAGGTTTAACGAAATTTATGCAGAAGTTTAACGACAAAGTATTACCAATACTTTGATAATTTATGAAGGTAGTACTACTTATACCTAGTGGAATTTGACAAAAGTTACCAGGAGCATCATGCTCATTTGATAGTTGAGGTTCTAGCCATAATGAATCAGCTAAGTCCTTATAGGTGGGAAAGTATGGTTGAGTTTGTTCAACATGCATGTAACTTAGTACGAGTGTTGAACACAAGAGCTATTTGAACAATGCACTCAATGAGTTTAAATGATGGTAAGGATGGTGGATTGGTTGATCTATGTGGTAGGTCTTGTAGTGTTTCTAAATAAGGATGTGGTGATGTAGAGGTTTGTTGTGCTATGTGAGTACTTAGGTTGATTATTTGTCTATAGATGTTGAACACAACAAGTACGGATACTAATTCTTATGGTTCATTGGTTGGTACAACTAGTGGGTGAAGTGCTTGAAGTTTTGGTCATGTTCGTGAAGCTTAGGAGCTGAGATATATCACAGAGGTGAATGTGATGAGATAATGGTGAAAGAACAAGTGAGCTTAAGTGGTAGATGTTAAAGGATGAAGACATATTTAAATTTGCTTTATTGATTGGGAGAGTGTTAGGACAAGTGCCATCGAAGGTGTCAAAGTAGGATAAGTGCCATAGTAGGTGTTAAAGAGGGATAGTAGGTGTCAAAGAGGGATAAGTGCCACAGTGGGTTGTTTGTTTTGGATAAGTGTTCTAGTTGAGATAAGATAAGTGTTTGATTCATTTTAGGATTAGTGTTTTAACATGTGTTGTTAAAATACTTGGGTGTTGATTTTTCGGATATGACTTTTAATGACTATAATCGTAAATCGCATATACTTGAATATTTCGGATGAAATACTTAAGTTGTCAATCCTACCTTGTTGAGATTATGGAGCTCATATTGCACTCAGGGATAGCAAGACTCTTTAACATACGTGTGAGTTATGAATCGATGTAAATCCTTATCGTCTTGGAGGATGACACATTATTTTCATGTTAACTAAGTGAGGCAAAACATGTAGATACAAAACAATATCTATAGTCATATGTTAGACTTGTGTATGATATCTTTGTAAATAATGAGTCCGGATTTAGTTTAGGTGGCAAGTCATCTAAGTCACCCGCAAACAGATGAGGAGATGTTGGTGGTGTTGCACAAAGTTCGATAGGTACAAGTTTTGGAGACTTTGGTAGTGAAGGTGTTTTGGATGATAGTGAAGTAGTCATAATGGTGGGTGATTTAGGTGGTGGAGTTGGAATACTTAAGTTTAGAAAGTTCAAAGAGTTCAAGTTGACGAAGCAGCAAGATCGAATGCTAATCCTAGCGGTTTTATTAAGTGGCTTGTTTGAAGGTGATGAGGTTTTAGTCATTTTGACTTTGCTTTAAGAAATGCTAAGATTAAGGAGAAGTAATAGTGAAGGTGTGAAAATGACTATCCTAAATGTGTTAATTTATGGAACTAAGGATTCATGGAGAAAAGTGTTTGATTTGATGTTAATCCATACAAATATGGTGGCTTATAATGAGATGGAAGTGTTTAAGAGCGTGTCAAACATCCTAAGTCAATTCATTGAGGATGTGTTGAGTGAGATATGAAAGATATGCAGTAAATGAACTTCAATCAATGCAAAATCTTAGAAGTCAGACATCCACGGATTGCAAGAAACCAAATTTAGGGTTCCTTCCTTTATAGGAAAGGGTTCCTTGGGTGGATTTTATGAATTTTGAGTTTTTGTGGAAATGAATATCCTATTGGTCTAGGTAAGTTAAACTAGTCATAATATAAATGAAAAGCAAGAATAACTATCCTAGAAACAAAATTTGATAAATCGAGAGCGGGATTTAGTAAAATTAAAGAACTAACTGCGATGCCACGACACCAAAATTTACAGACGGAACCCAATTTATGGTTCCGTCTGGTCCGGCAATACAAATATGGCGGCACCAAAATTTATAACGGACGTAACCAATTTTTTGGGTCCGTCAAATCTGTGCTGTGTAGAAATGTTTACAGACGCGTTTTTTAACCGTCGTGGACTTTTTCGAATCCTGAAATTTTTCTTAAAACATATGGAGATAATTATTTCTAGTTAGGAACAAGCAATACCACACATATAAACACACGGGAGCATGTATTTCAAGTAGGGGCTAGTGATTTTCACTAAATAGTGAAAACGGTGAAAGTTTGATAACATCAAAATGTTATCCCCCTGCACGGAAAAGTTAGTTCACATGATTATTTAACGTTTAGTTGTCATTCTAGAAAGTGAAAATACATAAAATACATCATACATCATTGTTTTTGTTCTTGTACCAAACACTCCTTAAAACCTTCATTTTTCAAAGTACTTGACTAATTTACTTAGTACTCATTGCAAAGTGAATTATGACATTTCATAAGTTATGCGAGATGTTAGTGTAAATGAAGTGATCTAAGTCTATAAGCGATGGTAAAACAATTTTCCAACTTAGTACACAAAATCTAGCAAATGTCCTATTGTGCATAAACTATAAATCGACAAACAAGCGAATAAATGACATGGCAAGATTGACACTTATATTATACAAGTAAACAAGTGCAAACAACAATTTGAAAATAAGTAAGCAACATATATGCAAACAACATAAACAAGTGGTCATTTAGCATAGCATAAAAAGAAAAACATTTTTCGTCATTTACCGTTTAAATGTGATGATGTTACCAAGCTTGATTAGTTTTCTTTAAACATATTAACAAATTATTTAGTTTCAAAATAAATTATATCAATGTTCTAAGAATACCAACTTAAATTGCTTGACTCAAAAATTTGAGTTTTTATGTTAAAGCGAAACTTAATATCTTGAACATACCTGTAGTATTTGGTCTATTTCACTTATTTAAAATTAGACTCAGGTCATGAGAGTAGTTTTAAATGAAAGTAGACCCAATTCCCTTTAAAATGATAGGTGGCTCGACTCCTACGGACTTACGGTTAATTAGTTATGATTTTTTGAAGTTGGCCAAAAAACTGCATATTGTGCAGACCAAGGAACCAAAAATTTACAAGGGAGGAACCCTTTTTGGTTCCGCCCAATCCGTGGTCTTCACAGAAAGTTGAAAATGTACTTATTCATAGCGAAAAGTGTAGGACTTACTAGATTTGATAGAAAAATATAATACACATATTTTGTTTATTATTTTTACTAATGTGACTTATCTAAACATTTACCAACAAAATTTCTAAGTATAATTAGCAAAACATTTTCATATTATATTTCGCTCAATGGTAATTTGATACATGGATCGTGCTCCATTTTAAAAACCATTTGTTTTGAAAATAAGAGCTACGAGGCTCGTACCAATTGTGAAAGCGTAGGGGGGGTGAATCGTTACGTTTAAAACTTTAGATCTTACAGATCAAATCGCTTATGAAGCTTGTTATAATATGAAAGTTCCAATTATTGTTTGTGACCAATATAAAGCATAGTAAACCAAGTTGTCACACAAGCATGAACATCAAACCACATCACAAGCAATAGTATAGTGCAATAATAAAAGTAAAGAGATAAAGAAAGGAAAGTGCAAACCGAACACGGGATTTATAGTGGTCCGGTCACGGATCTCCTTTCCGCCTACTCCACTCCCAGTACCCAACTCGAGAGTTACTTCACTAAATCAACAAGCACCTTCTCGTGGAGAAAACCTTACAATCGTCGCTACACTTTTTTGGTACAAAGCTAAATACCGGGTTCTAGTTCGAGGTAGAACCAACCTAACGTCGCCTATACAATATTTCCAAACTAAGCTAGATGTCGAGTTCTTTTACAAGGGTACAACCACTCCCATTATGTTTTGTGGCCCAACATAACAAACCTTGTGTTTTATGGCCCAAACACATAAACCATCTAATCTAGTTTGGTGAAAGTGTTGTGATGACGCAATAATGTTTATAATAATGATCCATGACACAAATGTCTAATGGATATGAATAACTACTAAATGAACTTCCATTGATAGGAAGCCTTCATGATGAAGATCACAAGTTCCCTAAACTTGTTGTGATAGATCTTCGACTTGTGGTGAGTGGGATGGCTAGATCTCCAAGCTTTCCTTGGTTGATCAAAATGTAGAGTATGCTTACAACAAAGATAAATGTTAGAAGCATTATGATCATGATGATTATGGTGTTTAATGTATGTTACTACATTGTTAATGATTGATCTAAATGTATGCAAGAAGGTGGAGAAGATGTGTATTGAAGTGGTGAACAAATGAGAAAATAATAGGCTTCTATTTATAGGCAAACAAGATCAGCAAGTCAAGGAACCAAAAAAAGGGATCCGCGGGGAACCGTCCTTGTTAAAATTTGGTTCCGTGGGTGTCTGACAGAAAATCTAAAAAATATTTGTTCAAATCTTTTCAAGATATTACCATATCTTACCAAGATCACATTTGATATATTGAGTGAAAATCTAACCAAAATATTCAAGAGATATTCCAAGGATTTCAAAGATGATGATGTAATATGTATTTCCATTTTTAGATTAAAAAGTTTATCAAAGTAAACTTGTAAAATGTATTATGTAACTAGTTAATAAAATATCTAGTTATCTTTTGTAAAATAAAATATCTAGTTGAGTGCTTGTCAAAATAAAATGTATTTTGTAAAGTGTAAGTAAACTTTAGTACTTGTATGAGTATTATAGTTAGTTTACTTGTACAAATAAAAGTATATATTTGTTAGACATTTGTTAAAATTCGAAATGATTTGTTAAGGGGTTTGATCATAATGCCACATAACAAACATGTACGAACCTGTGTTGTAACATACGAGGACTTGAGACATCGAGAGGTGTTGAATGTATGTTGAGACAATATGTGATTACAAGTAACTTGTACATTTTACGTTATGTATTACAAGTTACATGTTTGTCATTAATCAAAACAAACAAGACTATATAGATTAAATATCGTAATATTTGTACTAACAACCCGAATAGGTCATCCGCCTTTAAATATAGGGAGAATTGTATATATACCCACTAAAACTAAAAAACTTGCATACTCTCTCAAAATACAAGTTTTTAATGCATGATGTACAATACAAGTTAAGCATGTTTTGGGTATATATGCAAATATCTAAGTTTTAGTAGGTATTATATGCAATTTCCCCTTAAATATAGACAAGTTTTATTCAATGTTTTGAAAACCGGGTTTATAATTGACCCGGTCGAGCCACCGGTTCGACCGTCGGGTCAGCCCGGTTTTTCATTTAAAAATAAAAAATAAAAAATAATCAGATCAACCGGTTCGATCCGGCCAACCCAATTTTTATTTAAAAGAATTGAAAAAAAAAAACCTCGCCATGGGTTTGAAAATCGGTTGACCCGGTCGCTCAAAACTGACGGGTTTAACAGGTTAACCTGGTTTTAAAAGCGGTTTTTTGACCGTTTTTGCTAACGGAACCGCCCGACTGTTAACCCTCGGGTCGGCCAACTGCTTCAAAACATTGGTTTTATTGGTCCACGTGAACAAAACTAAACACAGTAGTAAAAGTAAAAGTAAAGTTTACCCCCATTATTTTTTTACTTTTCCCACATCTTCAAAATAGCTTACCTTTCTCTCTCTCCAAACACAAAAACAGTCGTCTCATACATCTTCATAAACCCCCAAATCCAAATCCAAACACTCCACAAAACCCCAATCTCATCAATCACTAAAAATGGGATCCAAAGGCAATGATTTTGGAGATGGTGCTAGTCCTGGGTTCGTTTTCTTTACTTAAAATTTCAATCTGCTTAATACCCATTTAATATTTCATCCTAAAAACATCAAATCTGTAAAAAAAAAAATTTGTTTTTATGCTTAATAATGATAAAGTTATTGTTTTTATTTGTGGGTTTATGTTAGAAAGATGAAATCTGCTAAAAAGATTTTATTTTGTTGTTAATTTATTGATAAATTTGTTGAATTTGTTTATTTAGTTGTTAGGAGAAGGTTTTATTTCATACATATATGATTGATGTTAAAACAGTTAGGTGTGTTTGTTTAAGATTTTTTTTTTTTTTTGGCTTATGAGCTTACATGGGCGGAGCCAGAACTTTATTGTCGAGGCAAAATATGATAATTTTAAACTACACTAAAATTGGTTCGTTGAGGGCAATTTACAAAAATAGCTGAAATTTTTGAAAATTTACACTACAATTTTTTTTCGCGGGGCGGACCCCTTGTCTCCGCCACTGTGAGCTTATTTGATTTGAGTTTTACATTTGATAAGCCCATAAAATAAGCCAGAAAAATAAGCTCATGAAATATAAGTTGAGTCAAGGGGTGTTTTCTAAGCGTATTTGATGTGCTTATGAGCTTATTGACTATTTAATGAACTCATAAACTCAACTTTTGAACTTATATGAGCTTATCTACTTGACCTTTTGAATTTGATACGCTCATAAGGTCAGTTTGATAAAGCATAAGCCCACAAGAATGAGCTTACGAGCTTATCAAAATTTGAATAAGCTCATAAGCCTACAACTAAGCTTAGACAAATACCGCTTGAGTTATAAATTTGTGTTCATTTAATTATTAAATCATGCTTTTATTGGTGGATTAGTGTTAAAACATGAAATTCACAAACATTATTGTGATTTATGTTTATTTGACTTTAAAAACATTAGATTTGTTTTTTTTTTTTTTTTTTTTATTATTTTTTTTAATTATTATTTTTTTTTTTTTTTTGGTATAATTAATGATAAAGATATGAAGTTTTGTTAATTTATTTGTAACAGGAAGATTTTCATTGGTGGGTTAGCGAAAGATACTTCTATAGGTTAGTTAGTTAACGGTTTTGTTAGTGTTAGTGTTTATTTTAATTATTGGAATACTGTTGTTGGTATAGTAGGGTTTAATGTGTTTTTTGTGTGTACGTAGATACATTTGTGAAGTACTTTGGAAAGTACGGGGAGCTTACGGATTCGGTTATTATGAAGGATCAACAGACGGGTAGACCAAAGGGGTTTGGGTTTATTACTTATGCAGATGCTGCTGTTGTTGATACTGTCATTGCTGAGACACATGTCATCAATGGGAAACAAGTGAGTGTAACTTTACGAGTTTAATTAAGTTGTTACATTTTAAGCTTAGTGGCATGCAAATGTGGTCATTGTTAATTAAGAATATGCTTTATGAAGCTACATTGGAAGGTAGCGTTTGGTTAAAGGGTATGGAACTAGGAATGGGTATGATGATTAAATCAGGGATGCAAATATAACTTAGGTCTTGTCTCGAACTTATGAAGGAGTAGGTATCGAACCATAGTCCGGCAATCCAGACCTAACATAGAATCCATATTCATACCATATTAGCGACTACAAACGAAACACTAGCACATTCACTAGCGAGAGAGTGCATTAACTTACATGTATGCTGATTAAAAATAGCATTATCGATTCTGATGTGATATCAAGTAAAAAAAAAGAAATTTTCATAGCAATGAACTGTGTAGCTATTAGATGGTCAGACTGTTGCTTTGTTTATTAGTATTCTTTCCTGTCTAAGCAGATATGAATTCCTTTGAGGATGTATGTTTCTACCACAGAATCATGACGCGCATATGCTTGTTATTTGTTATGTATATACCATCGCTTATTTGTTAAAGAGATCTAGAGCGCATTGAGGATCACTTGTCATGGATCTGTCCTGTACTTTCTACAGCTGGGATAACGATCAGAATAGGATATCTTAGACTATGTACACTCTCGACTCTCGAGTCCGTGATAGGAGATGCATTAGCGTTTATGAATTTGTTGTATATAAACTATTGATACTTGATAGCTTAGTCAGTTTGGTGTTTTGCGGTTTGTAAACTTTGTTGGTACTTTACATTAGACTTTACTTGAAATGTGCAGTTGCAGTTACTTAAATTTTGTTGAATTACATATTGAACCATATATTGTTGAACTTCTCTGATAGGATACTTTTATGCCATTAAGTGAAGAAACTGTTACATAGATATGTATTTATGCCGAATCTCATAGATTTTGGTTGTAGGGCGTGTTTGGTTGGAGGGATTAGGTTCTAGGGTATTACTTAGATGGTACTTCAATATATTTGTTTTAAGGGAATGAGTTTGATACCAGTAAGATTATGCATCCGTTGTTCCCACCTAAATGCTTTGATTTAAAATATGATACCCGTCCTCATTCTTATCTCTTCTCAAACACACACATATAATGGTTCCTTTGTTCAACATAAACGCGACCTTATTCTTAAATGTTTAGTATATTGTGCATTATGACCTTGTTATTGCAAACCAAACACCACCTATAAATACAATTATCAATATAAAGTTTTGTTTCTTGCTACATTACATGTTTTACTCTGTCCCACACACTCCCAAATATAGTGAGATGTATAAATAGAAAATGAATCTGATATTATGATTTTTCAGACACACCATTTGTGTGCCACCGTGCCTTTAATATTTTTGGTGGTCATTGGTCCATCAATTTCAGTTGTATTAATAAATACAGATGTATCTTATACGTGTGTTCATTATCTAGAATGGTTTCAATAAAATTGAACCAAATTAAAATCGAATTTGGTTTATTTTGTTTTGGATCATAGTTTAAAGTTTAAACTGAAGTTGATATTGTACACAAATGTATAAGTGGAACATAATATGCTGCTGATGCTGAATCTTGTATGATAAGGATACATGAATTTTTTAACAAACATTTGCTTCAGTGGTATGCGTAAATCGCTTTGATATGTTATATAACTAATAACCATGTTGCTTAATTCTTGTTAATTATGTATAGATGTGTATTTGTTTCAACTGTTTTGTATCTTATTCTTAGTTCGTATGTTAGTTTTGCCACTTACATGCAAATTAATGCTTTGCAGGTTGAGGTCAAGAGGACCATCCCAAAAGGTTCCCAGGATTTCAAAACGAAGAAGGTTTTTGTTGGTGGGATCCCAGCTTCAGTTACTGAAGGTTAGCTTTCGAAAAGTTGAAAATCTGAAACCTATCATATCATGTACTTAAATCTAGTTCGTGATCACCATCAATGGTTTGATTTATATCTTTTTATTATGTAGAGGAGTTGAAGGCTTTCTTTTCAAAGTTTGGGAAAGTGGTTGAGCATGAGATTATCAGAGATCATGCCACAAAGCGTTCTCGTGGATTTGGAGTTGTTGTGTTTGATAATGAACAAGTTGTTGATACCATCCTTGTTGATGGAAACATGATTGATATGAATGGCACTCAGGTGAGTTCTATATGGGATGTTCGTGATAATTTTACTCATTCCGTGAACATTTATTTACCTTATTTTGTTTTTTTTTTCCATAAAATGGCAACTACTTTTCAAAAATGGTCTGGTTTGGTTATTATACTGGTCTATGTCTTGGTCATTGAACTTACAATCTTACGCTATTGGCTAGCGTGGTAGTAAACTTTTTCTCTGCTCATATTGGTAATTATACTCTAGTAAAAGACTTTTGTTTGGTCAGGTTCCGTAGATACATTTTTATGCTCTAAACTAGCTGTTCAAAGAACTATACTTATGAGGTTGAGACTTAGAAAAACCAAATTAAACCATCTCGGAAAGTGCTTTGCTATTTTATGAATTCTGCCCTTATTTTGGTTTCTTGCTATAAACGAATTGTCAGATAAGAAAAGATTTGCTAACGTTTTCTTGTTAATGTAGGTTGAGATCAAGAAGGCAGAGCCAAAGAAATCCTCCTCAAATTCAGAACCCTAAAATATATATGGAATTAACCCTAAAAATATAGGGTGAATCTACTCCCACACCCCATAAAATACTTTTTTGCACCCAGTAACCCCAACCCTCACCCTCACCTTTTTTTTTTTTTTAGTGTATGTAGGGTATATTTATTTGTGTGTAGTGTATTTATATGTGTGTGTATTTATTTGTGTAAAATATATTTGTGTAGTTTTTACGCGTTTTTTTTTTGTGATTTGTTATATTTCGTGTTATTTTCTATTCGCTCTAATTTGTTTCCATTTAATTAAAAATAACAATAAACACGTTAAACATTAAAACACTAAACAAGACAACAAGAAATGATGCTACTACTACAACGAAATTTACTCACGAAGATTATTAATGCCATCTATAAGGCCATAGAAGATTCCACTCACCGACACGCATGATCAACGGACTCACCGACACGCATGATCAACGGGATTTCTTGCTAATTCCAAATGACGCCCAAATAGTCTTTATTCTCGCTTTCAACATATTGTTTTAGACAATAACATATTGTTTCTTGTTTCAGCATGTTGATCGTGTTATCTTTAGTTTCAGATATGTGCAAAGTGCAAAGCAGGTTTTTGTAAAATCGGGTCAATTTTTGAAGACAAATGATGCAAATGCCAAGAAAGTGCTAAGTCTTAATTCAACTATTAATATATTAGTATATTAATTATTCTACTTTCATGGATAAACAATTTCATAAATATATATTTTACAAGATGATACATTATAAGACTCTTTTATTTATATATTTTTATCTATATGGAGACGAAGATAATAAACAATATTAATGATAAAACATGTTCAAAATATATTTTATTTACTTATTACGAGATGTTGATTATTACATATATATTTCATAAAAAAATGTTTCTACTTACACGCGATTACTGGACCACTATCAACTAATTTGACCATAACCCCATAACATTATTAACTACCACGACGTAAAAATCACGCCAATTTCAATTGTTTTATATAAATTTGTTTGATATCATCCATCACTTTTTAAAAGTTCTCAAACTCATTATGCTTTCTCTATTGGTAAAGTTATTGAAGAAAACATAAAATTAAAACATTTTTTTTGAAATTTTTATTCTTGATACCCGTCGTCGAACGCATTTTAAGCCTTTGAAGATAATATTCTAAAGAGTTGAAATACGCGACGTGAAACTTTGGCGATCCGCAAATTGTCACATAAAACGTTTAAGATTATAAAGCGTGGTTCGTTCAAATTTTTATTCTATGCTACCCGCCATCACATTTCGTGAGGTATCCTGCTAGTTGAATGTTAAGTGAAATGAATTTTACTTCTACTCTGTTGGTCCCAGCATAATTTAATGTTATTTTGAATTGAAAAGTGAAGTGCTAAATATATCTGCTGCATGCTACACGTGAGGCTCACTCTCCCTAATTAATTCAAAAGCAGCGAGTGGATCCGCAACCATTCCCACTCGCCCACTATCAAACTTGTTACAACCAATCTTGGAGCTTCACGTGGTCTTGATTGAATAGCATGACCCTATAACAAGTACAAACACCCTTTAACGGGGTGTTTCATTGAGGAAGATGGTGATGGCGTTAACCTTTTCATCACCGCCACTTCAAATACATCAAGATAACAAACCTCACAACTAACCACAACAAACCCCTCCTCATAACAAACCTCTACCTCTTCATTTGAGGCCACCACTAAATAAAACATTACATATTTAAAAATAAAATAAAATTGACATACATTTTCTACCTCGTCGTGGGATGAAGAAGGTAGTGATGAAGAGCGACGAAGAAGGCGGTGATGAAGAGCCACGCCATGCCACATGCCTCAAAGCGCGGCCATGATTTTGCCATACCTCCACTCTTAGCATGACCCAAAATATATGATCAACATTTAATAGAGAATACTGTAACATAATTAAAATTAGTGGTTGAGAAAGAAGGAAAAGAATTAGACACAATTACTGCAAAATGTCAGAATCCTTGTACTTATCTTTTCTCAAACCTACCGAGTATATATGGAATAAAAGAATTAATTCACTATCATTGTTTGATTTCAATATACACCTACCAAACAAATATGTGCCGGTCTCATTTCATTCTTTCAATTCACACCCTTATACCAAACTACCCCTTAAAATGCATGTTCCTGCTCTAGCAAGATTGCATGTTATAAAATGACTCTGTAATTAGGGGCGTAGCAAGATATTTTATTTTATTTTATTTTATTTATTTATTTTTTTTTTAATTATTTTTTTTGGGGAGGGGGGGTGGGCAAACTTTTTTTTAAAGACGTTAGCATATGCTAAAAACCATCATAATATATAACTACATAAAAATGTTGCAACAAATTTGTTTATTTAGCGTTTTAGTTGCACACAACGGTCATCCGCATCATTAAAATCATCTAAAAATGAGTCTATACTATTTACTGCATGATAATTATGTAAATTCCTAGTATAAGTTTTTAAAGTGAGCCAAAAATCAATACTAGATATATGGATTAGTATAAACGTTAGCAGTTTTTAAAATGAGCTAAAATCAATAATAGATACACTTTACCATATTGCTTTATTCCATGATACATCATATATCATATTGAGCTTTATTGCATGATATATATGTAAAATTATTAGTCTCTATAGGTGGCTACGACCCACCTTACCTCTCTACATAGCTACGCCCATCGTTTGCAATGTAAAGATTTGGTAGTAATGAAAGATGACTACTACTACCATATTAGTTTTGTTTTTTAAAACACATAGTTAAAGTTAAAACCATATTAGTAATGAAAGAGAACTACACCATTCGTCGCTGTGGTATACGTTGACCATCAAGTTTCGTCCTTTGACCAAAAAAATTGCACCGTTGATCCTTAACTGCGAAACGTTAGTCATCGTTGGTCCCTCACCCTAACTGGTTGGACTAACGGGCGTTAAGGCTTGTTAAGTGAAGGGTATATTTGTCATTTCACACTTCTTCTTCTTTCTTTATACACCTCTATTTTATTCCCATTTTCACCCAACACCACCAACCACCAATCTACCTTATTCCGGATCCCACCCCACACCTCCTCTTCCCACAAAAGTCATTTTCTTTTTTCCTCCTTCCCCGTGATACGGCTCCTCTCTCCTTCTCACCTCAAACTAACGCCTTCCTCTTTGATGATAATCATTCTACACCTTCATCTATCATTTTCACTCCGACCACGAGGTCAAACAAGTAAAGAGAGGATGATTGATCTATCACTTTCGCTCGAGTCCATTTCTTCCACGAGGAATCACGAGACCACTTTGGTGGCGCAAGATAACAACCTTTCTTGATAGGGATGGCACCACGATCGATCTAAGTAAAGAAAGAGTCAAAGCTTCTATTTTGTTTCTTTTAATACCACCGATCCACAAGGATGACACCACACTTGTATCCAAAATCAAAAGGGTGTTTGGTGGTTAACGTGGTGGTTTTCCAACTTTTCAAACACTCATATTCATTTTTTTTTGGTGTAGTGTGTACCTATACCATTAAAAAAGATTGTATCCAACTTTTAAAAAAGGTTGTAAGAATATGAGTACGAGTGTTTTCCAATCTTTTTTTTAAAGGGTGTAAGATATGTAATGTCAACTTGTAAGATATAATATGAGTGTTTTCCAATCTTTTTTTTTAAAGGGTGTAAGATATAATCTAGATTCTTAAAAAGGTGTAGTGGTGGGTTTTCCAACTTTTCAGATTCATTTTTTTTTTGGGTTCATTTAAGATATAATATGAGTGTTTGATTGAGGTGGTCGGAAAAGTTGGTGATGAAAATCACGGTGGTGGGACATAGGTTTGGTGAGTCGATAGTGGTGGTAGGAGAGTTTGGTGTGGTAGCCGGTGGTGTGTCATGAAGGTAGTGTGGTGGTGGGTGTTGTTGGTCGGAGATCTAGGGAGGGAGACCTCCTTGTCTTGTTGGAGGTGTGTAAAGAAAGAAGAAGAATTGTGAAATGACAAATATGCCCTTCACTTAACAAGGCTTAACGCCCGTTAGTCCAACCAGTTAGGGTGAGGGACCAACGATGACTAACGTTTCGCAGTTAAGGACCAACGGTGCAATTTTTTTGGTCAAAGGACGAAACTTGATTGTCAACGTATATCACAAGGACGAATGATGTAGTTTACTCTATATTTTTTAAAGTAAATAATAATAGTTATTTACTTTTTCCCCATTCAATATAATGTATTTATATTTTATTTTGAGACAATTATACAAATTCTTGAACCCGTCGCGAAGTTAAATAAGTTTGAGTTAAAAATAAACAAGTTTAGGTAAAACATATGAGCACGACTAACCCGTTTAATGAATGAATCGTGTTTGGGTTGAGTAAATTTTAAATAGGTCAACCGTGAAGCCGTTAAGTATACAAGCCACAAAAGTAAAATATATAACTTGGATTTTATCTTGGATTTAGATTTAGATATATTTTGTTATTTACTTAATATAACATTACATTCACAACTACTTGCTCGATTGGTACCACCAAGATTCCTTAGGGGCTTGGGAGAGGAGGTTTCACAGGGAGGTCTCGAGCTCAAGTCACTTTGAGACTTTTACCTCTTGGGAGGAAGCCATATGGAGTTCGGGGATTAGATATCGCCCGATTGGATGTCTCTCGCTTCTTGAACCACTAACAACTAACAAGTCGTTCTTAAATTGTTATATTATAATTTGGATATTTTGAAATTGTTATATACTTCATTTTTTTAAAATTGTTATATTATTTTAGATTTAAACTAATTGAAACATAAAATCATAAAACTTTTAGCGTTTGATCTATTACTTAAACACGTTAAACGGTAGGCGGGTCACACGACATGCAAGTGGTTTGACACGACATGATTAATAACAGTGTCGTGTTTGAGTAAATGCTATATCAACCTATTAGCGAAAACCTGAATATATCAATCCAACACGATTCGATTGACACCCTTAAAAATAGTTTTTACTTTTATTGGTCAAACGTGAACAAAATTAAGTACAGTAAAGTAAAGTTTACCCTAGTATTTTTACTTTTCCCATCTTCAAAATCTTTTATTTCAAAAGCCCTAACCCTAGCTAGCTTAGCTTCCTCTCTCTCACACACAAATACAGTCGTCTCATTCTCATACATCTTCATAAACCCCCAAATCCAAATCCAAACACTCCAAAACCCCAATCACTAAAATGGGATCCAAACGCCCTGATTTTGGAGATGGTGCTAGTCCTGGGTTCGTTTTCTTTACTCAATCTTGAAATCTGTTTAATACCCATTTAATATTTCATCCTAAAAACATCAAATCTGTAAAAAATATTTTGTTTTTTTGTTCATAATTTGTTAAAGGAAGGTTTTTATTTGTGGGTTTATGTTAGAAAGATGAAATCTGCTAAAAAGATTTTATTTTGTTGTTAATTTATTGATAAAGTAGTTTAATTTGTTTATTTAGTTGTTAGGAGAAGGTTTTATTTGTGTGTTAATATTAAAAAATAAAAAATTTAACTTTTGTAAGATTTTATATATAATTGATGTTGTTAGGTGTGTTTGTTTAAGATTTTTCTTGGTTTATGAGCTTATTTGATTTGAGTTTTACATTAGATAAGCCCATAAAAATTAGCCAGAAAAAAATAAGCTTATGAAATATAAGCAAGCCGAGTTGAGGGGGTGTTTTTCTAAGCTTATTTGATGTGCTTATGAGCTTATTGAATATTTAATGAACTCGTAAACTCAAAATTTTGAACTTATATGAGATTATCTACTTGAGCTTATGAATTTTATAAGCTCATAAGCAGTGGCGGAACTTGAACATTTATATTGGGAGGGCCGAATTTATTTTGAGGGGGGGAAATCGGAGATTTGTTTGTATCATCAACTAAATTACCCCTAAAACCTATAATTTTTACACTAGTTGTCCAACTTTTTTTTTTGGGGCAAGTTCCGCCCTTGCTCATAAGGTCAATTTGGTAAAGCATAAGCCTGCAAGAATGACCTTATGAGCTTATTAAAATTCCAATAAGCTCGTAAGCCTACAACTAAGATTAGACAAATACCCGCTTGAGTTATGAAATTGTGTTCATTTAATTGTTAAATCTTGTTTTTATTGGTGGGTTAGTGTTAAAACATGAAATTTGCAAACATTATTGTGCTCATGCGTTTATTTGAAGTTTTTTTTTTTTTTTTTTTTTTTTTTTTTTTTTTTTTTTGTTTTGTTTTGTTTTTTTTTGTTTTGTTTTGTTCTGTTTTGGGTATAATTAATGATAAAGATATGAAGTTTTGTTAATTTATTTGTAACAGGAAGATTTTCATTGGTGGGTTAGCGAAAGATACTACTATAGGTTAGTTAGTTAACTGTTTTTGTTAGTGTTAGTGTTTATTTTAGTTATTGGAATGCTATTGTTGGTATAGTAGGGTTTAATGTGTTTCTTTGTGTAACGTAGATACATTTGTGAAGTACTTTGGAAAGTATGGGGAGCTTCGGATTCGGTTATTATGAAGGATCGACAGACGGGTAGGCCAAGGGGTTTGGGTTTATTACTTATGCAGATGCTGCTGTTGTTGATACTGTCATTGCTGAGACACATGTCATCAATGGGAAACAAGTGAGTGTAACTACGAGTTTAATTAAGTTGTTGCATTTCAAGTGTAGTTGCATGCAAATATGGTCATTGTTAACTGATAATATGCTGTATGAAGCTACATTGGAAGGTGGCGTTTGCTTAATCTGTATGGAACTAGGAATGGGTATGATTACATATATGTGTATTCGGTTGATATGTGTGCGTTTTTAAATCAGGGATGTAAATATAACTTAGGTCTTGTCTCAAAATTATGAAGGGAGTAGGTATTGTAACCATAGTCTGGCAATCCAGCCTAACATAGAATCCATATTCATATGATAGCGATTACTGACTACAAACAAAACACTAGCACGTTCGCTAGCGAGAGAGTGCATTAACTTACATGTATAGAGTGCATTAACTTACATGTATGTTTATTAAAAATAGCATTATCGAGTCTGATGTGATATCAAGTAAAAAAGAGAAATTTTCATAGCAATGAACTGTGTAGCTATTAGATGGACAAAATGTTGTTTTGTTTATTAGTATTCTTTCCTGTCTAAGCAGATATATGAATTCCCTTTTGAGGATGTATGTGTCTACCAAAGAATTATGACGCCCGTATGCTTATTATTTGTTATGTTTATACCATCGTTCATTTTATAAAGAGATCTAGAGCGCATTGAGGGTCACTTGTCATGGAGCTGTCCTGTACTTTCTACAGCTGGGATAACGACCAGAATAGGATATCTTAGACTTTGTACACTCTTGACTCTCGAGTCCATGATATGAGATGCATCAGGGTTTATGCATTTTTTGTATTTAAACTATTGATACTTGATAGCTTAGTCAGTTTGGTGTTTTGCAGTTTGTAAACTTTGTTGGTACTTTACATTAGACTTTACTTGAATTGTGCAGTTGCAGTTACTTAAGTTTTGTTGAATTACATATTGAACCATATATTGTTGAACTTCTCTGATAGGATACTTTTATGCCATTAAGTGAAGAATCTGTTTCATGGATATGTATTTATGCGAATCTAATAGATTTTGGTTGTAGGGCATGTTTGGTTGGAGGGGTTAGGTTCTAGGGTATATTACTTAGATGGTACTTCAATATGCTTGTTTCAAGGGAATGAGTTTAATACCAGTAAAATTATGCGCACATCGTTCCCACCTAAATGATTTGATTTAAAATTATACCCGTCCTCATTCTTAACTCTTCTCAAACACACACATATAGTGGTTTCTTTGTTCAAGCAAGCGTGACCTTATTCTTAAATGTTTAGTATATTGTGCGTTATGAGTTATGACCTTGTTATTGCAAACCAAACACCCTATAAATACAATTATCAATATAAAATTTTGTTTCTTGCTACATGTTTTACTCTGTCCCCCACACTCCCAAATATAATAAGATGTATAAATAGAATCTGAATGCTGATATTATGATTTTTCAGACGCACCATTTGTTTGCCTTAATATTTTTGGTGGTCATTGGTCCATCAATTTTAATTTCAGTTGTATTAATTACAGTAATTCAGATATATCATATACGCGTGTTCATTCTCTAGGATGGTTTCAATAAAATTTGAACCAAATTAAAATCGAATTTGGTTTATTCTGTTTTTGATCATATAGTTTAAATTAAAGCTGATATTGTACACAAACATATAAGTGGAACATAATATGCCGCTGATGCTGAATCTTGTATGATAAGGATACATGAATTTTTTTAACAAACATTTGATTCAGTGGCCTCATAAACCGCTTTGATATTTTATATAACTAATAACCATGTTGCTTAATTCTTGTTAATTATGTATAGATATGTATTTGTTTCAACTGTTTTATATCTCATTCTTAGTTCAGTATGTTAGTTTGCCACTGACATGCAAATTAATGCTTGGCAGGTTGAGATCAAGAGGACCATCCCGAAGGTTCCGGTGAATCTAAGGATTTCAAAGCGAAGAAGGTTTTTGTTGGTGGGATCCCAACTTCAGTTACTGAAGGTTAGCATTCGAAAAGTTGAAAATCGAAACTTATCATGTACTTAAATCTAGTTCGTGATCACCATCAATGGTTTGATTTATATCTTTTTATTATGTAGAGGAGTTGAAGGCTTTCTTTTCAAAGTTTGGGAAAGTGGTTGAGCATGAGATTATCAGAGATCATGCCACAAAGCGTTCTCGTGGATTTGGATTTGTTGTGTTTGATAATGAACAAGTCGTTGATACCATCCTTGTTGATGGAAACATGATTGATATGAATGGCACACAGGTGAGTTCTATCTGGGATTTTCATGATAATTTTACTAATTCCGTGAACATTTATTTACCTTATTTTGGTTTTTTTTTCCTTCATAAAATGGCAACGTACTTTGCAAAATGATCTGGTTTGGTTATTATACTTGTTTATGTCTTGGTAATTGAAGTTACAATCTTACGTTAATGGGTTAGTTTGGTAGTAAAGTTTTTCTCTGCTCATAATCTCATATTGGTAATTATACTCTAGTAAAAAACACTTGTTTGGTCAGGTTCCGTAGTTACATTTTTATGCTGTAAAACTAGCCGCTCAAAGAAATATACTTACGAGGTTGAGACTTAGAAAAACCAAATTAAACCATCTCGGAAAGTGATTCGCTATTTTATGAGTTTTGCCCTTATTGGTTTCTTGCTATAAACGAATTGTCAGATAAGAAAAGATTTGCTAACATTTTCTTGTTAATGTAGGTTGAGATCAAGAAGGCAGAGCCAAAGAAATCCTCCTCAAATTCAGGACCGATGTCATACGGTGGTGAACCTAGGGGCGTGGGTACAGCGGCGGTGATAGCTACGGTGGATATAATGATTCTTACGGTGGCTATGGCAGTGGTGGGGGTGGTGGTGGTGGTGGGTATGGTGGCCCTCCTTATAGGTCTTCACTTGGAGGACTATCTAGTAGATCTGGCGATTATGGTGGAGGATATGGACCTAGTGGCAGTGAATTTGGCAGTCGTTATGGTGATTACGGAGGTTACAGAGGCGGTGAACGCCAATTGGCGGCTACTCTAGCCGCTTTGGGTCCTATGGTAGCGGTGGAGGATACGGTGGAGGGTATGGAGGTGGTGCGCCTGGTGGGTATGGCCGTGGAAGTGGCGGTGCTGGTGGCTATGGTGCCGGTGGTTACGGTGGGTATGGTGGTGGTCCGGGAGGTGGTGGTTATGAACCAAGCGGTGGTTATGAGCCTGGTCCTGGTGCTGGATCAGGTTATGGTGGAGCAGGAGGACCATATGGTGGCAGGCCAGGTTATGGCGGAGGAGGAGGTGCTGGTGGTGGTGGTCGTTATCACCCTTATGGCAGATAAGTGGACGCTTATGAACATGTCCCGATGCTGTTTTTGTAGCTTCAATGAAATAGGACGAGTTATTTATTAATGGCGTTGTGGATGTATAATTTCTGTATGGGATTAATCTTATTATGTTAGATGTTTGTTTATTCGTTCTTATGATTGGACAGAATGATTTGATTTTTACCGACTTGTGTCGGGTATAATGTTGTGCTATTAGCTCACCTAATGCTTGATCTAAAGAAGCCTGAGAATTTACTTGAAAATGATTAGTTGCTAGTAAGAATTAAAAGATGTGTTTTATTGGGAGATAGTTGTATTGTATCTCTTCTTGTTCTTATTGCCTTGAAGCCATTGGGGAAAAGGCTAAGCTTTTAAATATACCAAATGTGACATAGTTATTTGCACAACAAACTATAACAGGTTGCAGCTTAGCTTTGACAATCCAACTATAACACCATAAGATGTGGTGTTGATGTTAGTAACAATTAATATCAAATAAAATCAATGTTATTTTCTTAAATTTATGAGTTTTAAGAAACGCAAAGGCGGCATTTCTGGAGGCTTAAAGCGAAATTTAAAGATGAGGTTCTTTCGGTAATTTTTTTCTTTTTGCTTAAAATTGATTTTTGATTCATTAGATATACAAGAGCTGATTGAAGATTAAAAAAATTAACATAAGAAACCAAACTTCGTTTTATGATAACCTATAAGTAGGGTTAAAGATTCAAAACAACATGAACGATGCTTGTTTGTTTTCTTTAATTTAGGTTTAACCAAATAAACAAATTGACGTGACAATTAAATAAACGGACACTGGTGTTCATTTTTGTTCATTGAAAAATAAGTTATTTTTATTCGTTCATTAAGACACTAATCATAAGTAATTCTTGAAAAGTTTAATTTGTTTACAATATTGGAAAGTCATTAGAATTTGTAACATCAAAATGAGCTTAATTCATCGTATTAAAAATAATTCAAAGATGGATATAGTCGTGTTTCTTAAATTCAAACAAGAACTCAGTTGTATGGACCTAAAAGCTAAACAAAAACCAATCAAATATTTCTAATATTTTAGTTGTTATAGTAACCGGATGCTTTATATATTGAGATGGTCCCTCTTATTCGCACAAAGTCTACCTGTAGCCCTGCCCGCTGTCACGTTTGTCATTTTTCGCTTTTCAAGATTTTTGTCGGTTCGTTAGTATTTACGGCGGTTTTAAGCGTTTGGCATTATTAAACTTTATATTTCTGATTCGCATTTCGGGTTTATAGCGTTTTGATATAAACAAAATTATAAAAAAAAAAAAAAAAAAAAAAAGGGGTATCAATAACCAAAAGGGGGATTAATAACTCAACCCATTGAGATCTCAAAATGATGCTTCAAGAAAATATGTGACCAACTATATACTTATAAAGGGCGTTGGAAAAATCAAAGGTCTTAAATATTCAAGAGCCTAAAATAGTGTTTTTAGTAGCTTTACCCTAAGCCATTGTATTGAAGAAATATCGTGTGCCCATTACTATTGGTTTGGCGACGCTTCCAAATATATTTTAAAGGTTCTATAAATAATTCTAGGGTAAATGATTTAAAAAAATATTATGCTTGACACAATTTGCTTTTGTGGGTAGCGAACAATTTTTTACTTTTGTGGTCTTATCTTTCAAATTCATCATCTTTAGGATTATTTTGCGAAATTTTGGACATTTTGCCTTAGCTAATAGATTTTTTTTTTTTTCTCAAGGCGAAAATGTCACAAGACCCTAAAGAGGATGAATTTGAAAGATAATACCCACATAAGGAAAAAAAAAAAAATCACTACTTAAAAACGAAATGATAAATATGATATTTTTTTAACATTTGCCCATAATTCTATTGAGGAGTTAACACAAAAACAGTAAATTCTAGTAACTTTTTGCTATGTCAAATATAGGTAAACATAAAATCTGTTTTTCTTCAACTTTTGGAAAAATTCTTTCTCAAAATCATTAGTTCATTGATTGAGATCTTGCTATGCTAGCTATACTTTCTACAATATTTTTATCGAAATGATTTCTTATTGTATAAAAGGTATTCGAAAAAATTACATGTGATTTATCAACTATAGTTTAATGATCACATGATTTTAGATTAGAGCATCACATCAATGGCGTTAAAGTTTGGCATTAGGGTGAAGACGGCAATGTCATGGCATTAGGGTGAAGATGACAATGGCATAAGATTTTATAGCGGCAAATTCTCATAGTCGCGGTATTGTGGTTAGATGTTTTGGTGAAGTTGGCATGCATTCAATTAATGATAAGGACATTAGTAGTTTAATTTAGTGGAATGGTAACATGTATTC
This sequence comes from Chrysanthemum lavandulifolium, assembly GCA_022545495.1. Taxonomy (NCBI): domain Eukaryota; kingdom Viridiplantae; phylum Streptophyta; class Magnoliopsida; order Asterales; family Asteraceae; genus Chrysanthemum; species Chrysanthemum lavandulifolium. Next base: position 41,517,052 of record CM040239.1, on the reverse strand, counting down.
AAAAAGGTCACGCATTTAAATAGTTATAACAATGTTGTCACACCTTCCTATGACGTTGTCAAGTTTAGAGGAATACGCTTTGAAATAGATATGTAAACATATCAACATATCTGTCACTATATTTTAACTAATAGATATGTAAATATATTGACTAATACGCCTTCGCAGTTGAAGTGAGAGGAGGTCGTACGTTCAAACTGGATCAAAAATCTTCAAACAAAACCAAGGGCAGTCCTTTGATGAAGATATCAACATACTGATAGCGTGTAGGTACATGCAGAACTCGAACATGACCAACGGTAACCATGTCACGGATGAAGTGAATGTCGATCTGAATGTGGTTCGTCCGTTGATGTTAAACAGGGTTGGCAGACATATAATGGCACTAACATTATCACAGTAAACAAGAGTGACAGTCGATAAAGGAGATGTAACTTACGAAGCGATTACGAAGCCATGCGGTCTCGGCCACAACGTTAGCAACACCCGTTATTCAAAACCCGACCTTTGGAGTGGGAGAAGGTGTCTTGACGCAGAGGACCAAGATAGTAAATTATCACCTCAAAATACACAATAACCTAAAGTGACCGGCGTGTCCATTTGAAACACCTTGATCGGCATCGGCATAACCAACCAGAGAAGTAGCGGAGAATGCATATAAGTGTAAACCAAAATCCAAAGTCCCATGAGCGTCGCAAGATACGTTTGAGAGATGCAAAATGTGGCTCCCGCGGATCATGCATGTAAAGACAAATATGTTGTCTTGCATAAGACAGATCCGAACGTAAGCGTGAGACGCGAGGCTACCGCAAGACTACGATACAAAGTAGGATTTTGAGCAGAGAACACCTTCGGGACCTAGTTTAGACTCCGTATCAAGCTGGTGTCCGAGAAAGGTTACAATTAACCATGTGAGCATGCTCAGAAGGCAAGAGCATACTTCCGAGAGCGAAATAATCATGTAGAATGACGAACAACAGAGATACCAAGAAAATAATCAAGTACCTCGAGATCGGTCATGTCAAACTCACCGTGTAAAGAGGTAATAATCAAGTAGAGGCAGAAGAGGTCGTAGAATAATATCATCCACATAAATAAGTAAATAAGCAACCTCTGAACCTATCGAATAATAAATAATGAAGAATCACATCGACTATGATGAAAACCGACCACGATGGCATATCTTGCAAAGCGCGAAACCAAGCTCAAGGTGCTTGCTTCATCCATATAAGGACCTTTGAAAAGACAAACATGATGAGGTGTCTAAAATCAACAAAACCCGGAGGCTGATGCATATATATAGTCTCAGATAAATCACTGTTAAGAAATGCATTATTAACATTAAGCTGATGGATAGGCCACTTGCGAGATGCATCAAGGCTAAGGACAATGCGAATGGTAGCCGGTTTGATAACCAGACTAAATGTCTCATCACAATCAACACCAAGTTGCTGGCTATTGCTATTAGCAACCAAACGAGCCTTATGACGGCTCAAAGTCCCGTCAGCATGAAACATATGCTTAAATAACCATATAGAGCGAACCATATTAACGCCAGAGGGCCTTGGTACAAAGACTTAAGTACCATTTTTAACCAACGCATTATACTCATCATACATAGCATTACACCATTGAGGATCTTTTAAAGAAAGATATGGAGATTTATGTATAGGGGAAATGGAAGAAGTATGTAAGGATAAACAATCGAAGGGTTTGTCAATGCCCATTTGAGACCTAGTGACCATGCGGTGAGTTCGAGGTGGTTCATTAGTGGGCTGTGGGGATTGGGCCAGGGTAGTGGCTGTTGTAGAGTTGTTATTGGGCTGTGGAGCGGAGGTGGTGTTTGGTTGTGTTATAGTGGAGCGACGATGGATGTAGTGGGGTGTGGTGGGGCATGGTGTGGGTTTGTGATTGGGTTGAGTGTGGTTATCGTTAATGGGCTAGTGGTTGGGCTAGGATGGTATTGCATTAACATGAGGAGTTATTAAAACATTGGGTGGTAGCGTGAGTTTGGGAAGTGGGGTTTGGCGTTATATTACGCGCGAGAATGTTCGTTTGATTTGGGTTAAGTGTGTTGGATTGATGTTGGTGTTGTTCATTTGATGGGGTGCGATAACAAGATTGGTTAAAGTGTGACTTAGAAGTGGGGAAGTGATTGGTTCTAAAAGCGTATATGATGGAGGAGACATAGGTGTCATGGATAGGTAAGGAAATTTGGTTTCATCAAAGGTGACATGTCTAGATAGTATAATTTTGTTTGTTTCAAGGTCTAGGAAAGCGGTAACCACGATGATATCGAAAGCCAAAAAAATATACGGGGTTGCTCATGGCGCAAGTTTGTGAGGGGAGTGAAGGTGAGGGTAACAAAGGCACCCGAATATGCGTAAACGAGAGTAGTCGGGTTCCTTGTGGAAAAGTCTTGTGTATGGGATTTCATTGTTGATGACGGTTGAGGGAAAAAGGTTGAGGAGATAGGTAGCCATATGGAGAGACTCGACCCAAAAGGTAGGTGGTAGGTGTGCTTGGAAAAGGAGTGTACGAATGACGCTATTTATGGTGTGGATCATTCTTTCCGCCTTGCCGTTTTGTTAAGAGGTTTCAGGGTAAGAAAATCTAAGTTGAATACCAGTATTAGCAAAAAGTGTGTGGAGTCAGTTATTAACGAACTCACCATCATGATCACATTGAAAACTTTTTATTTCACATTTAAATTGAGAACATATCAGATTGTAAATCCACAAGTAGTGAGAGTAATGATCGAGAAAAATGATATAATATTTAAAGCCACTAGAACTAACAATAAGAGAAGTCCATTAATCCGAATGATTAATATCAAAACAATGTTCAATAGTAGAAGCCGGACTATAAAATGGAAGCTTCACACGTTTTTCAAGTTGGCAAGCATGACAAACATGTGTAGATTAGCTTTATTACATGAAATAAAATTACGAGAAACAAGAGACCGCAACACTTCGTCACCGGGATGACTGAGACGTTGATGCCACCTGGAAGAACTTGTGGAGACAAGCATTGGGGATAATTGACGGCTTGGTAACTGGATAGAGATCACCTGAGCTGTCACATAAAAGGTATGACGAGTCAAGAAATCCTTCACAGAAAAACCAACGACGTTGAATTCAATTGTGCAATTATTATCTCTAATAAACCGGCGAACAAAAATGAGATTTTTGATGATGTTAGGGGGTGACAAGTATATTATGGAGGTGTAGAGGACGATGAAAAGAAGGAATAATGCTATGTCCAGTGTTGGTAAAGGGAATAAAATTACCGTTGCCAACATGTACAGATGAGAATAAACGTTTATTAAAAACGGTACTTAAATTACTTGCATTAGAATTTAAATGAGAGGAGGCACTTGTATCCATGTTCAATGTCAGGTTTTGCAAAGTCATAGTGCTAAAATCACTAGAAAATAACTTGGCTTGAGTCGGGTACAAGGCGAGTGCGGGTCGAGTAAGCCTGGAGTTTGAACCGGCTGATGGTATTGGGCCCCATAGACAGGCTGCTGTTGTAACTGTTGGGCCAGGAGAGGATAGTGGGCTGCAGGGTTATTGGGCTGTGGGTAGTGCAAGGGTGTGGCAAAAGCATGCAGGCTGGGCGGTGTGATTTGCTGTGGTATTGGGTTGTGGCCCAATTGATTAGTAAACAATAGTTGTGGGGTCTGTAGGGTAATTCGTGAAGTATAGTAACAAGGGGGAATATAACGTGAATTATTTTGGCCAAAATTTTGGTTACCAGTGAAATAGAACAAGGCCCTATTTCGGTGATCATGAATAAACTTGAAACTATCACCGAATTTGCACGTTCCTTTATTAAAATGGTTACATAGTTGGCTATATTTTGAGATTTATTTGACGGAGAATTTGTGTTACATTTGGACCCGGATGAATTAGCAGCCATGAGAATAGTTGGAGCGTATGTAGGTGGAGGAGTGTTGTCATCACCGGCCATGAGTGCTGAATTTGTTGTTAGGGTTTGGGGAAGGTACGATTGATTTTGGAGGAGGGGGAGGGAGGATCGAATGTTGAAGAAAAATTAGGGGAAGATAACTGGCTGTGATACCCTATAGGAAGGTAATTATGTTTCCTTGATTTGCATTCATAAAAACAACGTATATATGAATGTACATAGAGAATTCTAGAACTAACATGTGAGCTACGCCTTCAAATATACAAATGAGCCTAATACAAATACTAACTAATGGATTATAGATATATAAATATATCGACTAATATCATACATTCATACGCTAGCTGGCAAGTTAGTTAAATATGTTTTGAAGCACTGTTGTTTCTTCGACATTTTTCTAAACTGTGAAACTGTCTACTCAAATAATTCGGGTAATATAGATGGATTCATAGGGCCAAATTCACGTCGAATCAAGGCTTGGATTATGATGACAACATATTGTTACTTCCTTAATTATTTGAAACAGAACAATTATGGAATGTTTAAAAGATTGTATTTCTAACTATGATCATCCGCAATGCAAGTTTGATAGAAATTTAATGGGAAAGAATGGATCATGGGCTGAATGGAACTATGCATTATATTGCATTGAAATGGTCATTCAACGGGGGGATGACTTCCCATTGAGCTTTTCTCTACCAATCAAATTATTTTTCACTTAGTTTTTGATAAACTAATACTTATATAGGTTAGTCTGTCTAATAAGATTTGATGCTGACATAGCAATCCAGCGAACTCTATAGAATTCAATGCTTGTAAATGCTCCTAAGTGTTGCTATGCAAGCTAAATCTATAAGGGACGTTTAGTGACGAGTGAATCACGAAAGAATTGAAATGCATTGGAGAATGGAATGACATAGAAAGAGAATGAAGTCGATATAAGAGAATGGATTCTAGTGTTTGGCGAAAATAGAGAATAGAGTGTCGAATCGAATTAAAGAATCAATTCCTTTGTTGAGTACATAAAATAATGAATATATATATTTTACGGTTTTTAGTTACGTTGATTATTTGGACGCTATCGGTCACATAATTACAATTATGCAAACATAATTCAAGTTTTTGTCATATAAAAATATATTATATCATCTCTACGACGAAAAAAAAAAAACATATTTCTACAACTTACACATTGCACTAAACACAACTAATAAAAAGATGGATCTTGTATAATATTCATGATCGAACTAGTATATACACGTAGAGGATAAGCAATTAAAACCGATTTACAAAGACTAGTATATACACATCAATATTTGTATAATTTTACGCTATAGGGTTTTTACATGTTCAGTAGAGAAAAGTTTAAATCTTACTCTTATTTTGATGTTCTCAAGGACAAATCCTCACCATCCATCTAGTTTGATCTAATGGTGGGATTAATCTAAAATTTAATGGATAAACTTAAGTCCATGTTTTTTTTTGTCTTTTGTCTTTCTTTTATTCACATTTTTAATGAAAGAGTAAGAACACGTCAAAGCGGACGAAACGTATGAAAATTGGTGAAATGAAAGAAAACCGATGAAAGCGGAAGAAAGCGACGAAAATGGACGAAAACGTGTGAAAGCAGGGCGAGCGTGTGAAAGCGGCGAGACGTATGAAAGCGGACGAGCGGATGAAAACGAATGAAGCGAAGAAAAAAACGCGAATTAAAAAAAACGCGAATAAAAAAAACGCGAATAAAAAAAATAAAATACGTGAATTTTTTTCTGTGATTTTTTCATTCACTAGAGAATAGATAGAGAGAAAGAGCCCTTCTAAAATTCTCATTCTCCACCTTTTTCCTCTTTTTTTAAAGAAACAAAATGGGGGAATGAGAATGGTAAATTAATTCCTGTTTATTCTTATGTCAAACAAACATGAGAATCAACCTCTTTCCCCTCTCGAACTTTCCATTCATGCATACCAAACATCCCTAGAATGTTTAGACTAGCACCCTAGAATTGAGAGGATTGCTATGAAATTAAGCTAGACTTCTTGTACAAATACCTCTTCCAGAGAACACCAATAAACAAGAAAACAATATACACAAGATACTTTTTGTTATCTCTTGTTAGAATTCTTTTCACAATGATTCTACAAATTATCATTTAATGCATGTCTAAATTCAAATAAAGCAAATTCAGTTCATCTGTTGTTGCGAGAGCAATTAGAATAGTGTTTTTCGGAATGCATGGATGAATATGGAAACTACATACTAGTCCACAACGCGTCTAGCTCTTTCTTGATGTTGGTCGATTTGGAATTGATCACCCAGACCAAAATGTGCCATTAACATCCAAACGATGGTAATGAGGTCACCACCTTTGCTAACTTGTGCTGTTTGCATCTTTGCTTGCGAATGACTTGCACCATAACACAGCAAGTCAACCCACACCTTGCTTATTATTAACCATTTATCCAAACTATTGTCTTCCTCTTCTATCTTCATCACTGTTTGCTAAAATAACGCTGTAGACAAGCAACGATTTAGTCACATCACCTTTCATATTCTTTAGCCTCAGTTCATTGCGACTGAAAATCTTCATACACGCATTTAAGTGCTCCCAGTCAACTTCCGACTCCTTGGTACCTTGCATTGGCTTTCGCACCACATTTACTTCATGAGCCTTTTCATTCTCGAAATTGCTCTTGGCATTAGCACATAAATCCCAGTACTGGATTTGAACAATACTGGTTACTGTAGTCATCAAGGTAGGTTTAATGACGAGAAGGTACATCATGTAATCTGACAAAAGCTTTGCAATCTCTCGATGATCCTTGTTGGTGCTTACATGTCTCTTGGACTTGACTTTGTCGCTGAGTTCTTTACTGTAACATAGATCAGTGGCAATATGCCATAGAAGGATACGTTGACCAAAGTCACCGTCTAGGGTGTGTGGGAGTAATCTGCTCCAACCATCTACAGAACGAAGCACTCTATCACCTCGTGATGAATTTATCTCCGTTGCAGTTTCTAAATCATCTGCAGCTACTGATTTTGACTTCAGTTCCTCAAAGATAAAATCTCTGAGTTTAGTGGTGTACCTTTTGGCTTTTACATACTTATAGCTGTCCAGAAAGCTAGTAAGCCCCAGTTTTTCGAGAATGTATTGCTTGAATCTAGAGCGTGGGTGCATACAGTAATAGATAAGGTTGTAAGTTGGAATAGATTCAGACCATCTTCTTGTGAAAAACCTGATTGGCCAGCCATGTGTCTGGGGCTCATTTGCTTGTGTCTGCGCTTCTTCTTTTGGGTTTTCAGGGATATCACTAACTTTGCATATGACAATTGCATTGAGGATTCGTGCCCACGTGTTTCCAAGCATGAAAAACTTTGATAGAAAAATGATGCTTTTGTTTGATAATAGGAGCATGAACATAGCGATAATATCCAAAGCCAATGCGCCAAAGAGCAAAGCGTAAGTAATTTTAACATCAATGTTGTTGAATTTCGATTTGTCCCGAATTTTGAATAAAATGATTGATGTACAAACCATCAGAAAAGAGATAATACGTGCACAAACTCCAGATAAACCATACACCACCGGAAACTTGGTAAAGAGAACTTCATACAAGAAATTCAATTCAATTTCAACCACTTTGAAAGCATCTTTTGCGGTTCGGTTTAGGAAGAACTCCCGGCTTTCATTACGTGTTTTCCTGGTTAAAATCAGATCAACAGTGAACCCTTTGAACTTGTTGAAGAAATCATAAGCATATTGCACTACTTCTATCTCTGTCAAATCCCTCTTTTTATCCATATTGACATCTCTTTCTGGATCCTGAATCATTTCATTCTCAGTGTCTAGTTTCTCTTCTTCCATCTCAAAGTTGTCTTCCTTGAGTCCAATGTAGTTCATGCCCGGATCAAGATTGGCAAGCATTGAACGTTTGAATCTATTTGCACTTGCAAGATAAAATGAAATCGTTCTTTCGGTATATTTGATGGTTCCATTCATGATCATCAGCATTGTGGGAGCCCATAGCATGTTCTTCCGAATGAGTGACTGAATAAACACATACATCGTTGCTGAAAACTGGAGCACAAGACCAAGAAGATGGCGGAGCCATAACTCATTATCTTCCAATGCAAATGCGGTAATGGTGTCCGGACCACCAAGGTGTAGTAAAAGAAATGGGGCCCAGAAAACATGAAGGTCCTTTGCCGCATCAATCGTACCATCATCTCTCTTGCCTGTGAGGAGTTCAATAGGGTTCCCTTCACCTTTCGTGATGAGGCCAATGGCAAAGCTAGCCACCCAATCAGCTAGCAAATAGAATAACCACAGAGGTGTGATTATCCAATTGCTTGATGTACGTTTTCTTGAAGAACTAAAGGTAATTAGAAAGGTTTGTAATATGAGGCTCAAGATGATAGCGCCTCGGAGTTGCCATGTATCTCTGAAGTGCTCCCATTTTGAAACATACCAAATATCATCCATCATTCTTCTCAATTGTAAATAGTTATAGCTGCAAGAATCGAAAATTACTACAGTGACTACAACAAGTTATGCTATCGGGTTGGGTATGTTTGACATTCAGTTTATATCCAAAGTGGGAAACTATGGTCGACCATTATTATTAACAAGAATAAACATGAAGTCATATACTCATATATCCAATATATTTCAGTAAACTAATATTCATGCATATACATGCCAAACAGTCAAAAGTATGACTTTTCAGTATGAGGAAATGTTATAAAATAGCAACCGAGTTTCATATATGAAGCACATGTGTACTAAAACTATTTCGGTACAAACTACATTAATAAGTTCGTAGGGCTGTTCCATTTTGGTCACTTTGCAACGTTATTAGCCGTTTAATATGTAAAATGTTTAGCTAGCGTACTCTAACTCCAAGTAAAAAAGATGATACAATTTCAAAAATAATGTTACTTTATAATATTATAACTAGTAACAATGAAAAGAAAAGAGCATTCAATGGAGCTGATTGTCCGTTTTTATCCAATATCAGAGTCAAACCTTGGATCAAAGGATGCAATATTAAGGCATGAAAAACAAGTTCTTGATCCTGTTATAATTCATAAATGATAAATATAAGTGACAACTAAGAACCAAATCAGTTGGTATAAGCTCTTCAGCAAACAACATATCATTGCACTAGTTATAATACCCGCGCACGCGCGAGTTTTTTTATAATTTTTTTTGAATAATTTATTTTTATTTATTTAGTAACAAATAATTTAATTTTTGTTTTGCTTTATTTATTTTTTTATTAAAATAAAAAATAGTTAAAAAAACATAACATAATAACATAATGTTTTCAAAAAATAAACATATAATAATAACTGCCCAAGTTTGATTCATCTCCAAACAAAACTATAACAAATCTTTTTGACATACACATCCTTTAATACAGTAAATTATTAAGCTCAATCAAATATGATCATAATTTCTTACATACATAAGCCCATTGAAATTACAACACTTAACATAAAAATGCCTTAGTATTTTCTTTTTTTTTTTACTTCTTATATATGATCATAAGCATTGTGAGAATTGTAAAAGCAATATGTATTCTAAATAGAGCTTTGATATAGCCTCCTACATATTCTACACATAATAATATTATACTCCTTCCGTCCCAAAATTATAGTTTCCTTTATATAACACAAACAAAAATATTTAAGGTCAAAGTTGAAAAGAAAGACTAAAAAGTTAAATGGGACTATAATTTTGGGACTGAGGTAGTATTTTTTTCTCCACTAATTATCTCTCGCATCTAAACCGTATATTCGATACTTGTTAGGATCTTGTGGTAGAAATATGAGTAGGAACATCTAGTAGGAGGATATATTATTTCTTTTCAAACACGCATTTGCACTACCAAGAGCACCTTTCTCTCTCATATAAGATGCACGAGCACCTCCTTCCTCAATTGGTTGGAATACCACTCGATATATGGCACCAACACCTCCTCCAAATATGGCATCCGCACTACCAAGAACAACTTTTCTTAAATCACATTGATATAAAAATGGATGCACCACCTATCTCCATTCTAATAATCGATATTCAAGATTTCATCACTCGGTACAATTGACAAATCCGCATTTTGATATCGCAAGACATTAACAATAGAATTATAATTCAATAAATAAATGAAAATGTTATGGTATATGTATAAGCACGTGGAAGAAGGAAAAAGACGTACTCTTAATTTGTAGCAACCTCGCAATAGTATCCGAATATATAATTTAAAGAATTCCTTTCCATTTCTAACACCTTCCAGATCGGACGATATATAGTTGACGGTCATAATTACTTAAACTACACACAAAATTAGCAAAGCACGTAAAATGACATGGTGAGTAAAGGTGAAAGATAACCCGTTCAAGATTTAACATGTTACGAGATAAATATAAGAAGGTCGCATTGCGACCATATGATACCACAGTCGCTTTGCATACATAACTGGTAAATTGCAAAGTTATAAGGTAGTTCAAGATTCGCCACAGTATGTGAATCAATCCAAAAAGAGTACCTTTCTTTTCGTAAAATCCTTAAAAAAAATCTCTCGGATATGGATCAATTTGCACCTTTAGTTTGAAGGTATAATATCTAACATGATTCGAGTTATGATGCATTAAAATAGCTTTATAATCAGTAATGGATTTTTATTTTTATTATTTTGGTAAAAGGGATCACCCCGTAAATATTCACTAATGGAAACTATGTTTACTTGTTACCAGTAATTCCAAAAGAATGTGGCATAGTGAATTAAGCATGCCAATCATTCATCAAAATGACAACTTATAACAACAAATGTGGCACAAGACTGGATAAATTTCTCTTCTAGCAAAACCGCAAAACATCGCCAGGAGCGATACTTTCATGCAACGTAGTGTCGAGCGTGGACAACGACCTTGAGTTGAGGAGGTCGATTTCTAATATTATTAGCCATTAGGGCTTTGTTCAAAATAACGTATCATTACTTCTAAATACCGTAAAACAAACCGAAAATAATTAATATAGCCCAAACATTTTATATCTTATATTAATTAAGGTATTTGTTTAAAGTATGTTAACCATTTCTACATTATTCTTTATTCAAAGTACATGCGTATTTTCATGCTTCTCCTCATCACTATCCTCTTGATCCGCAACAATAAAAGCAACAATCACATCAATCTAATGCATTGCTTATACAACTAATGGCAAACACATTTGAACCCCTAGATAATTAAAAGTTGCCATCACTTAGCTTGCATGCCCAAAAATCAAGATTAAGTTTTGAAGTTTTGGGAAAGAACCCATAAGTTAACGAGATACTTGAGCTCTGTTCAGCCTAAGTATTCCTCAATGTTCCATTTGCTCTTCTCGTGCTTGTTTGCATTCTTATTTGGCACCCACATGAGATATGGTTTACCACGACAATCCTCCCAAAATTTGAGAATAAGCAAATCCAAACATTATTTACTGTAAGTACTTACTTAGAGGCACAAATCGAAAAAGTATTACTCTAGTGTTATCTCAGTGCGCACTTTGAAATAAAACACTACAAATTTGCTTTTCTACTTAAATCGTAAGCAATCCCAAACATCCTCCTAATATAACAAACTATCAAATTACAAAACAATAAACCAACACTAAAACATAAGAAGAAAAAAAGTTTACTAAATTTAATCTTGTCGGTGACTGATGAACATGAAGTAAAGCTATCTATGCCGAATTACGTAATTCCCAACACAACACACTCTCATTCACCTCTTTCTCAACAGCCACAAACACCTTATTTTCGCTACTCCCGATTTCCATAATCTCAAAAGTATCAACTCATTTTGATTATCTCGTTCATCCTAAACACATCCATCTATAACTAACTAACTTGAACAACCTACCATCATTCTATCATGTGGTTTTCCCATCTCAACTTTCAATAATCATGATCCTTAGATTGGTTAAGTTTTGGACATGTAAAATAACGAATGTGATGCTTGCTCACGGTGGTTTTACGGGACGGACGAACAATGCCCGTTCCTCCACTTTTACTTCTCAGCCAACCACATTGGGACTTCTATCCCACTATCCAAAGCTTATAAATGATCCACCAATAGCATGCCTAGTTAGTGAAATAACTATTTCCCTAATAAAATTTTTGCACGGAACGGATTTCCCACTTTTAGTATATAGTATAATATAATTAGCTCAACTCAACATCAATGTGATCAGCTATTACATTAAATGGTTGTTCCAGCAATGCTAATCTTGGCACACTTTTTAGGTTGTAATTTACGGAGGCTATGCGTGTCTTATACATAATATATGTCTGGTTAACTTGAGTATCACTCCAAACTAACACAAACCGGTACAAAAACTCTACAATATTTAGTCTAAGGAAAAAAACACCATATTAATCAATCAGGTAACAATTGCTTATTATTGTTCAATCTTTAGTCATGCAAAGTGATCTAAATACTGTGACATAAATAGAATTTTGCAAATTTGACATCTCAAAGAGTTGAAAAAATTACCATCCAACGATAACTTCTTTGGGATTGACCTTCTAGTGAGACAATAACATATTATGATGATAATCTATACCCAAAGAAACCTACAACATAACACATCAGAATATAAAACAGCAGTCAACTAATTACTCATTATATCCAAAAATTTATGCAAGATCTCATTCATCAATACTTCAACAACTTGATTCTATTGTATAACTAACTCTTGTTACACCTAATGTGATTACTCCTTTGTTACTTGAGCTACAGTTGCAAGGTTTTTCTCTAGGTATAGCCTCGTGTTCTAAGAACTGGTGCTAGAAAGAACAAAAACCATTAATTTTTTAGCATCTTTTTTTAGACATAAAAACAAACACTTGGTGTGCATACATACTAAACAGCATAATAAACACCTTCATTCATCAATTAAACTAACAAAATAAAAAACCCATAACACAAAATCAAAACTTTGTTGGGAATATATTATGGAAACTAATCGAATCCTCCGTCAAGTTTTCAAACCGAAAATTAATATTGATTTACTTACACAATGGATAGATGATGAAAACCTTTGAAACCCTAAATAATATCATCTTGTGAAAAAATTTTTTTTTCTTCACGGGTTGGAGAAGAAAAGGAGTTTGGAAAGGAGGCATGAGTGATTTTAGAAAGGATGGAATAGAAAGCTTTGTCAATGAGCTCCAATTATTTTTTTTAAATTACATTTTGGCTTATAAATTGAAAAATATAGAGAGGCCCATGTGTATTTTGATCTTTTTATAAACGTGATTGTAAAAACGTTTTTATAGATTTTGGGCAAATTAGGAAATAATTAGTCTTTTAATATTTTTTACATTTAAAAATAAAAATCTAATTAAAAAATATTACCAAATAAGGAATGAATTGATTTTTTTGAAATGAAAAATTCCCAATAGGGGTTTTGTTTTATTATATAAAAGATATGTGCTAAGATATAAAACACAACAAATTTTGACATAAATATTCTAACATGGAAAACATCACAACAATAATACATCACTATAATGCATATAAATTAGTTAATACTTAAGCTTAAATTTCCAAATAGTATGAAATTTCGGCAATGGTTTAAAATACTAAAACTGGAAAGTATCGAAAAATAGAATACCTGAAGAAGATGAAATGCAGTTGAAGGGATTTCTAGAATTGGTTTGAGATATTATTAAGCCAGCATTATATAAATCAATTGTTGCTACACAAAGAAAGAGGACATAAAGAACAAACTAAAACTTTAAAGTCAACTGGAGCAAGGAGCTTTAACCACTACATGGTGTTTGGTTCAGGTACTAACTTATAATTTCAAAATGTAACATGTGTTGTTAGTGTTTTAGCTCAAAGAGATAGAGAAATAAAATTTAAACTTAAAAAGTTGTGTAAACACCTTATTGCAGAAATTGTGTGAAATGCGTGACTTAAATAATTTAAACTATAGACTATAGTATAATCTGTATCTAATATAGCAGAGTATCCATGTGTTGTAGCGGCATGTACCGTGTAATTAAAACCTTTAGCAACCAATGTTCTTAGTTATACGTTTTTCATGACGATAACTTTACATATGACAAAGATTTTGGGTTAAGATAACTTTAAAGAATGGCAAAATATTTCATATAATGTACTTGTGCGGGATAGCGATTTGCGGCAATATAAAGTCGGTAGTGAGTATGATTAAGAAGAACAATGTCAAAATGGTTGCTAACGGCTTATATCGTAATTAGTTCATAAACGGTGTGATAAACTTAATTACATTTTATATGCCAAAAAATTACACATAACACATCCTAATCATAAAGTATGATATTTTATTTTTCAAATGTTTTCACCGTATCAAATTAAAAAATATATGTGCACATCTCAATAAATGAATATATAAATGTAGAAATCTTCTAAAAGTTACTTTTGTATATTTTGTTACTATTATTAACAATCTTTGTATTATACATGAATCAGGTGTGAAGTATAAATAAAATAATGTTTATGAATGCAAGAAAAAATCTAATATTCAAAATATCATGTTTTTTTTCTCTTTTTTTTGAACTTAAAAATATCATGTGGATATCACTAAAAAATCATATTAACATTATACTTCTTTATATAAATAACTTAACACTTAGCACTTTTGCCATTAATAAATTCGTACAAATATATTTTTATAATATTTTGTTTTTGTTTTTGCGGATGGTGGAAATTTCAAGGGGTGTCGTGGTTGGTTATGGAGGGATTAACAAAAAATTATAAATTATAAAGTCATAATATAAGCTAAAGTTCAATTACACAACTACAAGTTATATTTAATAACAATATGATGTTAATTGCCAAGAGTAAATTCAATTAATTGCATTAAATTATTATATGTTACAAAATTTTGAAACTAAAATATACAAATAGAAAATGTGTAAACTTAATTTTTTAAGACCTTGATTAATAGAAAGGCTTAAATACTTATAATAGTTAAAGATAAAAGATTAAATATAATAAGATTAAAGATTAAAGATAAAGATAAAGATTAAATTAAAAATAAAGGTTAAAGATAAAGATAAAGATAAAGATAAAGATTAAAATAAAGATTAAATATTAAAGATAAAAATAAAAAGATGAAGATTAAACATAAGATAAGTATGTGTTATATATTTTAAATAATATAATTAACACAAAACACTTTACACATTTACATCATTTGCCACTAATAAATTTGTACAAATACATTTTCATACAATTTTTTTTTTAAAAAAAAAAGAGAGAAAAAAAAAATAAAAAAGAAAAATTGCTTTTGCGGATGGTAGAAATTTCAAAGGACGTCGTGGTTGGTTATGGCGGGAATAACAATAAATTATAAAGTCACAATATATGCTAAAGTTTATATACACAACTATAAATTATATTTAATAACAATATGATGAAAATTGTCATGAGTAAATTCAATTAATTATATTATTTTATTATATGTTAAAAATTTTCAAAAAATAAAGTACACAAATAGAAATTCTGTAAACTAAATCTTTTAAAGACTTTTATTAATAGAAATGCCTATAAAACAATAGAAATGCCTAAATGTTCTATAGTAGTTAAAGATAAAGATCAAAATAAGCTTTTTGTTTAAAACCTCCTCAAAACGATAACTTTTGAATTACTAATATCCCCATGATTAAAAATTATAATAGCATTTACGGCTAAATTAATAGGTAAAAAAAATATTTTTCCAACTTTCATAATGTCCTCCCTATTACGGCTCGTCTTCAAAACGCGTCTTCTAGTTCAAAAATGCAAGACTCGGTTTTGTAAACGATTGAGTCATGTAGTGTGTGTTTTTATATGTGTGTTTTGGTGGGTATGCTTTTTTTGTTGAAATTGATTTTAGAGTGAAAAATTTAATATGACGTTCGTGAATGCGTTCTTAAGTTAACCATATTACATCTAGTTTTAGTATCGTATTAAAAACGAAAAATAATATTTAAAAACTAACTTGTGGATTGTCTTTAATAAGTATCCGTGAGTCACATTCATGTAGAGGATGGGGAGTTGCGGTCTTGGGGACACTACCACAAATTTGTTATTTTCGGCTCCTATTTCAAATTTTCAATCCGTGCTGGACATGTAGAGGATGGTGAGTTGGGGTCATGGGGACACTACCACAAATTTGTTATTTTCACACATTTTTTTTCTCGCATTATATAAATCGTGAACTTCTTTTGTAAAGATATTCATATTTAAAAATTCTCACATGTGAAAAATTGTTTTAAAATCAAAATTATTACACTTAAAAGTGTAATTTTTTTTTTGAAACCCTTTAAGCGTGAAAAAATATTCATAAATTTTCACACATAAGAGTGTGAAAATATTTACTATACCCAATTAGTTCACACGCATATTAATATGAACTATTTGATTCTTCATACTTTAAAAGGTGTAAAAATGCTCTAATAAATGTGAGTATCTTATTACTTTGTTGTAGTGGGACCACGAGAATACAAGATGCATTAAACAAGGATTTATAGGAGTACCAACTATCAACCACCTCGGCTAGCTCAATTTGTTACTAAGGTTTTTTTAAGGTGCCTTGAGGAGGGGATGTTTGGCTAGGAGAGGTTTCAAGTGCGAGTCTCACTCGGGACTTTTACCCCTTCAGACGATAAAGGAGTAGCAAGCGGGTCTCGAGTCGATATCGCCTAATTGGATATCATTGCTTGCATCAAGCACTAACAATTAACAAGTCGTTCAAAAAAAAAGAAAAAAAAAGAAAACTACCAAGTCAAAAATATGTCAAGTGGGCATACAAACGAGAGATTTTTTTAAATGAACACTTTAAAGTACAATTTTACGAAAATAAACGGTGCATATATTATTTACAAAAATGGTCTACAAAAGTGGATGTGGACATTGTCAAGAAGCCAAGAGAAGTCGGAGAACATAATCCAACAACGAAAAGTCCGCAGTATAAAGACCGCCGAGGCCAATGAGTATCGTAAGTCGGAACGATCAGGGATTGGGCAAACCGTGGATTGTTCAACACATACGCACTTTGGTTATAAAACGGACTAATACACCGTATCCATCAAGGTATTATTAAATAGAAGTATTAAACTTTTGTTAAAAGAAAATGAATGTTTCTTAAATATTATGAATAGAAAGAAAGATTAAGAACTTTTTTGGCAAAATATAGAACCCTAGAATAGAAGGACTAATATTGTCATTTGGCCTAAGTGGAATAAATATAAAAGGAAAATTAGTCTCATTTGAGACTTATCCGTGTTCTTAAGAGATTACCTTAAGGTGAAGAAAGGGTTTGAAAAGAAAAGTAGAAGGTGCCAAGATTATCCTCAATTGAGTTAATTTAAGGGTATTGTGGTGATTATTAAGGTTAAGGGACCTTCAAATTCATACCCCTAATCAAGTAAGCAATTTCCCCAATCTTTGTAGTTAAGGTTTTGAAAACAAGAGGTTTAAAGTAGTTATAGAAGATGCCTAATTCATTGAAATTAATAGTTATAGTCTTTAATTAAGTGTAATTGTTGTTTAGGAAGCTTAAGGAAGTGGTGGCTCTTTTGATAGAAGTCTTTGGAATAATTGAAGGTAAGTATAGTGGGTTAATGCATTATCATAATGAATATGATTATTTGATTATGTTATAGTTGTTGGAGTTTGTAATAGTTAGTTTGGATCCATAGCTTTATATGTCAAGTAGTGTAAATACCCATTTTAAGGTATGTACTCATGTTATAGATGCTCCATCAAATTCTTATGTATTGTTATAGTTTTATTTGTATTTGACCCATTTACTTACTAAGCAATTGCTTATGTTATAGTTGATGATTTTTGTAGGTCCTAGCAAGGAGGATAAGGGTAAGACTCAAGTGTAGGATGGATTTTGCTTGAGCTTTTAGTTGAGCTTGTCTTTTGGAACCAAGGTGTTAAAGTTGGAAGCCCCAAAGAGTCAAGTCGTTTTGGTATATTTTCAAGTGTCTTGGTCTCCTCTCCGTTAGTAATTGTTTTTATGTTTATGTTTTCTAAATTATTAAATCAATGTGTCAAGTTATTGTAAATATGGGTCATGGAGCTAAAAATGATGTTTGGCATAAAGCCGATTTCTCGTTTTGAAGGTTAAAAGTGTTGGGATTGTTAGTAATAGTTGCTCTTGTATGAGTCACAAGTTGTCTACAAGTTTTGTGGAAATGGTTAAGTGGTATGTAGTTTTATTGAGTTAAAGTGTAGAAATCTGCACAAATGTGCAGTCCGAGTTCGGACGGCGTCGATATAGAACATGACGCCGTCGCATTTTTACCAAAATCTTTCGGTAGTCACGATTATTATCGACGACATCGTAAAATCTTTCTCGAGTAGTCACGATATTATTTGACGCCGTCACGGCGAAACCCTTCCCGACGCGTCACGTTTAAAAATAAAACTTCCATATTTCCTTCCTTCTTTGTCTTTAAAAAAAGTTTTAAAATTTCCGTTTGGGGCGTAACAACTTGGTATCAGAGCCTTGGTCTAAGAGATTTAGGATTTTATCTTAGAATTTCCTAGACTTAGGCCGCGTAATTGTGTTAGTAATAGTTATACTACGTGCACACTTCCTTGACGATTTTAAGGGGTACATATGTTACATGTTTTTATAACTACGCTTGGCCACCGTGGTTATAAGAAGATGGCATATATGTATTACCTAAGATCGTTAAGGCTTTGTACAGGTGGTGTTTAGGATAAGTTATGAAAGAGTTATATTATTTCTATAGGATATAGGTGATTCTACTTAATCAAATGTTTGTCATATGTTACAGTAAAGAAGAAATGAATACTCCCCATCAAAAGGAAGCCATAAAGGCTACTACCTCTAAACATGTCGGGTCTTCGGCAAGTGACCCATCCAAAAATGATATGATCTCGGAAAGTTCCTCTTCTTCTAGTTCGGAGGGTCCTACTTTAGAAGGGTTTACTAATGAACAAGTAAAAGCTTTAGATGTGTTAATGAGGAGAAGGATAGGAAAGGCGCTAGAAAAATCCATGCCGTATGTTGTCAAAGAGACCACTTTAAATATACAAGAAGTAATGCAAAAGAGTTTGTGGAACTAAGAAGAGAAGAAGGTCATGGTAGGGTTACAAAGAATGATAAATCATCTTACCGCGATTTTACGGCATGTGATGTGCCAAAATTTACGGGGACCCTTGATCCTATAGCTTGTAATAGATGGCTTATCGCTGTTGAAGGTGCCTTTCGCACAAGTGGGTGTGAAGAGGCAAAGAAGGTTGTATATGCCATCAATTTCCTTCGTGATAGTGCTAGGACTTGGTGGGAAGGGAAAGTGTGTGAAAAAGGGGAGGCTTGGTCGGATTCATGTTCATGGAAAGAGTTCAAGGAATTATTTACTTCGGAGTATGCACCGGCGGAGGAGATTGACAAAATTCGGGAAGAATTTCAGACTCTAGTGCAAACAAATGAAACGGTGAATGAGTTATGGAAGAAATTTAATGACATGGTTCCTTATTGCTCCGAGTACCATAATAATGAGAAGCTCAAGGTAGATAGGTTTCAAAGGATGCTTAAGGATGAAATCCGTGAAGTAACCTCACCATTTAAGTGTAATACTTTGGAAGATCTTCTAAGCCGAGCTCGTGTGAGAGAGGCGGATTTGATGAGAAAGAAGAGTAAAGAAGATAAGGAGGTTAAGAGAAAGCAAGTGTTCGGAGATAGAGAAGGTAAAAAGCCAAGGTTTGATTCAAGTAGAAGGGTCGGAGGAAATCAAGGCAAAACACAATGCAAGAAGTGTCACAAGCTTCATTATGGTGAGTGTAGACTCAATATGCCGGATGTTACAAGTGCGGTTCTTTAAGTCATATGAGTAAAGAATGCCCGAAGCCGATGGTTATTTGTTATGGGTGTAATCAAGTTGGGCACAAGTTGAATGAGTGTCCAGGTCGAAAAACAAATGATGCCAAGATTGTGAAGACGGTTAAAGAAGAAAAAGTTGAAATTCCAAAACCTAAGGCGCGAGTTTACCAAATGGGAGTAGAGGAAGCAAAGTCGGGACCCAATGTCATTACATGTATACTTTTGTTAATTCCATTCCCGCCGAGTCCTCTATGATTCGGAGCTAGCGTATCCTTCGTGTCATTAGAATTTAGCAAGCAATTAACATCCCCACTATCTAAACTCTCCAAACCCTTGAAGTAGAAATAGCCGATAGTAAGATAGTAGTTGTGATTAATGTGTTTCGGAATGTAGAATTGGAATTGGATAATAGTATATTTAAGATCGACCTAATTCCTATAGTGCTTGGAGAATTTGATGTTATCATAGGCATGGATTGGCTTAGTAATTATAATGCCGCCATTTTATGTAATCAAAAGATGGTACGAGTTATGAATCCAAATGGCCGAGAGGTAGTAATATATGGAGATAAAAGAAAAGGAGAATTCAAGTTGTGCTCTGTAATGAAGGCTAGGAGATATTTATCACGGGGTTGTTGTACGTTTTTGGCCCATGTGGTGGATACGAGTATTAAGAAGGCAAGTGTTGAAAATGTTCCGTTGTTAATGAATTTTGAGATGTTTTTCCGAGGAATTGCAGGGTGTCCCACCGAAAGACAAGTAAATTTCGATTGACCTTATTCCGGTGCCAAACCGATAGCGAAGACCCTTACCATTTAGCCCCATCCGAAATGAAGGAATTGATGAGTCAACTTCAAGAATTGTTAGATAAGGGTTTTATTCGTCCAAGTAGTTCACCATGGGAGCACCGATTTTGTTTGTTAAAGAAGGACGGTAGCATGCGTATGTGCATTGACTACCGGAATTGAATAAGGTAATGATGAAGAATGTGTACCCTTTGCCAAGAATCGATGACCTTTTGACCAACTTCAAGGCGCTAAATGGTTTTCCAAGATTGATCTACGTTCGGGTTATCATCAATTGAAGGTTCGAGAAGAAGATATTCCTAAGACGACTTTTAGGACACGATATGGACATTATGAATTTCTGATTATGCCTTTTGGACTTACGAATGCACTGCAGTTTTATGGACCTAATGAATCGGTGTGTAGGCCAATGTTGGATAAGTATGTAATTGTATTTATTGACGACATTCTTGTTTACTCAAAGACCGAGGAAGAGCATACGGTTCATCTACGTGAGATTCTCGAAACTTTAAGGAAAGAAAAGTTGTACGCAAAATTTGCGAAATGTGAATTTTGGTTACAAGAAGTTCAATTCCTCGGTCATGTTGTTAATCCGGAAGGAATTAAGGTAGACCCTCGAAAATAGAAGCGATGATGAATTGGCGAGCTCCGAGAAGCGTGGGAGAGATCTGAAGTTTTCTAGGATTAGCGGTGGTATTATCGAGATTTATACAAGATTTTTCTAAGATTGCATCCTCGTTAACTAGGCTTACCAAGAAGAATGTCCCTTTGAGTGGGAAAAGAACAAGATGATGCTTTTTCTACCTTACGAAAGAAGTTATGTGAATCCCCGATTTTAGTATTATCGGAAGGAACAGAAGACATGGTTGTATATTGCGATGCATCATATTCCGGCCTTGGTTGTGTCCTTATGCAAAGAGGCAAAGTAATTGCCTATGCCTCAAGACAGTTAAAGAAGCATGAGAAAGATTACCCGACACATGATTTAGAATTCGCAGCAGTGGTTCTTGCACTAAAATTATGGAGGCATTATCTCTACGGTGTGAAATTTGTGATTTACACCGATCATCAAGTCTTGATGCTTCCTCGATAAAAGGATCCGAACATGAGGCAACGAAGATGGCTAGATTTACTAAAAGACTACAATTGTGAAATCGGTATCACCCGGAAAGGCAAATGTGGTAGCCGATGCATTAAGTCGAAAAGGTCAAGATGAAGTTACTAGAATCCATTCCTTGCGATGATCATTACGACCGACTTTTTCGACAAGGTTAAGTTAGCCCAAAAGGAAGCTTTGAAGGAAGAAAATTGGGAAGGAGAGCGAATTTCTTCCCATGTCCCTCATTTTGAAGAAGATAGTCGTGGACTCAAAACACGGTATGGGAGAATTTATATACCTTTCCGTAGTGATGTTAAGTTGTTACTTTTAGATGAAGCACATAAGTCAAAGTATTCTATTCATCCGGGGGCTAACAAGATGTATCATGATTTGAGAAGAGATTATTGGTGGCCGGGTATAAAGAGAGATTGTGTGAAATATGTTGAAAAATGTCTAACTTGTTTGAAAGTTAAAGCCGAACACCAAAAACCGTATGGTAAAGTACAACCGTTAGAAGTACCAATATGGAAATGGGAAAAGATTACGATGGACTTTATTACGAAGTTACCAAGAACGACCAAGAAGCATGATGCGATTTGGGTGACAGTAGATCGTCTAACGAAAAGTGCACATTTCATTCCCATTAGAGAAGATATGCCCATTCACAAGTTAGCCAAGATATATGTGAAAGAAATAATTGCACGCCATGGGGTACCCATTTCTATAATCTCCGATAGGGATGGAAGGTTCACTTCAAATTTTTGGCGAAGTTTCCAAGAAGAATTAGGTACAAGATTACACATGAGTACGGCTTTCCACCCGCAAACGGATGGACAAAGTGAGAGGACGATTCAAACACTAGAAGACATGTTAAGAGCTTGTGTAATTGACTTTGGGGGAAATTGGGATGATCATTTACCTTTAGTCGAATTTGCCTATAATAATAGTTACCATGCTAGCATTGAAATGCCACCTTATGAGATGCTTTATGGTAGGAAATGTAGAACTCCAGTATGTTGGGATGAAGTAGAGAAAAGAGAGTTAGCTAGTACGGATGTAATACTAGCAACAACCGAGAAAATTGAGACGATAAGGGAAAGACTTAAAGCGGCCCAAGATAGATGGAAGAGTTATGCCGATAACCGAAGGAGACCAATTGAATTCGAAGTTGGAGACTATGTTATGCTTAAGGTTTCCCCTTGGAAGGGCGTTCTTAGGTTCAAACATAAAGGAAAGTTAGGGCCAAGATTTATTGGACCCTTCAAGATTATAGAACGTGTTGGTGAAGTAGCTTATGTATTGGATCTCCCCGACGAGATGAAAGGAATTCACAATACGTTTCATGTATCTTACCTAAGGAAATGTTTAGCGGATGAGGCTAGTGTAATTACATTGGATGATGTTGAGGTAGATCCGAAATTAACAATTCAAGAAGAACCGGAGGCAATACTTGGGAGAAAGACAAGGCAACTAAGAAATAAAGAAATCCCATTAGTGAAGGTGCAATGGAAGAATCGAAAGGGTACAACCATTAGATGGGAACCGGAAGAAAGAATGAAGAACAAGTATCCTCAACTTTTCCAAACATGATTTCGGGGACGAAATCAATTATTAGGAGGGGTGAATTGTTACACCCGTATCCCATCAAGGTATTATTAAATAGAAGTATTAAACTTTTGTTAAAAAGAAAATGAATGTTTCTTAAATATTATGAATAGAAAGAAAGATTAAGAACTTTTGTGGCCAAAATATAGAACCCTAGAATAGAGGGACTAATATTGTCATTTGGCCTAAGTGGAATAAATATAAAAAGGAAAAATTAGTCTCATTTGAGACTTATCCAGGTTCTTAAGAGATTACCTTAAGGTGAAGAAAGGGTTTGAGAAGAAAAGTAGAAGGTGCCAAGATCATCCCCAATTGAGTTAATTTAAGGGTATTGTGGTGATTATTAAGGTTAAGAGACCTTCAATTTCATACCCCTAATCAAGTAAGCAATTTCCCCAATCTTTGTAATTAAGGTCTTGAACACAAGAGGTTTAAAGTAGTTATAGAAGATGCCCAATTTATTGAAATTAATAGTTATAGTCTTTAATTAAGTATAATTGTTGTTTAGGAAGCTTAAGGAAGAGGTGGCTCTTTTGATAGAAGTCCTTGGAATAATTAAAGGTAAGTATAGTGGGTTAATGTATTATCATAATGAAAATGATTATTTGATTATGTTATAGTTGTTGGAGTTTGTAATAGTTAGCTTGGATCCATAGCTTTATATGTCAAGTAGTGTAAATACCCATTTTAAGGTATGTACTCATGTTATAGATGCTCCATCAAATTCTTATGTATTGTTATAGTTTTATTTTCATTTGACCCATTTACTTACTAAGCAATTGCTTATGTTATAGTTAATGATTTTTGTAGGTCCTAGCAAGGAGGATAAGGGTAAGACTCAAGTGTAGGATGGATTTTGCTTGAGCTTTTAGTTGAGCTTGTCTTTTGGAACCAAGGTGTTAAAGTTGGAAGCCCCAAAGAGTCAAGTCGTTTTGGTATATTTTTAAGTGTCTTGGTCTCCTCTCCGTTAGTAATTGTTTTATGTTTATGTTTTCTAAATTATTAAATCAATGTGTCAAGTTATTGTAAATATGGGTCATGGAGCTAAAATGATGTTTGGCATAAAGCCGATTCCTCGCTTTGAAGGTTAAAAGTGTTGGGATTGTTAGTAATAGTTGCTCTTGTATGAGTCACAAGTTATTCTACAAGTTTTGTGGAAATGGTTAAGTGGTATGTAGTTTTATTGAGTTAAAGTGCGATAAATCGCACAAATGTGCAGTTCGAGTTCGGACGCGTCGCATATAGAACGACGCCGTCGCATTTTACCAAAATCTTTCGAGCCGTCACGATTATTATCGACGCCGTCGCAAAATCTTTCTCGAGCCGTCACGATATTATCGACGCCGTCACACTTAACCCTTCCCGACGCCGTCGCGTTTAAAAATAAAACTTCGGATTTTCCTTCCTTCATTTGTCTTTAATAAAAGTTTTAAAATTTCCGTTTTGGGGCATAACATTCGTGTTTAACGAGATACAAACGAAGTCAAAAAATTTATCGAGCACTCCATTGGAAAGAGCACGAAATAACGAGTCCAAGGGTACTTTCCTCTCTTTTTGAACCGGTCTAAAACTCTTTTTGTGGATCGGTCAAAACTCTATTTGACCTTTTTTATCTTGAAAAATGGACTGCATGCAATATTACCATAAATGAATTAATGTTGTGTTATATACATAAACGTATGCCCAGCGCAGCTGGTGCACACCTTCACCCTCTATCCAAGGGGTACAAGGTTCGAGTCCGGCAAGGGGCAGATTTTGCTATATTATCTGATGCCACGTCGGATACCACATGGTACCAATCAGGTCACACGTGGCAAACTGGACCCCACCCGTGCCAAGCTGGCAGCTGAGACGTGGTGGCGGCTGCCCAATCATATGCTGACACGTGGTGGCAGTTGTCCAATGACAGCCTGTCACGTGGCGGCGGTGCTGACGGTTATTATTGCAGGTACAAGGTACAGGTGGCAGGTACGAGGTACCAGGTGGCAGTGGTGGCTGGCCAATCAGAGCGTGACACATGGCAAAAATGACGAGATAGCAGAGGTGTCAGTACAAGGTTTTAGAAGCGGCGGCTGACACGTGTCCAAATGATTGGCAAGAAATCATTCAATGCACTGGCTATTATCTGTGAAGGGAAATTATGAAAATGCCCTATCTTCAATTGGGCTATAAATACTCCCTCATTTCATACGGATCAGACATTAGATAGTTTTTAGCAGTTTTCTTTTAGAGTTTTTTGTAATGTTTAGTTTTTATTGCTTATTGTCTTAGCTTATTTTGTAATAGCTTATTAAGAGATTATTGTACAACTTATTGAGTATTAATGAAGATGAAGATTATGTTGGATATTACTTAGCTTATTTTTTCCTCTAATCCTCTCATTTATTTTCTTTTTCATCTAATAAGCCAAATAAGCTTACCTTAATAGCTTATTTTGGTTTACTTAGATTAGCTTATTTGTTGGTAAGCTCTCTTATAGCTTATTCACTATAAACCCTTTTCACATCTCTTAATCTAGAATAAGCTCTTCACAATAGCTTATTTTTAGATTAATTAATAGATTTTACTTAATAAAATATATTTAGCTTATTCCTTTTCTTTTAATCATATTAGCTTATTTTTCTTTACATCTTAGTCGATCTAGCTTTTTAGCTTGTGTCGATTTGTATTACTAGTTTAGATCTATTTGCTTTTTAGCTTATTAGGTTTCCTACTAGTACTCATAGATCAGATTAGCTTATTAATAAATGATTTGATTTAGTTTAGCTATTTAGTTTGTTTAATCATTAGCTTATTTGTACTAACCCTTATAAAGTTTTGATTTTTATTTGATCCATTCATACATCATAAGGCGGGGAGCTTATGGGTTTTATAAGCTTGCTTATTAACCAAAATGTATAGCTTTTTTTAGTTTTTATAAAGCTAATTAGTGAGTAAAGTTGATAAATTTATTAAATATTTGGTAATATTAATGCTATTAAAAAAAATAAACTTTGGGGTTTGTTAAGATTATAAATTGGGTGGTTTATTAGTCTCATCTCATTCACCGGGTTCTAATCTCTTACTTTTTAATTAGTTTACTTTAAATTATTAGTTTAGATAATTACGATTATGTTTAATTAATAGGAGTAGTGAGTAGATATTTATATGCTTGTTAAGTGAGTAGTGATTTAAGAATTAAATGTGAAAACTAAGAAATTGTTGATTGATAATGTTTGGTTTACTTGGATTGATTTTTGGTTGTTTTGACGGCAAACCCGTTAGGCTAATAAACCATTAATTTAAGTAATTAAGAAGATTGTTAATTAATAATTTCGAATTATTTTAGATTTATTTAGTTGGTTGTTTTGACGAGCAAAAGATCGGGATAATTAATTATTTAAATTTAGTTATGTTTATCAAGACAAAGAATTGTTTTCAACATAAATCAATATTTTGAGAATATAGTTTTTTTTTTAGACTAGTATTAATTCAACACTTTTAAAAGATAATTCACACTTAATGATCTTTTCATCTCACTTGACAAGCATATCATTTATTATAATATTTTTAGATTGTTTTTATCATCATTATTTGTAGTTTCCTTTTAATTAATTAAAATAGTTTTTTAAATCTTTTATAAAACCAAACCAAAAACATTTGATAATCAAGTATATAACAAAAGACTCAAACGTAAATTTTAGTTCATATCTCGCCGTGGAAAACGACTCCGGAAGATTATTTATCACTTGTCCTCAAGTGATTCTTACCTTTGACGGGATACTTAATTAAAACTGCTCTATCTACAAGGAATCGGTTTTGCGTCATTTGCTGGGAAGATTTCTTGATTTTGCGTTTTATTTCGAGTTAGTGCCTTGAAGATCCTTTCTTTTGAAAGTTTATTTTCGTATTTTTAAAGAAAATCAAATAAAATTAAAAAAAATACAAAACAAAATCCAAAAATATTTTTCTTTTCATTTAATCTTTTCAAAACTCAAAACATTTTTCTTTTATTAAAATTTGAAAAAAAACATATTTTTATCATCTTTCTTTCTTCTAGTGCATGAGCACACGATCTTCTTCAAACGAACTCGTTTCTCCTTTTCAAAGCCTAAGAGTTTTTCGTCATAATCCAAGAAATCGTGGTGAACCGTCACTTTATTTAATATTGAAGAAATTAACATGAATAATAATAACCAAAATCGGGGACCACCTCTGCGGGACCTATTCCTCAAAATCCGGCTCCGATCTCGAATGATGGAGGAGATGTTCCACCGACTATGAATGGCTCTGATTTGGGCTTAAGAATCATATGATTAAACAAGTCCAAAGGAGTTTCCAATACCATGGTTTCTGGGGGCGATGCTAATAAGCATATTGACAAATTCTTAAACGTCACTCGAGCATGAAGCAAAATGGGGTCCCGCATGACACCTTACGCTTATGTCTCTTTTTGTATTCTTTGACGCATCATGCCACCGTTTGGTATGATTGTTTGCCAAAGAATTCTATCCATAGATGGGAGGAGATGGTTACCAAGTTTCTATCTAAATACTTTCGTCCTTTGATGGTAACAAAATTAAAAAATGATATCAGTATCTTCTGACAGTTTCCCAATGAATCTTTATTCGAAGCTTGGGAATGTTACAAGTTGTTAATTGACCAGTGTCCTAACCATAATATGTTACCCGTTACTCAAATAGATACATTCTATAACGGATTAAATTTGAGACACCGCGAAACAATCAATTCTGCTCCTGGAGGCACCTTTATGAAAAGGCAACATGAGGAGTGTTTTGATTTATTTGAAAATATGATCGCTCACCACAATGACTAGGATACCTCAGCTCAAAGGGGCGAGTCATCTAGATCGATCACTTCTTCATCTCCTGAAAAATGAACAAGAATTTTCTAAGATGGAGCCAAAAGAATCAGCAAGTTAATGTTGTTAACCCAAGTTGCGAGACTTGTGGTGGTCCGCATCATTATTCCGAGTGGCAAGCCGCTGGTGACTTCACTCAAAGGGACGTATATGCTGCTATGGGAAACTACAATGCGAGAGGTAACTCTTACCAACGTCAAGGAAACCGTAATCTCTTAAGCTATCATTCCAATAATTATCTTGGGCCACCCGGTTTCAATCAAGAAAATAACCCCAATCATAATAATCAAAACTGTCAGAATCAAGGATTTAATCAAAACTAAGGTCAAAATTTCAATCAAAATCAAGCTCAGACGCATTTCAACCAAACTCCAAATAATCTATCTACGGATGAGTTATTGAGACAACATATGAGTGCGATGATGCTAAGTTTCAATTATTAGCAAATCAAATGACAAAAATTGGCTGGACCCTCGGTTCCATCACCCACTACTTTTTTTCTTCTAAGAAGGTGGAACGAGACCCAGTGACGACCATGGACTAGGTGCACAATTCAAGTTTAGGAAGTACCGCACAATTCCCATCTCTGATAATCCATCCAGCTCCCGCTTCTAAATCAAAAGAGATCCCTGAGAGAAATCCTAATCAGCCTCCAATTCCTTTTCCTTCGAGGTTGAACAAGGATAAGCTTCAAGACAAATCTAATATCAAAATTCATAAATTCTTGTAGATGTTCAAGAAACTTCACTTTAATATCATATTTGCTGAAGCATTAGCTTAAATGCCAAAATATGCTAAAATATTGAAAGATCTTCTTAATAATAAGGAGAAGTTATGGAATTGGCTAATACTCCTCTTAATGAGATTTGCTCAGTGGTCCTCCTTATAAAGTTACCCGAAAAACTTGGAGACCCTAGGAAATTTCTCATTCTTATGATTTTAGTGAGCTTGAGGGATGCATGGCCCTAGCCGATCGAGGAGCCAACATCAACTTAATGCCCCTATATGTGTGGAAAAAGTTAATGTTACCTGAACTTACACCCACTCGTATGACCTTAGATTTAGCTAACCGATTGATTGCCTACCCGGTTGGTATAGCTGAGGATGTATTTGTGCAAGTCGGAAAGTTCATGTTTCCTACTGATTTTGTTATCGTTGACTATGACGTCAATCCTCATGTACCCTTATCTTGGGGAGACCATTCGATGGCCCATGCTTTAATCGATGTACACGGAGAAGAGTTGAAACTTAGAGTTGGTGATGACAAATTGATCTTCAATATTGAGAGCACCTCAAAATATCCTCTTAGGCATGCAGATAAGTCAATCAATCGAACATTGACACTACATGCGACGACTATTTTCATGAAGTGTTAAATGTTCATAAATCAATTCATCCTTTGAGTGGTAGTGGATCATGTTGTTGTGCCTCTCTCCCTATTTCTTACCCTCTTCGTGGATAGTGATTTTCTGTTGGAAGTGACCGACGCCTTTCTTGATATCAAGCTCCAAATATTCTATCTACGGATGAGTTATTGAGACAACATATGAGTGAAATGGTGATAAGTTTCAATTATTAGCAAATCAAATGACAAAAATAGGAAAAAGCTTTTAATGAAAGACCTCAAGGTGGGCTTCCTAGCAACACCACTCCTAAGCCTAAGGAAGATATTAAAGTAATTACTACAGTAGTGGTATTACTTTGGTGGACCCTCGGTTCCATCACCCACTCTTTTTTCTTCTAAGAAGGTGGAACGAGACCCGATGACGACCATGGACTTGGTGCACAATTCAAGTTTAGGAAGTACCGCACAATTCCCATATTTGATAATCCATCTAGCTCCCGCTTCTAAATCAAAAGAGATCCCTGAGAGAAATCCTCATCAGCCTCCAATTCCTTTTCCTTCGAGGTTGAACGAGGATAAGCTTCAAGACAAATCTGATATCAAAATTCATAAATTCTTGCAGATGTTCAAGAAACTGCACTTTAATATCATTTTTGCTGAGCATTAGCTTAAATGCCAAAATAAGCTAAAATATTGAAAGATCTTCATAATAATAAGGAGAAGTTCTAGAATTGGCTAATACTCCTATTAATGAGATTTGCTCGGTGGTCCTCCTTAAAAGTTACCCAAAAACTTGGAGACCCTAGGAAATTTCTCATTCTTTATGATTTTAGTGAGCTTGAGGATGCATGGCCCTAGCCGATCGAGGAGCCAACATCAACTTAATGCCCCTATATGCATGGAAAAAGTTAATGTTACCTGAACTTACACCCACTCGTATGACCTTAGAGTTAGCTAACCGATCGATTGCCTACCCAGTTGGTATAGCCGAGGATGTATTTGTGCAAGTCGGAAAGTTCATGTTTCCTACTGATTTAGTTATCGTTGACTATGACGTCAATCCTCATGTCCCCCTTATCTTAGGGAGACCATTCTTGAGGATGGCCCATGCTTTTATTGATGTACATGGAGAAGAGTTGAAACTTAGAGTTGGTGATGACAAATTGATCTTCAATATTGAGAGCACCTAAAATATCCTCTTAGGCATGGAGATAAGTCAATCAATCGAACATTGACACTACATGCGAGGACTATTTTCATGAAGTGTTAAATGTTCATAAATTAATTCATCCTTTGAGTGGTAGTGGATCATGTTGTCGCCTCTATCCCATTTCTTACCTCTTCGTGGATAGTGATTTTCTCTTGGAAGTGACCGACGCCTTTATTGCTATAGAGGATTCAATTTCTTACGAAATTGATAATGGAATTATGATTAAGCGGAGACATTATTTTTCTTGAAAAGTATTAAATGATGATTTCACAAAGATCTCCTCCTAAAGAGCTTAAAATGATGAGACCAAAATGGCTAAATATTCCATTGAAGAACCTCTGAATTAGAACTTAAGGACTTACCTTCCCACCTCGGTATGCGTTTTTAGAGGGAACTTCAAAGTTACCCATAATTATCGCTAAAGACTTAAAGAGGAAGGAAAAGGATCAACTTCTTAAGGTTTTAAAGTCACACAAACGATCAATCGCTTGGAAAATATCTGATATGAGGGGCACCGATCGTAATTTTGCACCCACAAGATATTGATAGAAGATGACTTTAAACCTGCTATCTAACACTAGAAAGGTAAATCCAAAATTCTTGAAGTCATTAAGCGAAGTTATCAAAGTTCTAGATCTTGGATTGATTTACCCTATCTCGGATAGTCCTTGGGTTGATCCTGTGCGGCGTACCAAAGAAAGGCGGTCGGCGATGGTTAGTAATGATAATAATGAGTTAATTCGACTAGATTGGTCACGGGATGACGTGTTTGTATCGATTATCAAAAATTAAATGATGCCACCCGTAAAGACCACTTTCCTATTCCTTTCATGGACCAGATGCTTGAACGTTTAGCTGAGAATTAATTCTATTGTTTCTTGATGGTTTTTCTGGTTATTTCCAAATTCTTATCGATCCCCAAGACCAAGAAAAAACCACCTTCGCCTACCCTTATGGGACATTTGCATATCATAGGATGCCTTTCATTCTTTGCAATGCCCGGGAACTTTTCAAAGGTGCATGGTGGCAGTTTTTCATGATATGATTGAGAAAACTATAGAAGTTTTCATGGATGATTTTTTGGTCTTTAGGGATTCATTCTCTTCCTGCCTCCCCCATTTAGACATGATAATTAAAAGGTGTGAAGACACTAATCTTGTCTTAAATTGGAGAACTGCCAATTTATGGTTAAAGAGGGTATTGTCCACGGCTATAAGATTTCTAAGAATGGTATCGAGGTGGATCGTGCCACAGTTGATGTCATTGCTAAATTACCGCCTCCTACTACGGTTAAAGGAATAAGGAGTTTCTTAGGTCATGTCGGCTTTTATCGTAGATTTATTCAACACTTCTCCAAAATATCCCGGCCTATGACCCAATATCTTGAGAAAGAAACTTCGTTTGTGTTTTCAAAAGAATCTTTCAAATTATTTGAGCATTTTAAAAGAAATTAGCGAGGCTCCTATTCTCGTGGCCTTGTTTGGGACTTACCATTTGAGATTATGTGTGATGCTAGCGACTTCACGGTAGGGAGATCTTGGGCCAACAAAGAACAAATATTTTCACCTATACATTATGCTAGTAAGACCTTATCGGATGCTCAAACACATTACACCTCCATTGAAAAGAGTTATTAGCGATGGTGTGCGTTTGAGAAATTCGGTCTTACCTTGTCATGTCTATGACAATAGTGTATACTGGATCTTTCGGCTTTAAAGTATCTATTTGCTAAATAAGATGCTAAGCGAGATTACTCGATTGATTCTCCTCCTCCAAGAGTTTGATATCGAGATTCATAATAAAAAGGAGTAGAGAATATTGCGGCTGATCATTTAAGTAGGCTTAAAAATCCTTATAAGGGCTATCTCGATGAGATGGAAATGAATGATAATTTTCCACACGAGTCCCTTAAAATGATTAGCCTTAACAACGAGCCCTCGTGGTTTGCCGATATTGCAAGCTACTTAGTGGGAAAAGTGCTTATAAAAGGGATGTCATCCCAGCAAAAGAAGAAATTTTTCACAGATATTCGATATTATTTCTAGGGTGACCCTTATTTTTTTTTTAGAATCTGTGCTGATCAAATAATTAGGCAGTGTATGGACGGGAAAGAAGCTATGGATATTCTAGTAGCTTGTCACAATGGTCCCACCAAAGACATCATGGCCCGAACTACACCGCCAAGAAATTTTTGATTCGGTTTCTATTGGCCCATAATTTATCATGATGCCCATGACATGGTCAAAATTGTGACTCATATCAACGTCAAGGAAAATCTCTCAAAGGACGAAATGCCCCAAAATTCTATCTAGATTTGTGAGATCTTTGACGACGGGCATCAAATTTATGGGTGCTACCATCTTCACAAGGGAACAAGTATGTACTGTGTTCATCAATTATGTGTCCAAATGGGTGGAAGCTAAGGCTTTACCCATGAATGACGCCCGATGTAAGCTCCGAAAAATTTCAATGTACTTAAAGCTTTAATCGAAATTAAGCACAATTTATTTTATCATGAAATTTTCTAAACATCACATTTGCATATCATCTAGCATATGCATGATCAACGTAGTTTTGAGCTGTTCATAAACATACCGTTGTGATCGAACAAAATTCCCACGATCCGTATAATCTTAAAATACGTAACAAATAGGTAAAAATTTATAAAATACAAAATAAATTTAAAAAAAATACATTAGACTTATATTGAGCTTATAAATTTATTGGGCCTCGTATACCACTCGAATCTAACCACATTTCTTTTGGGCCTCACGAAAACTTAAGCCCAACCCACCCGGTATTTTGTTTGGGCCTATGCGGATTGAAACATGAGCCTAACACCTAACTACCTTTCCTTGGGCCTCGCCCCACATCCAAGCCCAACATACCTTGAAATTCTTTCTTGGGCCTCACCAAACTCACCTAAAGCCCAAATGTGAAACTAAGATTGGATAATTCACAATGTTGTGATGTTTTACTTCCTGGCGGTCGAACTAGACAAGAAACGAGATCCAAGAACCAAGTTACATACATCTCTTTTGGTTACAAAATGCATGCGTGTGATAGTGAGAAATAGATGGGACAAAATCACACCACTTAGCTACCCTAACTATATATTTTAATCCCCAATACCCTTGACCAACTCTTGACTTAGAAACCCATTGGATAACATGTTCCTTGCCATGCTTTCTTTGATTTGACACCACATCTACGCCCCAAAATTCAGCCGAAAATCACCCCATGCCAAGACTAAGTTTGAACACATGTCTAATAAGATTAGAAATAGGTAATCTAGGAGATTAAATAATGGGATGACCATGCCCATGTTTGCCTTATAAACCTTCCAAGACTTAGAAGAAAATATCAAACACACACTCATTAACTAAGCTACTTGATGAGTGTGTAAATACTCATCATTTTTAGTCAAATCTGAACTGCAAAACGTTTAAAAATGCTCAGAAATGCATCAAAACACTGAAAATATTCCAAAATTGAATTTTATATGTTTCGGATGCAAAATGTTTAAAATCGATGAAAATGAGCAAAGTTTGCAAAATTGGCGGTTTGAGTCCTCCAAGTTTCTAAAATTGTCAAAATAGTCCACGAGTCAAAATTTCAAAGAAAAATCACCAAAGGTCCTTTTAAAATCAAAAGTTGTCAAATTTAGTCCTTTGGTGAAAAATATCAAAAGTTTGAGAAAATTACAAGAATGGTCCTTTAAGTTTGAAAATTGGCAAAATTGGCCCTTGAAAATTGGAAAATGTCAAGATTGGTCCTTGAATTATTGAAACTTGTCACTTTTCACCCATGGAGCAACTTTGAGATATTGGCGACCTAGGTCCCTCAGTTTGAAATTACAAATGAGGTCCCTATAATATTAAACCCTTTTCACATTTTGGACCTTGAACCTATTTTGGACCCACATCAAAATTGCATTTGGACCCTTTTAATAACACCGCCTAGTCAAAGAGGTTTGACTAAACACCTTTGGCGCCCTTTTGCCTTCTACCGCTTCTTTCCGCCAACACCGCAACACATCTCCTCCCACCCCTCCTCACCTATCCATCTCCTTTGTCCCCCACCAACACCTCAATCCAAATCTCATTTAATGCATCCTCAACCCTATCACTCAACCTCCATCTCGCTCAAAACACTTTTTCCCCGCCAAAACCAATCAAGGGCCATGATCAACTTCAAGTCATCCAAAGGCTAAAAGCGGATGTGGGATTTGCAGAGAGAGAGAGAAGAAGACATTTGGGTATAAAAGGAAGAAAGAGGAGAAGTAAGGAGTAGTAGTTAGTTTTATAAATTTTACTTATGTCGCTTTTTTAGATTATTGTCCTAGTTTAAATGAAAATGGTGTAATCTCGGTTTCCATGTAACACTTTCAAGTTTACAAACCTTTGTAAGTCACTTTTGAGTATCAATCTAAGCTTTCATATAAGTTTCAATTTTGTGGTTAACTGTTGAAATTTCTCAGTTTCAAATTACATTGTCCAAGTTATTAGTAGCTTATTTTAAGCTTAAATAAGTTTATTTAAGTCCTTTATAAGCTTTTGATAAGCTTGTAATTCATTTTCAAGTAATTTCCATCTCTGGTCAACAATAGTCAACTGCTGAGATTGGTTTGGATTTGGTGATGGATATTGGGTTGATGCAGTGATGGTGTTGGGTTGAAATAGACTAGGATAGTGTAGGATTTGGGTTGGTTTAGCCTGCTTACAGCTGGACCTCTTGTGAGTATATTAATCTCATTTTCATTTCAATTCAATCGCAATTTTGTTTGTACTTATATTTGTAGTCATAGCTTTGTTCAAATGTGTTCATTTAGCTATAATTAAGTCATCCAAGTTTGATTTGATCATTGGTGTAAGCAGTTTATTAGCTTGTGTAGTTAAAATTGCAAGCAGTTCATAAAGTGTTGTTTGGTTTTAACACCAAATCATCTTAGAGGCTTATTCATTGCAAACTCCGTTGTTTCGTGTTTGTTCAGATCTAATATACTCATTTGAGACTTAATCTTGTGCCTGCTAAGCTCTAAAGTCAAAATCACAAATCTTCTGTCCTTACAGCAAATCTGTTGAGATTTTAGATAGTCAAAAGCTAGTTTTGTGTTTAGAATTCATAAACTAAGTTTGCAATAGCTTCATTTTATCTTATAACATCATTATCTGTCCATCATTTTGAATCAAAACTCAAATAAGTCAAAATTTCAGATTTTATAAAAAGTCAAATTGCAAATCTCGGTTTGGAGTCCAAATGGAGGATTTTCATGCACTCGTTCTAGGTCAATGCAAGTGAAAATTGTATGTTTAAAACCTCGGTGGTCTTGTTTTTATGAGCAATTTCTGATTTTACCAAATTTTTAGCGACTTCAAAAGAGCTTATCAAATGAGCCTAGATGCCTGTGCGAGCATCAAGCCCGCACTGAAATCAAGAGTTTTGCGACCTTGCACAAGTCTCATTTGAGCTTGTCTAGGTCAGAACTTGGTTTATAAGCTCTCATCCAGGTCTTCTTTAGGATCTAGCTTTTAGCTTTTAGTTTCCAGCTTATTCAGTGCTTAGTAATCAACTCAAAGTTGCTACCCTCACTGCTTTTTAGCTCATTAATTCATTTCATCAAACCCGTTAATCTTGAAAATCAGTGGTTTGGGTTAGCTAAACTTGTTCCATTTTAGTTCTCTTAGCTTATTATAGCTTGTGCATCGTTTGGTAGCCTTTGATTCCATTTGCTTATTCAGTGCTTATTTCAATAAGCACTTCCTCATCGATTCAATATCTTGCACACAAGCCCTGTTTTCCATTTTATTATATTCCTAATATTATTTTAGACTTTTCCTGCAATTTTCAGATTTTTCCAAGCTTGTTTGCCATTTTCTTAATTTAAAGTAGTTTTTAAGCATTTTAAATTAGCTTTTAATACAAAAATTAAGAAAAGGTTCAAAAATAATTTTTCAATTTTCTTAAGTTTAGATAAATATAAAAAGTAAAAAAGTAATTTTCCAGATTTTCATAGTTTATTTTGTAATTTTTAGTAATTTAATTAGTTTTTAATAGTTTAATATTCATAAAAAAATAGAAAAATATTCAAAAAAAATACAAAAATAGTTTTGAAAATTCTAGTTTGTTATTTTAGACTTTTCTAAGTCTTAATTTTATTTTTCTAGCTTTATTTCCTAATTTCTTGTATTTTAGGTAATTACTTAATAGTTAAAAATAGTTTTTAATTAATAATAATTAATTAAATAGTTGTAAAAATAATTTTCTTTTCTAAATATTTTCTTTTATCTTTAGGTTTGTAAAATATCATTTTCATATTTTTAGGGTTAATATTGTGTAAGTTTCACTTTTTAATTTGTACGTCGCGTAGTTTTTTTATTTCGCTTTTGTAAAACATAAAAACAAAAACATCATTTTAAATATAGTGATAGCGTTTATTTAATAGATTTTATCTTTTAATTTCCTTTAATTTGCATTTAAGCCCTGTAGTTTATGGGCTTTCTCTTTAGGTATAGATAATCCACAATCTCCTTTTCCGTTCAAATCTCCGATCACTATTCGTTTGATTATCCATTGCATAGCTCGCTGGGACATAACGACCCGGGGAAACACTATACTCCCCAGATCTTCATTGAGTTCGTTCCTGAGCCGTTTTAAGGTTGTTACGGTCTGCCATTCACAAGTGGCAGGCTTGCGTGATAAACCTTGACTGTTCGGGAGCGCATCACTACTCCAACTCTCACACACCTAAGTTAAATCGTCCATTGTGGAAAACGAATAAGAAGGAGAAAACGTTGCGTTGCAAATGAACTAGGAAGGCTTGGGTTAATATAAGAACACGGGTAACATTATAAGGAGAACACGGGGGTTCTCGTTGAGTACTACTTCTCATCCACTTCTTACACGAGTTGTCACCACTCCTTTGAGTGAAGTAAGTCATTACCAACCCATTTCCATTTCATTTTTCTTGTTTACGCTTAAGATATCACACGTATTACATGTTATACACACCATTTCGTAAACCAACTCATAAGACTATGCATGTTATAGCTCAACAAGACACCTAAACACATGATAACACTAGCCTAAGACACATAGAACACGACACAAACTCACGCAAACTAAATGGGCCTGAAGCCCAACACGCGATCCCATTTAGCCCAAACTGAATCCAATAAATCCCAACTCGGCCCAATGAGTCCATGATAAGCCCATAAGCACTAAAAATAAGTTGAAATCATTTTGCAAAGTTTTCATTTTACAAAAATGATTTTTGGACTAGTTTTGCAAATATACGAGACCTAGGGTCGAAATGGTAACATTTTTAAATGCTAAAGGGGAGTATATATATACGAAAAGTGTTTTATGAAAAGTCTAGGGACTGTAAATGCTATTTTTGAAAGTAAAAGGTAAGGATTTACGTGCATGTGCACGCATGAAAACCACAAGGACCAGTTGTGTAATTAACCGAATCTAGTTATAAATAAGTTTTGGGTTAAAAGTGTCAAGTTGGAAAAGTAGAGGTTTAAAGCGAATAAATGTAACTTGGAGGGCTGTTTTTGTAAAATCAGTTTTATCAAAGGATTAAAACTGTCATTTCTGAAAGTTTTGATATAACTATATTTGGGTAGAAAGTGTAAATTAACTTAAAACGTTAAGCACGTCACGTACACACTATTGGATTGGACAAGGGAATCTAAACAAGTTAAAATGCTCAACAAATCCATCAAGATCAACGAGGAAAACATTTCACTTATCGTAAGTGAGGATCATTAATTAAGGCAATGTAGCACGTAAATTAACTTAAAGCGTTAAGCAGACGCACACTATTGGATTGGACAATCCAATGATCTATTGAATAAGAATATTCAATGCTCTATTATTTTGGTCATGAACCAAAATGCTCATTTTACCGAGACTCGCCATCTCATCATTTTTTAGGTTTCGGTTTGGAACCTCTGCTACATTGTGCTTGATCTGTTTGTGCTTGTTCATATCATCAAGGTGAGTTCATAGCCTCGCTTTTACTTTATTTTAGAAACCCCGCGAGGGAGATACATGCTCTAAACTAGAACATAAGGTTTTTCATAAATGCTCTCCTCTTGATTATTGGTACCTTGCTAAATATTTAGCCATAAGTCCCCTGATCATGAACCATTATTCACCGTGAATGCAGATATTGTGAATAGTACTATAGGATTAACGACCCGTTTGATTATAGAGAAATAATAAGGCGCACCATATTTGAATTTCTTTAGGTACTTGGCTATTACCTCCGTTGGGGCATACTTACGTACACTAGTAATTCGGTGTATGCAGTTGAGTCTTGGTTTCATGAGCTTAGCGCATAATAATCTGTGGTTTTTATTATGATATTGTTAGTTTACAATGATCATGCTCATATCCTTGTGTTCAACTATTTTAAACCTATGGATTTCACTCAACATTTTTGTTGACCTTTTTAAGCATGTTATCTCAGGTAATCAATGAAGATTATGACCAAGGCGGAATGGGGCATGGCAAGGCTTATCCGGTGGTGTAAAACATAAAGTTGTCATTTCTTTCAAACTCATGATCTTTCTTTTGGGAAAAACACTTGATCTATTTACAATGTTTTGTAACATCTATGAGCTTCGATGAATGACAACGATTTTAATAAAACGTCTCTTCAGTCGTTTTCTATAATTATTGACTATGATCTCCATTCAAGTAACACCGAATTAGTCTTCCGCTGTCATTAAGATTTTTGAGGGTATTACACCCGAGCTATCGTGAAATTTATGAAGCAATTATTTTCCCGATTTGGAACCCCACGGGCCATTATTAGTGATCGAGGTACGCATTTTTGCAACGATCAATTTGCTAGGGTGATGAAAAATATGGTATTGATAGGTCACTAGTTTTACAAACACAAGTAATATAGAAAGAGATAAGGCGATTGAACAAGTAAACAAACACACACACAAATGATAATACGGTTTAGGCGTAGGAAATGTGAATGAAAGAAAACTTGAACAACCAACCCTCAAGTGAGGGTTATTACAACGTATTTATAGGCAAGGAGCTAGGGCAACACTCCCTCTCCTTCCCTATTCCTTATTGGGCTTGGGCCTAAGCTCATGGGCCTTCTACATAAGCTTAAGGCTAAAACAAACATAAAGGCCATAATTAAGCTAACTATTACATATTAATTACTAACACTTAATTATGGTTTAGGAGTGATTCCAACAATATCCCCCTAAGTGTTAGTGATGAACGGTGAAGGCGTTGATGTAATAGTAGCTTTGACGTCTTCTGACATTCTTCTTTCTTGTGAGAAGAATTGTCTTTATACGAACAATTTCCCCAGTGTAGAGAAATTGTCTTCATCGAACAATTATGCTTTTGACGTCATCTTTAACTTTGTTCGTTGATCGTAGTTCTTTGTGATGAAAGTGATAGTATGTTGTGATGCGCATCAAGTGCGCCTCAGTGCGCCGTTGCTCGGTGTCTCCGTCATTCTTCAACATGCTCACACGCTCTTTGAAGTTGGATTTCAAAGATCTTGATGAAGTTCTCTAAGTATTTAACTTTGTAGATTCTTTGGTTGACGAAGAATCATTACATTGTTGTGTTGCTTTAGGATAGAACTTCCATTAGTGATGATGTTGGTGTGAACATGTGAAGAATCACACGATCATTCCGCTCCGGTGCTTCCATAGAAGTAAACATAAAGCGGTTAGTAATAAGCTGATTCCAAGACTTACAAGTTTGAACTTCGAGAGAGTTAATAGCATAGTGTGAAAACTCAACTCTAATTCTTACAAAGGCCGTTCCTAAACCGTAGTCCCACAAGTGAGATAACACGATGTAAAGTACACCTATGGTTCGAGATGAGTCACGAGGTACATCAAGCATCACCTCACGATCAGACAGGTTTGAGACATACTAAGCGTAATCCACGGGAGTTACCGGTGACTGTTGTCGTTGTTTGATGTTGACCTGGCAGGAGTTTCCATTCAATCACCGAGGATTACGGATGTGAACCTCTCATAAATGTTCTCGACAGATTGCTAAGATCATGAAGGACTCTATATGAACCATCGAATCGAAGATCTTATTTGTTGATCAACAAGTGATGAAATGTCTAGTGTTCCTAAGAGATCTTTTGATGAATCTCGTGGCTCTAGACTCAATTGTATGTTTTGGTTTTCCGAGCGGAGACTAGTGAGAGGTCTCCTTCTTAAATATCGAGCAATCTCTAAGAAAGCCAATATATTTTGTAGGGTTCCACATGAGAATGAAACAAGTTTCGCTGAGAGAAACTTGAGTGGCTAAGAAGGTTTAGTGCATGCGTCCATCGGGTCCATGATGACTTTTAATCTTCAATATCGGTGTCATCAAGTGACTACCAAGAGCATATGAATTGAACCCGATTATGCGCCCTAAGTTGAGTAACTGGAGGCTATTTCTTTTCACCCTTTACTTTACATTCCTTTTGATTCTCCAACTCCTTCTTTCTCCGATTCTCATTTTCTCCTTTTTACAATCATTCCTAAGGACTTCTAACACTAACTAATAGTAGTTTCCTTAGGTAGATCCCTCCGGCTCAAGGATCATAGGACAGTTATTCCTAACCTTAGTCACCTTATAACTCCATGACTAACCTATGTTGCCATAAAACCATTTTGTACCACTGAAAAATTAAATCTCTCACAGTGTTTATTAATGAAAACATTTTAGTGCCACTGTAGAGATATGATTTTGCATAAATACTCCCCCTCCACATGTGCTTAATAGTTTTAACGGTTAAATGCACAGTGAGTAAAGAGCGCGCACATTTTAAATTGATCAACTCAAGATAGACAATCCCTCGCGAGACACGGTTACGTTGTATAGTTAAAGAGTTGCATTGTCAGCTTTTAGGTGACAACTAGCTCTAATAACTATCTTGAAGGTGTAGACAAACCTCAAAAGGTTGTCAAACCCGTTAAAGTTCATGTCTACCAAGAGTTTCTGGAATGGTACATTCTACTCGGACAATTCCTTTGCGAGACACGTTTACATCACTAGCGAACTAGTTTGAAATTATTACCCATCTCGGATAAGTCTTTTCGAGTTACTAACAGTTAAGGATCTCGTCAATTCGTTGGTTAAGTCTATGCACACGAGAAAGCAACAAACATATTTCTTATCACATATTTTCTCCCCCTAAAAAATGACATATAAAATGTTATTTTTGAAACGGTTTGAGAATAAATATGACCATTTCGAGTGTTGCGGGAAGAGTGACACAAAGAACGTTTTGTTGAACAAAGTTTTAAGTCAAATATTCCCCCTCAACAAGTGATATAAACGGTTGAGGTTTTGGAAAATCCTAAGGGGAAGTACTTGTTCTTTTGAGCAAAACCTTGAAAAGTGAACGGTTTGATAGGTATTACTCAAAAGTAAGAAGCTTTCGCTCCTTTTATAAGGATTGTGGCACTGAAGCGTACCACAGGGTCCTTTCTTTACACGAACGGGTTGTACACTGATATGTGTGCACAAGCCATTGACATAGTATATCATGCATCCAAATATATAGTGAAATGAAACAGTTCAAGGGTACCAGAAGTGCAGTGATGTTCCCGTGAGTGCGCATAGGGCGTTGAAAACTGTTATGTTAATCCTGGTCGACCACCAACACTGACTCTCCAATCGTCTCGAATCGATCCTTCGAACAACCGTTCATCAATCATGGTGATGATCCTTCTCACATTCCTCCGATCACGAGAATTCCATCGCCCGGGGTTCCCAATGTTTTCACGTATATCCTTCAATCGATAAGCTAATCCTCCCTAACCATCTTGAGTATGATCTCCAAATTTGTGAAGCTCATTACACGCCATCAAGCAATTGCGATGAAGTTCACTGCGATAAACGACACCAAACAGTTTCATGATGAGCGTTAATTGTGATAGTGGTTGATATCGGGAAGATCAAGTTGTGGTGGAGTGAAGTTGACACGTGTCGATATGATTCAACGGCAAGTCGGAGATCTTCAACACTTTCTTTTATAACTATGCGTCGATGAAAATGAGCGGTGACTTGATGAATTCATGTTGTATTTGGTTGGAAATTGTCTCATGCGACCACTGTACTTTGGCAAGGTACATGTCTTCAATATCGTTGAGAGACAAATTCTCAAAGTCAACTTCACTGAACGCATAATCCCTTTCATCCTGTCTTTTGACCACAATCTTCTTGAGAAAGGTGTAGTCCCATTTGGATGAAAGACCAACATGTTGGATGGCAATGATGTCTTTAGTACTAAACATCGCATGTTGTGACTTCGAACACGGCGACGGTAGTAGATTCGTCGGCGCTCGCCGTTGATGAATCCATACAATGCATCTCGGTCGTATGCTTCCACCGTGTTGGAGAACAAGTGATTGGCACGTTCCTCAATGGCTATGCGGTTTGAGTAGATAGTGCCGGAATGGAAGTGTCAAGGATGTAGCATATTTCCTTGAACCATCGCCACCATGGATAAGAAATTCGTGTCTCTGTTGAAGAAATATCGGAAGGTAATCCGTGGTTCATCTGGTTGGCCAATGGTCGGTAGAGGTTTGGTCCAATCGGTGTAGTATGGAGGGTTGTCCCTTTTGTGAAGTCAATGTTTGCTTCCGGGTTGAGCCAATCCATGTTGTTAGACATAGTTCGAGCAATGTTATCAAAGTGATATTCGACCTCGAGAGCACTTTGAGCATCTTTTAAGTTGAAACGCTTCATTCTTGATTTGCTTCAACTCGATTTCGTCATTTTCTTCACATGGAACTTTTCTTGCAAGACTTTAGCATGCTCCAATGTAGAACCTTCGACCGATCTTGACCTTCATTAGGGTAGGGAGTTTGATTGACAAGTGTGGAGAACCATTCAAATTCTTGGTTTTATCGTCATCTAGCCATGATACGACTTGAGTTGAGTCGTCTTCTTCTTCTTTTAGAAGGCCTTGATGATGATTCCGGTTTCGCACTTGTTTGGGTGAGGTGGGTTGTTGTGGGGGCTCATGGACTTCTCATCGTCACCACCTGATACTCAAAGTGGTCACCGGTTTTCTCGAGTCTCGGTGGTAACTTAGAATCTGAGGTTTTTCAGAAGAAGTCCGAGTAGGCAGCCTCTGTTGAGCAGGAGTCCTTTGAGGAGGAGGTGGCATTGAAGAAGATTCACCAGACTGCTTCTGACATTTTGGTGCAGAGTCTTTGTCTTTATCCTTATCTTTATTGTCTCTAGGACGTTTCAACTTTTCTGCTACAAATCTACAAGCTTCTTGAAGTTGGTAGTCTAGCGATGCTTGAAACAATTTTGCTTCTTCAGAGTTGAACATTGCAGATCTTGGTGACATTTGTGTTACAAGCTTGGCCACCAATTCATTATTCGAGAACACGACCGGATCGGTCGGATTGATTAATGACGATTAAGGGCATTGATCAAATAGTTTGCTTGGCGATCCGCATCGATTTGGATAAAGTTGTCGGTGAACAACTCCTTTGTGACCTTAAGGCATTACTCAGGAAGGTGCTTTTTCGTAGCCTTGATCATTTCGTTCGATTCCTCATGACGATGTTTTTCATGAATTCTGAACAAACTTCCTTTCCTTTTGCATCTTTTCTTTCTCGTCATACAGATGCTGTATGTGATCAGCAAAGAAATTTAACTTCTTGTTGAGCACGTCTTTCTTTCTGACTTGTTTGACATCATTCACAATTCGTTTATGTGTATAAGAAATCCAAGATCGAGGTGGTTTCTTCACGGATTTGGATGATGATTTTGTTGTCTTCTTGGATGGTGGTTGTGATGAGTGAGATGAAGAATCTGATGATGATGAGATGTGAGGAGACTCTGAGTCCTTTGGCGGTTTAGAAGTTTCCTTCTGTGTACATGTCGGACTATCCAGAAGAAACATGTCATAATCAGCATCTTTATCTTTCTTCTTCTTATCAGTTTCTGGATCCTCAAAATCATAGACAATTGTATCCTCTGTAAGCTTTTGCTGTTGCTCAAGAGTGGTGGC
The DNA here is from genome assembly GCA_022545495.1 of Chrysanthemum lavandulifolium. NCBI lineage: Eukaryota > Viridiplantae > Streptophyta > Magnoliopsida > Asterales > Asteraceae > Chrysanthemum > Chrysanthemum lavandulifolium. Next base: position 41,472,284 of record CM040239.1, on the reverse strand, counting down.
ACCTGCTCCCTTATCGGGTCGATTAACCGCATCAGGAGTTGGTGCGGATTGTGCTACACCACTTGACCCACCGGGGCCACCCATTTGAATAGTCATCAATGATTACTAAAATGTAGCGTTTGCCATTGATCGTTTGCACACACATCGGGCCACACAAATCCATGTGAAGAAGATGAAGTACATGCTGAGAGCTGTGTTCCACCTTAGAGGAAAATGAGCACAGTACTTTTTCCTTGTTCACAGGTCGAAAAAGGTGATCTTTTGAATACCAAAATCATGGGAGTCCTTCACTAGTTTGTGTCGAGCAAGGTTGGTGATGGTGCGAAAGTTTAGATGTGAGAGACACGGTGCCATAGCGGGATTTTGTTGATGTTGCCTTTGAGAGTAAGCAGATGGGAAAAGAAGCAACCATGTCTTGCATAGAGATAGTGTAAAGACTAGAAGAACGCGAGCCAGACATAAGGTTGTTTCCTTGTAAATCACGAATGAAACAAGTTTTCTCCCTGAAAGCAACTTCCAAATCTCCATCACAAAATTGACCTACTGAAAATAGATTGTGACCGAGGCCTTCTACATAGTAAACTCTGCTTATTTCGATGTTCCCATTAACATAGTCTCCGTAGCCCATGATAGCTGCAAGTGATCATTCCCGAACACGACGGTGCCAATGAACTTTGCAATGAAGTTTGTTAATAGTTTAAGATTTCGTCATGTGTCGGGAACAACCGCTATCAACAATTCAGAGAATGATCTGTATCACCTGCATTACACACTGGTGACACATATGGAATATAAGTAGATGTGGAACCCAAAATGTTAGAGGGTTCCGGAGCAGTTAGAGTAGACATACACACATTAATAATTTTAGGCATCCATTTAAATCCGAATGTGTTATGTATCCATTTCTGCCATCTATAACTACTATCTATTTTAGTCTTGGTGAATGCACTAGGTGGTACTACATTCTTAGGAGGTGAGATTGGAGCTACAGGGACATCAATGTGTTTCTTAGAATTTAAAGAAGGCGGTCTACCAAGCACAGACTTAGAATGATTAGTTGGCCTAGAGGTATTCCGAATCTTAGGATTCCGTAAACAAGAGATGATAGCTTTAGCAACACATTTGTCATGAAAATCAGAATTCATACTTTTACGACAAATATCACAAGGTGCATCAGACATAATATCAAAAGTACTTAACGGTTTAGCATTCGTTACATCACTATTTCTATTACATTTGCCAGACGCAATTTCTATAGTGGAAGCAACGTGAGACTTATTCATTGTCCTAGGGTGTTCTTCTACTTTAGCAGTCCTTATTGATCTTTTCTTAGGTCGCAACTTCCTATTCTTCGTTTGAGTGCTCCTAGGATGTGAATTGCTGACGTTTGGAAAAGATGAAACTTGTGATTTGGCAGTAGGAATTCTAGCTTCACGATTACTAAGTGTGACTGGTGCTATCTTCTTAATGACGGTTGGGGGTAAATGTTCATACTTTCCTAACATTTCTCTGAGCTTAAAGATAGTGTGCACCAACTCTTGATTTTCAGAACGAAGATTTCCCGAAAAATTCATGACTTCCTTAGTGTGTTTGAGAAAATGATCAAGCTTGTTTGATGCTTCATCACGAGTCTTTTTGAGTAAATCAAATATGACACCATATTCCTGTTTAACTTTTACAAGTTCTTGTTCATATTTGGAGATTTGACCTTTCAAAGACACGTTTTGATCATCCAGTTGCTCAATTTTGGACTAAACAATTTAGATTGCAACTGGTGATTTTCTTTGCAAAGCAAGTTCACGATTTTGACAATCTTTTGACACCATTGAAGACGACGTTTTGCGTTTGAAAGCTCGTTATTCAATCGTTCATTTTCAGCTTTTAAAGATTTGAATTGATGCACAAGATCATAATTATCAACGGTAACAACATTATCAACGATATCAGCAGAGATATAATCAGATGCAAATGGCAAAGCATGAAGTGACACAACATTATGGATATCAGCACAAATGACATCTTCCAAGAGTCTATCAATATCTTTTCTCAACATTTTCTTTTTGCGTTTAGTATTAGAAATAGATGTTTCTATTTTCTCGAAAACGTTTTTCATCACGCCAAGTTCCTTATGAAATTCCTTTTCCCAAGACATTGCATATTTTTCAAATTTTTGACATTAGGTAAATGATTTTTCTAAAAAATGTCTCATTGTTCTCGCGCCAGAGGCGATTGAAAATGTTGAACTTTTATTTCAGAATGATATTCTATCTCATGCTCCAAAGTTTTGAGGTCGGCCATGAAAATGTCAAAATATCAAAGAATTTTGCGATTTTCAGGTTTTGAATTTACTTCACTGATGGAAGGTAAAGGACCATAAATTTGTTCGAAGTCTAGTTTGGGATTAACATAAGAAGACTCAGGTGTTTTGATGATAACCCTTGGTGTGTTAGAATAATCCTTTTGACGGGACGAAGTGACCGCTTGTGAATAAGTAAAAGGTTTGTTATAAACAAATTTTCTAATTTTGATCGACTGCCTTCAAAGATCTAATTCCTCTTGACGAATATATTCAAAAACGGTCATAACAAAGATCATCAATTTTATATTACGCATTGGAAACTTCGGATTTGGTTTGAATGTTTTGAGAGAAAGCTTAGGTTTGTAATCACCAAATTGAGTCCATATCCTTTTGGATTTGGTTTTAAAGTAAACTTTTCAATAGTCATACAGACTACCATGTTTATAAACAACGCTTTGAACTCTTTAAGCTTTTTGCAAATCAACAATTTCTTCCAGATAGTCATCTATTCGATTCGTTGAATGCTTTTTGTATGCAGAGAACGCTTTTGACAAGTTAACAACTCAAATTTTAGTTTTTGATTTTCCAAGGTGAGAGTGTTAATTTGCTTTTATGTTCATATTTCGCTTGTTCTATTTCGAGACAACAAAGCATTTTTCAAGCGGCTAGATCATGCATCTCTCTCTAAATGTTTTTCGCTTTGATGAGATTTAGCAAAGCTTCTTCAAAACCTTTTCACGTTTTCTTGAGCTTTGAAAAAATTGAGTTGCATGTTTAAACATTCAAAATCCTTGGTTAACAAAGATGCATTTTGCGTTTAAGTCCTCATTAATGGCACGACATTCTTCCACAATGGTTTGTTGGTCTTGTATTAAACGAGCAAAACTGGATGAGGCAAAAGATCGGCTTGTTCAACTTGAGTCTCAACATGATCATTATTTAGATCCTCAAGAATAACCACGGGTCAATTTGATTATCAAGGAAACCATAAGGTCATCTTGATCTTCAAATGTAACTACAGGATTGATTTGAAAATCATCGAGAATGAGATGTGGAAGACTCATTTTGAACATTACGAGCCTTGCCGGATTCGGATGTTGGAGGAGATATTAGATCGAGATAAACATGGTTTGTTCGGGTACTGAGACAAGCCGTCGGTGTCATACTGCTGGCCTGTTTCACTCATGTGTAACTCTTCCATATTAGCCATCAACATAAGCGCCGAATTGGTCCGAAAGTCCTCCATATCATCATCCGAGTCTCGCATCGCCATAAAGCTCGTTCTTTGTCCGTGAGAGTTCCACTAGCTTCATCCTTAAGAGCCAAAAGAAGAGCCTCTTTGTGATAAGCACCGCCCTAGTCCTTGGCTTTGGGCATGCATTAGCTGTGTGTCCTTCTCATTACAGCTTGTAGCATCAAGACCATTTAACCCATTTCGAGCATTTCCTGTTCCTGCTTGGAGCCTTGTTGTTGTTCCTACCCACAACATTAAACCCTTGACCACCGCTCATCGACGACCATAACCATGATTCTCGAACTTCAACTCGTCCATTGTTCACAACAGCTTGATTCCTTGTGTTAGATGAGGAACGAATGCGATTGTTGGATTTGTTGGTATAACCGCCAAAAGCATTAGCAATCATCACAAATCCTTGTTGCGAGTTGTTTGAACGGATCGATATCCTCATTAGCTTCATTATAAGTGCTTGAGCATTGTTGTTGTTGTATGGAACCAATTGATTTTGTTGTTGTGAAGGATCATGTGGTGGGTTTGAAGCGGTTGGTTGAGTTGTCGGTCGAGGAGGATAATTTTGTTGAGCATATAAGACAAGTTGTTGATTTTACGGATGTGTCGGTGGAGCAATTTGAGCACGGAGAATCCTTTCACGATCAACTTCCTTTTCATGAGGCTTCAAGTAATCGTACAACAACCCATAGGTAGATTGATGCATATTCTTTGCTTGACGGAGAAAAATGACATACTTCTCCATTCGTGACCAAGACTACCCAGAACTTAGTATTCATCGCAATTCTTGGCATGATGATACCGTGTTTATCCAAATCATTGATGATGTCTCAAAATGATGATGATAAGACTCTAGTGTCTCTCCGTGTTCAATCATGAAGTGTTCATAAGCCAAGTAGATTTTGGATTCCAAATCCTCCCGATTGAGCAGATCCTCCATAAGAAGGCGAATATGTGCCCACATCTTCATGCGATATTTTGAGCATCAACACTACGAAGAATTGGGTTTGGTAATCCTAAGAGGATATATTCCATTGCACGCTCATACGCTTCAAAGTGTAGAAGTTCATCGGTCTCAAGTCCGCACAAAGAGCAATGTTCGCTTGTTCATCTCTTGGTGGATTAGTAGTAGGATCTCGCACAACCACATTAGGCATCCGAAATGGACCTTCCAAGATAACCTTCGTTAAGAACTTTCCATGTGGCTTCTTCGGATCACAAAACCTAAAGAACTTTATCACCCATTGATCATAGTTTCTGGAGTGAGCATTGAGGTCTATCAAGTGATCGACTTCATGTATTGATTGTTGGTCGCTTAAAGCTTCACACATATTTGCAAACCAATTAGGTTCCTTCATAGTATTCCTTGATGGATGTTGATTGAATTCATTGTGTAGGGTTGAACTTGAAGACTTGGTGGTGGTTGAACCATTTGAGGTTGTGGAATTGCACCAAGTTGTGGAGTATGTTGTTGATTAAATTGTTGTTGATAGATTGCTTGTTGTTGATTCCATTGTTGATGTTGAGGAGTTAATTGTTGTTGTTGTTGTTGACATTGAGGATAAGTGTAAGGAAATAGTTAGAGTATGGAGGTTGAGACATGTTGAAAACTTGTGTTGGTAAAATGGATCTTTGTAGTCGAATGAACCTTTGTTGATGAAGTGTCCTTAGGCGAGAAAAGACAAGAACCAAGTAGCACTTATGCGTAAAAACACCAAAGTTAAGCGTAACAACAAGGAGTTACACGAGGATTTAGCTTACGCGTAAGTAGGAAAAGCACTAAAGTTAGGCGTAGACAAAAGTTAGGCGTGAAAGTTAGGCGTAGGATTTTCTTATGCGTAAGTCTAGGCTTAGGCGTAAGAAAAATCTTATGCGTGGGATTTCACGCCGTAAGTTTATGCTTATGCGTAATTTTAGGGTTTTGCTCAAATGATCTTTACACTATCACAAAGGCAAAAGATATCCAAAGTCGACGTATTTTCGGACTTATCCAAGTAAGAAAACACGGAATAAACCATGAAAATGAAGATCAAACCAAAGGAAGCACTTACGCGTAGTTTTAGGGTTTTACTACGCCAGAAATGCTCGTAACTTTGATTCGTCCAAAAGTGTTTCTAAACCGGTTTTGTGTGATAAAATAGCTCAATAACACCAAAATACACAAAAGTGTGAAACTTGATGAACCAAAACCTCTAAAACAAGATTCTAGTAGGATGAAACCCTCGCTCAAAAACTCGATCAAAAACAACTATCCACGCTTAAAGTTTGAAACTTTTGCCAAAACAAGTACTTTAACACCTTAAAGCGTTGAAAGTACAAGAATCTTGTATTCAAAAGTGTAAAAATACGTTTTGATCAAGCCAAAGGTGAGGTATCATAAGTTAGGCGTGAGACCAAAACTCACTTCAAACAATCGCTCACTCAACTATTAGGCGATTGATACCACCGATAGGTCACTAGTTTTACAAACACAAGTAATATAGAAAGAGATAAGGCGATTGAACAAGTAAACAAACACACACACAAATGATAATACTGGATTAGGCGTAGGAAATGTGAATGAAAGAAAACTTGAACAACTAACCCTCAAGTGAGGGTTATTACAATGTATTTATAGGCGAGGAGCTAGGCGACACCCTCTCCTTACCTATTCCTTATTGAGCTTGGGCCTAAGCTCATGGGCCTTCTACATAAGCTTAAGGCTAAAACAAACATAAAGGCCATAATTAAGCTAACTATTACATATTAATTACTAACACTTAATTATGGTTTAGGAGTGATTCCAACAGGTATTAACGATACACTTTCTACCTCATATCATCTTCAGACTAGTGGGTAGATGGAGGTGTCTAATCGTGGTTTGAAAATGATTTTATAGAGGACATTAGGTGAGCATCAAGCTAAATGGGCTGGCAAATTAGATGACGCTTAATGGGCTTTCAGTACCGCCTTTAAGACTCCTATTGGTTGCACTCCTTATAAGCTTGTGTACGAAAAAGCTTGTCATCTACCCATTGAGCCCGAGCACAAAGCCTATTGAGCCTTGAAATGGGCTAATTTTGATCTCAAGATGCGGGTGATCCGAAGATTCATTTAAATGAGTTAAACAAACTTCGTGATCAAGCCTATGTAATTCTTTGATCTATAAGGAAAATATCGTTGAAACACGTTAGACCTTGATAGATCTAGAGCTCGCAGATCGTTAGTATTGTCTATGTAATCACAAACAAACTAATAGATAATCTCTATAACTTATATTCTATAGCGTAAATCAAATATAAGCATTAACACAATAACTAAGAACTCGTTGATCCTCTACGGATCTTTATATTACTAAAACTTTGTTAAAACAACCGTACATAATTCATTCTACTATGTTCCTTTTATAGACAAGGAACCCTAACTTGTTCTCTAAGAAGCGTATAACTATAAAACTAAATAAGATATACACAATCACTTCCTAATAAAGCTCATGCATATCCTAACTATTTCTAGAATATACGGAATACTATCTTCCGAGAAACAAACTAATAACTATATAACCCAATGAGAATCATGTCTTCAGAGAATCCACTATCCTTGTTGAGAATCCATCGCCAGAATATCAAGATAATTCATACTTCATAATTCCCAACAATCCTCCCTAAACCGGAATTTGACATGGTTAAGTTCAGTTTCTTGATAGATCTTCAACATTTCGGAGGATTGTACACGAACATCTGCAACAAAGAATCAAAATCGTAACATCTTGATGATGACAAAACATGAAAACTCCATTTCTATGCAACAACAAATGACATAATGTACATCAAAACTTATTAGTTTCATACTATTCTCATCACATCCAGGTGTGTTAACTCCTGTGAGAGGTGAATCATTGAAAATAATGGATTTGATGTCTCTTTACCAATAGCCATCACTACTGGATTAGCCAAATGTTTAAGTTTGAAAACTATGGTACATTGATAACCATCTGATTTATTAGCAAATCAGCAACTATATAAACGGATTTGATATGTCTTTACCTGTAGCCTTTTGCTCAGGACTAGTCAATTCTTAGCATTGGTGAACTGATAACCAAATATGGTATTCCAATGCCTTTACCACAAGCCATATACATGTGGGCTAGTCAATTCTTGGATTCCAAAAAGGAATAAACCATGGTGAATTGATGACCATTCAACTCTCAGCAAATAAGCATGGGTAGTTGCCAACCCTATGATTTTGAGCAAACCATTACAGCTATCAACAGATTTGATGTGTCTTTACCAAAGTTGTACCCTTTGGACTAGCTAACTCTTTGACATACACAAGATACATCTGGTGAGTTAATAACCATAAAATGTACAACAAACCTGCAATAAAAATTAGACAAACAAAAGATACATAGTTTTTTTTTTTTTTTTTTTTAACAAAGAAATAAACAAACAAAACAACTATTACAAAATAAAAATATACAAAATACCGTAATCAAGATGAGACTTGATGTTGCGAAGTTGAGTCTTAATCATTGCAACACATTGTTACGCATAGAATCTCTCATTGCCAACCGGATCGAGGTATTTCCAACTTCATTTAAGCATTCTTTCCATCAGCTTAATAGACAAAGGATATGTCCTCTCAAAGACACATACACACAAGAATGCCACTGTTGTCTCCACCACATGCACATTAGGAAGAGGATAAAATCTCCAAGACTCATCCTTCCACCTATGTGAATTCTTCCAAATCAGATTTCCTTTACCAGTTGGAGATTCAGAATCAAACATAACATGAAGATCACCCAACAAGAAAAATCCAGAACCCTGTGGTGTATGAGTTTGATAATACTTAGTGACAAGACCATATAATGTATTAAAATCTGCCCTATCTACCAAATGAAGTATCTCCTTCAAAAAGTTGAACTGCATAGTAGATTGATACAATCGATAAATGATATTAAGCTCCTCATCTTTCAAATCCCAATTAATCAATACATCATGAGATCCCTCAGGAAAAACTACAGTAGAACCTTCTTTGATGAAAGTTGAAACATCAGCTTTTAGATCCAAAGAACCATCCTTGAGAGATTTCTTAACTTTAGATGTTTGAGCCCCTGATGATCTCACAGATCTCCAGAAAGAAGAAGATCTTCTTTTAGACATTCTCTTCTTCCTCCTACCTTGAATATAAATTCCCAAATCTGGTGCATCCTCAGATTCTTCAGTAACCTTTGAAGTATGAGTGGAAGAAGTAGAACTAGCCTTAATTTGAACACCACGCAAGACAAACATCTTCTCAAGAACCTCTCGCCTTTCTAGCTTTAGTGCTTTAAGTTCGACTTCCCGCTCAACGTTTCGCCAATTGGATCAATATGTACCACCTTGGATAATGTTTGGAAGAAACAACGAAGACTCAAAGAGTGAACCCTTGGTGAATGAGTAACCTCAGGAGTAGCTTCTGAAGAAATACTAAGAGGGTCAGCAGATTGAATCTTTTCAGCCAAATTACTAGCTTCAGTAGATGCTTCAGAAGGAATGACAGGAGAACTCTTCTTTAGTGACATATCATCAAAGTTATCAACAATCTCAACTGTCTTTTGTCTCTTTGCTGCAGGAGCATCTGAAGTACCAGCAATCCTGTTCACAGTTGATGAAGTAAACTTCATAATCGTATTATACCTCTTAACCAGTTCATCATCAGAAAAAGCCATAACTTGCTTCATAGAGAGACTAGAATTATATACAGTACAATTCTGATTTTTTACCACAGTTCTCATATAAGCTCTCTTCTGAGCTTCAGTAGGTGGTTTCTCTCTTTTAGCTTTATCCTTTTGTGCCTTAAGTTCTTTCCTCTTGGCAACTTCTTCTTGTTTCCTTTGTTTTCCAAGAGCCACCATTTTAGCCACAAAATTTTCACTATCAAAATCGCACCTAATATACTCTAAGCAATTGTAGGATTTGAAGCGTTCTTTCAATCGAGCATCCCATTGTCGCAGTCATTTGAGTACGCATTGCATCCAGTTCTTTTTGTCTCTCAGGAGGCAACTTAGAAGAACCCTCTGCTTCAAGCTGTTTAGCCAATGCCTCACTCTTCTTATATGCTGCACACTCAGCCAACATTCTTTCTTGTTCTTTCATTTCCTCCTCACTTACCAAATCTGGAGCAAGTTCATCTTCAATCACAACTTCTTTCCCTTGATCACCAGACTCATCAACAACATCCACTGAAGGAGTATCACCAATAGGAATTTCGGAAGAAACATGCAAATCAAGATCGGAAGAAACATGTTGAGACAAATCCTCAGCGGTGTGGAAAATACATCGCCTACTTCACCACACACACATTTACTAAAGCATAGACAGATGTTAGTGTAATAGAGTCCTCAGCTCCACCAGCAGATTGCTATGTGGTTATGGGAACTTCATTGGACCTTTCAGGAGAAACATGGTCATGCTCAAGATCCTGAGAATCATCATAAAATGAATCCCTAACTGGAATAGGTGTGGGCAATTTATTAAGTTCAGTCTCAAAAACATCAACAGTAACATGATTAGGTGATGGACTAGGACTAAGTCTAGGTGAATGTGTAGGTGAAAGTTGGTCAGGAGAAACATTAGATGCTTCGACAGTAGGAGAAGGACCCTCGTCCATAGCAACTGATGGAGTACCATCAGCAGCAATAGTGTTAGAAGGTGGATCACCAACAACATTATCCTCATCAGCGACAACAATGTTTTGCGGCAAATATAGTCGCTAACAAAGGATGATGTGCTCCTTCATATTTAGTTCTCATTGAAGCAAATAGTTTAGCGAGATAAAGCTCCTATGGGATAAAGGCTTGGGTTTGGGTATTAGTGTCTATAATCATTTGTAAAACCTAGGGTACATTAAAACTTATGCTTTTTCCTATGTATATTTTCAACCAAATTATCAAAAATAAACCTAGAAAAATTATAAGTCAAACCCTGTGAAAGACAAACAATACCACATCCCAGTTGAGTAGAAAACTGATCCCATCCTCCTGATTTATTGCTCATGCACTGAAGCAATGTGTGAACCAAAAACCTCCACATCGGGCATAATGGATTCTTGAGCCACATGTCTATTCGTTCACCTTGATATCCAATTGCTCTTAGTCCAGCAAGTATGTCCACCGCATTAGAATGAAAAACCCCATTAGCATCATCCAAGAGAAGCTTTCTTCTTATCAACTCTTCCGTCACAGTATACTCTGTTCCTTCAATCTCAGCCACGATCTCTGTATCACTCCGTTTTTTAGCAGATGTCCAGAACTGAGTAACCAATGATTCATATATAGCATTAGGAGAATGTGTTAAGGCATAATGAATCTTGAACCTCTTCAAGAATTCCACCATTGGTTTATACAAATCATCACCCTTAGCTGTCCCAGAAAAGCAACTTTATTATGATCGTGCTTAAATTGAAGCACCATGAGAACTTTAGATAATGGGTTATGATTTAATCAACTGAAGGTGTGTTTAAATTGAATAAAGAGGAAATCAGTTCTTATTAGACGAAGATATGCGAATAGGGTATATGTAGAAGTTTCCCAAATTTTGGTCAAAGTAATAAGTTATTGCCCAAAGTCGACGTGTAATGCAACCTTTATCAAAATTAACTTTCGACGGTGCAGAAACAAAGGTAATCTCATGAAGTCTTTCTATCAACGAAACACATCACTTATTCAAGAATCTTCAGTAAATATCTTTTTACTGTTTCACCCAACTCACATTAAATCTCATTAAGCCTTGAAACCGTCTATAAAACAATCCCCAATGCACTCTTATCTCTCATCAATTACCCCCAAATACTCATCACAAAACCTTAATTCCACCATGAACCACAATCAACCATAATAAACCATGAATAATATACCAGAGGTTGTAGATCCAACCTCTTCTCCAAAATCATCATCATCCAGTGACTTCCTTTAATTTTTTCCATATCCATATGACTCACGACCTTTGAAATCCCCATTTCAAAGTTCTTTAGATGATGATAGTGTAGTGAATCCAAGTGAATCTTCTGATGACTCTGATGGGTCCACTAAGAAGAAAACATCTTACTCCCAACCTTCAGCATCTCAACCTCAACAGAAGCCTCGTGCCAAAAGAGAGGTGGTGCTTGCTCTTCTTGCGCCATGGTTTGGTGCTTCATCACATATCGTATAGGGGAAGGGCTTAAGGAGGGTGGATGGATTGCTTTTTGGTGAAACCAAGTAGATGAATCACAAAGCACATATGTGGTCTTCTACATCTTCATCGTTTTCATCAATCCATCCTTTCCATTTTGATCCTTAGCTTCTTCGTCGTACCGGTCATGCATATAACAAATGCATATCCAGCATTTGGAATAGAAGATATGATCGGTCATGCATATCCAACAGCTGTTGGAATAGATGATATGAGCCAGAATAGGTTTAGTAGATCATGTATAGAACTCGTTCTTTTAGTTGCATTTGAAGTTGATTGGTCTTTGTAAGAAGTCAGTAAAAGCATTTCTTGAATGAATGAAAGATCAATTTGACTTCAATTACTTTTCTTCAAGCTTTCTCTTCATGGAAGCAAATTGCTCACTTCAAGATTTAGATTTCGGAGAAACAAGCTTTACTTGACCATTTTCCATTTGACCAATCATGATGAACCTCAACTTAGATAAGCAATACGCAAAACAAAGCAGACGAGAGAAACATACAAACCAAACAAGAACAAACAGACTAAAATTACATTAGCTGGTTAGTGTTAGAAAACAAAAGAAATCCAAATAATACATACTACAAAATTACATAAAAATATGCAAAGTGTATACAAATCCTCTCCTGAGGCATATGCCTCCCCTGAGGCCTATGCCTCCCCTTAAACTTTGCAGTTAAGGGTTAAGCATACCAATATGGACCACAAGGTGTTGAAACCTTGGTCCATCAAAAGCCTTAGTTAACAAGTCTGCCACATTATTATCAGTATGAATTTTAACCACTTTTATCAAATGTTTTCATATGCATATCTTATAAAGTCTTTTGATTTCAATATGTTTAGTTCTCTTGTGAAAACTGGATTTTTAACAATGCATATGGTGCTTTGATTATCAATAAAAATTGTTGTGGTCATGAAGTTATACCCATAATCCAATAATTGATTTTGTATCCAAAGAACTCGTCCATAGCAATTTGTGCAAACAACATACTCGCTTGATAGATGAGGTAGCCACAATTGTTTGTTTCTTGCCGCCAAGAAATCAATCTCTTTCAAGGAATTGGCAACCTCCGGTTGTGGATCTCCTATCCGATTTGCACCAAGATAATCATCTTTGTCACTATATGCTTCCACTTAAAAGGAGATTCTTTTGGGTACCAAAGGCCTAAATGGGGTTGGCCTTTCAAATACTTAAAGATCTTCTTGGCGCATTGAGATGGGAAGCAAGTGGAGTGACTTGATGTCTAAAGCAAGCACTCACGACAAAAGTAATATCGTGCCTAGAAGGCATTAGATACATCAATAAACCAATCATAGATCTGTATAAATGAACATTCACGGGAAGATCGGTTCGATGTTGGTCTTTGATTTTGGAGCTTCATAAGGTCCGTGTGGGCCCGACACTCTCCATTCCAAATTTCTTCAAGATGTCCCTCACATACTTGTCTGACCGATAAAGATACCATCAAGTTTCTGTGAACTTGAGACCCAAAAGAAAGTCGGCTCCCCATAGCACTCATCTGAAACTCTCCTTCATAAGCTCCTCAAACTCCTTGCACCAAGCTTCTTTTGTGGATCCAAAAATAATATCATCCACATACACTTGCACAAGAATGATATATGTGGAGTTCTTCTTCAGGAAAAGTGTCTTATCAATGGCACCTCGTCTATAACCATGCTTCAGCAGAAATGATGAAAGCTTAGCATACCAAGCTCTGGGTGCCTGATGTAGTCCATAGAGAGCCTTGACCACCTTGTAAACATGATTAGGATGATATGGGTCTTCAAATCCTTTAGGTTGAGTGACATAAACCTCCTCTTCTATTTCACCATATAGAAATGCACCTTTAACATCCATTTGATGAACCATGAATCCCATATAAGATGCATAAGTTAAAAATATTCTAATGGCCTCAACTCTTGCAACAGGTGCAAAAAATTCATCATAATCAATACCCTCCTCTTGTCTGAACCCTTGAGCCACCAATCTTGCTTTGTTTTTAATCACAACACCTCTTGCATCTCTTTTGTTCTTTAAAATCCATTTGGTACCAATTGCATACTTACCTTGGTGTAGTGGTACCAAAATCCAAACCTATTTGATTGTGGAACCGTTGCATATCTTCTTACATTGCTTCAAGCCAACTTGAATCATCAAGAGCTTGAGTAACATCTTGGTAGGTTCCACTGAGAAAGAAAACAAGCAAATGTACAATCTTTGAAAGTCGTATGATTGTCTCTTTGTTGGTTTGAGACATAAGAGATAAAAGCCACCTGACCATATTTAGAACTTGTCATAGTACCTCTAGTTCTAACAGGTGCATTAGGATCACCAATAATATTAGAATGTGGATGAGCATTGTTGATCCTTTTAGTAGCAGTGGTGTTGACATCAATGGAGGTATCAAGGTTAGTCACAGTTGGTTCAAAGTCAGTATCATAGGAAGGTGAGGTGAAGATGCCAACTTTGGGTTGATAATTTCCAAGATCTGAAGGTCCTGGAAAGCATGTATAAGGTTCACCAAAGTCTGTGGATACTCTAGCAGAAATAGGAGTAGAAACAGCATAGCCATCAGCAGATTTGGAGATGATAGGAGAAACAGGATCACTTTCAGCAGAATCTTGGTTTCCACTGATTGCTTCTTTTGCAAGCTCCTCAGCATTCCTCTTAGCCTCTAGATTAGCTGCATACTCTTGTTTCTTGAGCCTAGCAAGGTCCTCAGCATAGTGTGACTCATCTTCACTCTTATTAGCAGTATCTTTAGAAGTGTCACCTACAAAATTGTTAGGGGAGAAAGAAGGTACAACAATAGGATGTTCATCATCCTCAAACTCACTATCAGAGTCATCATAAATAATCTCAGCACTGTCAGTGGGAGACTCTTGTGAACCTGCATTTTGGTTAGCCACATGTCTAGAATAACCCAAATAATCAGTTAAGTAATCAAGGTCAAAAGACCAAACATGACCTTGTCCTTGAACATTAGGATTGTCTTCTAAAAATCTCAGGTTCAAAGTCTCTTCAATCTTCTTAGCATTCAAATTGTATACCCTATAGGCCTTACTGTGAGCTGAATAACCCAAAATGTATCCCTCATCAGCTTTCTCATCAAATTTACCCAGTGGATCACTAGTATCGTAATTGTCACTTGACATCCAAAAGGTTTAAGGTAGTGAATAGCAGGAACTTTCCCAGAGAAGTTCATATGGTGTCTTAAAATGAGGTCTAGTGATAGATATCCTGTTCGTAACATAACAAGTCATTGCTAACCGCTTGATCCAAAACATAGTGGGTAACTTAGAGTCTGCAAGCATGGATCTTCTTTGCCTATGAGGGTCCTATTCTTCCTTTCGGCCACCCCATTTTGTTGTGGGGTTCTGGAGTCATGTAGTCCCTTTTATACCTTTAGACTTACGGAGTTCTATCAATACTGCATTCTTGAACTCTGTCCGATTATCACACCGAATTCCTTTAACCTTTTTGTTCAGCTGGTTCTCAACAAGAGTAATAAACTCTTTTAAAACTAGAGATGTTTCATCTTTAGTTCTCAGAAAGAACACCCAACAAAACCTACTAAAACCATCGGTGATAACCAGACAAAAATACTTGCGATCAATGCTTCTGACTTGGGTTGGACCAAAAAGATCCATATGCGAGAATCAAGAGGTTCAAGAATAATACTCACAAGCAGATATGACTTTGTATGAGACTCTGTGTTGCTTCCCTTTGTTGCAGGCAACACAGTTATGTTCATTGGTGAAAACTTTGGAAGGAAGTCCTTCAACAAGACCCAATTTGGAAAGTTTGTTTATGGTCTTGAAGTTCACATGTGCCACCCTTCTATGCCATTTTGTAGACTCATCCAGAGAAGCTTTGGCCACCAAACAAGTTAAATCACCTTCTGGTTGAACATCATTCAAGTTGAATGTGTATAGATTGTGAGTACGAGGAACTCTCAGCAGAATTGAGGTATCTTCTGGGAGTTTGAAGTCTTTAGACAGCACAAGACATTCATCCTCAGAGAAGAGTACTTTGTTCTTGGTGTCACATATTTGTGAGACTGAGAACAAGTTGAAGTGTTGTAGTTCCTTGACATAGTACACATTCTCAAAGTCCATTTGAGGTGTTTTGATGGTCCCTTTCCTAGTGATTCTACCATTACTTCCACCAAAAGTTACATTGCCTCCTCCTTCAATGGGTATAAAATTATGCATCATATCTCTATTCCCTGACATGCTTCTTGAGCAACCACTATCAACAATGCCAACTTCCTTGTGCTTAAGAGGATGATCCTACAACAACAACAAAAATATACACAAAAATTAGTACACTATGGAGGCTCAAGTCATTGCTGACTTGAACCTGCCTTGTGGATCATATGATTTATGCCATGCAGATGTGAAAGATCCACTATTGTTCTTGGGTTTCCATTGAAATTTAGGTCCCCTTTGATTCCAAGAACAACATGCTGAGGGCTTCACAACAGTATCCCTATAATCCATCCCATTATTCATTGGGTCAACATATCTAGGCCAATAACCATTTTTTAAATATGAACTTGTTGGTTGCACAAATGGTCTAGCTACTGAGCTTCTCCAAGGAAAAGAAGGAGATGCATAAGTTGCCTGTGGAACATAAGGTGGTATAGCATTAATATTGGTCCACATTGGTCTAGATTTCCCAGCACATACACCCATCCTGTTTTCATGATAATCACAATCCTTAATTAAATGAAATTTACTTCCACACACAAAACATGTCTTCTGTTTAGAAGATTTATTCAAACCAAAAGATGTTCTATTACAAGCAGAAGTATTTGTTGGAATCACTCCTAAACCATAATAAAGTGTTAGTAATTAATATGTAATTAGCTTTATTATGGCCTTTATGTTTGTATTTAGCCTTAGGCTTATGTAGAAGGCCCATGAGCCTAGGCCTTAGTCCATTAAGGAAAGGATGGAAACTAGGAGTGTTGCCCTAGCTTTCCTCCTATAAATACCCTATGTAAACCTTCATTTGAAGGTTGGTTGTTCAAGTTATTCTCTTTCACTATCACCTATGCGTAACCATCCTTATTTGTGTGTGTGTGTTTGATTTACTTGTTCAATCGCCTCTCTATCTATTCTATATTACTTGTGTTTGTAAAACTAGTGACCTATCAGTGGTATCAATCGCCTACTAGTTGGGTGAATCGTTGTGTTTTTGAAGTGGGTTTTGGTCCTACGCTTAAAACAAACATTTGATACTTTGGTGCGCTTAAAAATGTATTTTTTACACTTTTGAATCCAAGATTCTTGTCCTTTCAACGCTTTTAAGGTGTTAAAATACTTGTTTTTGGCAAAAGTTTCAAACTTTATCGTGGATCATTGTTTTTAAGCTCGTTTTGTTCTAGGGTGTGGTTTCTACGCCAGAACTGCTTAGCCATTTGGTACATCAAGCTTTACACTTTTGTGTTATTTTGGTACTATTGAATCTATTCCATAACAAAAATCTGGTTTAGAAACAAAGTTGGGCAAAATCAAAGTTACGAGTAATCCTACGCGTATTGAAACCCTAATCTTACGCGTAAGATTATCCTTGGCTTGATCGTCGTTTTCGTGGTTTATTCCGTGTTTTCTTACTTGGATAAGTCTGAAAATACGTCGACTTTGGATATCTTTTGCACTGAGATAGTGTAAAAGATCATTTGGGTAAAACCCTAATTTTACGCACAAGCATAAGCTTACGCGTAGAAATCCTACGCCTAAGATTCACTTTATGCGTAAACTCAGTTCTACGCCTAAGGTAATCCTACGCCTAACTTTTGTCTACTCCTAACTTTAGTGCTTTACCTACTTACGCGTAAGCTAAATTCTACGCGTAACTTCTTGTTGTTACGCGTAACTTTGGTGTTTTTACGCATAAGTCCTACTTGGTTCTTGTTTTTTCTACGCCTAAGGACACTTCATCAACAAAGGTTCATTCGACTACAAAGATCCATTTTTACCAACACAAGTTTTCAACATGTCTCAACCTCCATACTCTAACTATTTCCCTTACACTTATCCACAACGTCAACAACAACAACAATTAACTCCACAACATCAACAATGGAATCAACAACAAGCTATTTATCAACAACAATTTAATCAACAACATAATCCACAACTTGGTGCAATTCCACAACCTCAAATGGTTCAACCACCACCTAATCTTCAAGCTCAACCCTACACAATCGATTTCAATCAACATCCGTCAAGGAACACTATGAAGGAGCCCTTGGTTTGCAAAGATGTGTGAAGCCTTAAGTACCAACAATCAATACATGAAGTCGGATCACTGATAGACCTCCAATGCTTACTCCAGGAAATTATGATCAATGGGTGATAAGGTTCTTTAGGTTTTGTGATCTGAAGAAGCCACATGGAAAGTTCTTAAAGTAGGTTATCTTGGAAGGTCCATTCCAGATGCCTAATGTTGTTGTACCCAGAGATCCTACTGCTAATCCACCAAGAGACGAACAAACCAACATTGCTACTCCTGCAGACTTGAATCCTCAAGAACTTCGCCACTATGAAGCTGATGAACTTGCAATGGAATATATCCTCTTAGGATTACCAAACCCAATTCTTCGTAGTGTTGATGCTCAAAAGACTGCACAAAAGATGTGGGCACATATTCGCTCACTTATGGAAGGATCGCAACTCAATCAAGAGGATATGGAATCCAAAATCTATTTGGCGATGAACACTTCATTATTGAACACGAGAGACACTAGAGTCTTATCATCATCGATTTTCGAGACATCATCAATGATTTGGATAAACACAACATCATTATGCGAAAAATTGCAGTGAATACTAAGTTCCTGAGTAGTCTTGGTCCTGAATGGGAGAAGTATGTCATTTTTCTCCGTCAAGCGAAGAATATGCATCAATCTACCTACGGTTTATTGTAAGATTACTTGAAGCCTCATGAAAAGGAAGTTGATCATGAAAGGATTCTCCGTGCTCAAATTGCTCCACAGACACATCCGGAAAATCCACAACTTGCGTTATATGCTCAACAGAATTATCCTCCTCAACCAGCAACTCAACCACCTGCCTCAAACCCACCACATGATCCTTCACAGCAACAAAATCAACTAGTTCCATACAACAACAACAATGCTCAAGCACTTGTAATCAAGCTAATGAGGATATCGATCCGCTCAAGCATCGCAACAAGGATTTGTGATGATTGCCAATGCTTTTGGCCGTTATACCAACAGATCCAACAATCGCATTCGTTCCTCATCAAACACAAGAAATCAAGCCAGAACAATGGCGTGTTGAAGTTCGTAATCATGGTTATGGTCACGATGAGCAAAGGGTCAAGGGTTTAATGTCAGAGGTCGGAATAACAGAGCTCAAGTGGTGGAACAGGAAATGCTCGAATGGGTTAAATGGTCTTCGATGCTACAACCGCAATGAGAAGGGACACTGGCTAATGCATGCCCAAAGCCGAGAACAAGGGTAGTGCTTATCACAAAGAGGCTCTTCTTTTGGCTCTTAAGGATGAAGTCGGTGGAACTCTCACATGCACAAAGAACGAGCTTTATGGCGATGCAGAGACTCGGATGATGATATGGAGGACTTGCAGACCAACTCGAAGCTTATGTTGATGGCTAATATGCAAGAGTTACACATGAGTGAAACAGCCCGGTGTATGACATCGATGGCTTGTCTCGGTACCGAACAAACCATGTTTATCATCGATCTAATAACTCCGCCAAAATCAATCCGGCATGGCTCGGAATGTTCAAAATGAGTCTTCTACATCTCATTCGATGATTTTCAAATAAACCCGTAGTTACATTTGACGATCAAGATGACCTCATGGAATATATCCTCTTAGGATTACCAAACCCAATTCTTCGTAGTGTTGATGCTCAAAAGGCGCATGTAAGATGTGGGCACATATAATCTTCTTATGGAGGATCAGACTCAATCGGAGGATTTGGAATCCAAAATCTACTTGGCTTATGAACACTTCATGATTGAACACGAGAGACACTAGAGTCTTATCATCATCATTTTCGGACATCATCAATGATTTGGATAAACACGGTATCATCATGCCAAGAATTGCGGTGAATACTAAGTTCTGGGTAGTCTTGGTCCCGAATGGGAGAAGTATGTCATTTTTCTCCGTCAAGCAAAGAATATGCATCAATCTACCTATGGGTTGTTGTACGATTACTTGAAGCCTCATGAAAAGGAAGTTGATCATGAAAGGATTCTCCATGCTCAAATTGCTCCACCGACACATCCGGAAAATCAACAACTTGCCTTATATGCTCAACAAAGTTATCCTCCTTAACCAGCAACTCAACCAACTGCTTCAAACCCACCACATGATCCTTCACAGCAACAAAATCAATTGGTTCCATACAACAACAACAATGCTCAAGCACTTGTAACTGAAGCTAATGAGGATATCGATCCGTTCGAAGCACTGCAACAAGGATTTGTGATGATTGCTAATGCTTTTGGCCGTTATACCAACAAATCCAACAACGCATTCATTCCTCATCTAACACAAGGAATCAAGTGTTGTGAACAATGGACGAGTTGAAGTTCGTAATCATGGTTATGGTCGTCGATGAGCGGTGGTCAAGGGTTTAATCTTGTGGGTAGGAATAACAACAAGGCTCCATGGTGGAACAGGAAATGCTCGAATGGGTTAAATGGTCTTCGATGCTACAAGCGTAATGAGAAGGGACACTGCTAATGCATGCCCAAAGCCATGGACTAGGGCGGTGCTTATCACAAAGAGGCTCTTCTTTGGCTCTTAAGGATGAAGTCGGTGGAACTCTCACGCACAAAGAACGAGCTTTATGGCGTATGCGAGACTTGATGATGATATGGAGGACTTGCAGACCAATTCAAAGAATTATGTTGATGGCTAATATGGAAGAGTTACACATGAGTGAAACAGGCCCGCAGATGACACCGATGGCTTGTCTCGTGTACCGAACAAACCATGTTTATCTCGATCTAATATCTCCGCCAACATCCGAATCCGCAAGGCTCAGAATGTTCAAAATGAGTCTTCCACATCTCATTTCGATGATTTTCAAATCAATCCTATAGTTACATTTGAAGATCAAGATGACCTTATGGTTTCCCTTGATAATCAAATTGACTCCGTGGTTATTCTTGAGGATCTAAATAATGATCATGTTGAGACTCACGTTGAACAAGCTGATCTTTTGCCTCATCCAGATTTTGCTCGTTTAATACAAGACCAACAAACCATTGTGGAAGAATGTCGTGCCATTAATGAGGACTTAAAACGCAAAAATGCACTGTTAACCAAGGATTTTGAATGTTTAAACAAGCAACTCAATTTTTTCAAATCTCAAGACAAACGTGAAAAGGTTTTGAAGCGGCTTTACTAAATCTCATCAAAGCGAAAAACATTTAGAGAGATAGATCGTGATCTAGCCGCTTGAAAAATGCTTTGTTGTCTCAAATAGAACAATCGAAATATGAACATAAAAAGCAAATTAACGCTCTCACCTTGGAAAATCAAAAGCTAAGGTGAGTTGTTAAATTGTCAAAAGCGTTCTCTGCATACAAAAGCATTCAACGAATCGAATAGATGACTATCTGGAAGAAATTGTTGAATTGCAACACAAGCTTAAAGAGTTCAAAACTGTTGTTTATAAACACGGTGAGTCTGTAACAGCTATTGAAAAGTTTACTTTAAAACCAAATCCAAAAGGATATGGACTCAATCTTGCTGATTACAAACCTAAGCTTTCTCCCAAAACATTTAAACCAAATCCGGAAATTTCGGTGTAATATAAAATTGATGATCTTTGTTATGATCGTTGTTGAATATAAATCGTCAAGAGGAATTAGGCGCTGAAGACGAGAGTCGATAAAAATTAGAAAAAGTTGTTTATAACAAACCTTTTACTTATTCACAAGCGGTCACTTTTGTCCCGTCAAAGGATTCTTCTAACACACCAAGAATTATCATCAAAACACCCGAGTCTTCTTATGTTAATCCCAAAAAAGAGTTTGAACAACTTTACGGTCCTTTACCTTCCATCAAGTAAACTCTAAACCTGAAAATAGCAAAATTCTTCGATATTTTGACATTTTCATGGCTGACCTCAAAACTTTGGAACATGAGATAGAATATCATTCTGAAATAAAAGTCCAACATTTTCAATTGCCTCTGGCGTGAGAACAAAGAGACATTTTTCAGAAAAATCTTCTACCAAATGTCAAAAATTTGAAAAGTTGTGCAATCTCTTGGGAAAAGGAATTCCATAAGGAACTTGAGTGATGAAAACGTTTGAGAAAAGCGAAACATCTATTTCTAATACTAAACGCAAAAGAAAATGTTGAGAAAAGATGTTGATCGACTCTTAGAAGATGTTATATGTCTTGATATTCATAATGTTGTGTTACTTCATCCTTTGCCATTTGCATCTGATTTTATCTCTGCTGATATCGTTGATAATGTTGTTCACGTTGATAATTCTGATCTTGTGCATCAACTTAACTCTTTAAAAGCTGAAAATGAAAGATTGAATAACGAGCTTTCAAACGCAAAACGTCGTCTTCAATGGTGTCAAAAAGATTGTCAAAATCGTGAACTTGCTTTGCAAAAGAAAATCAACCAGTTGCAATCTAAATCGTTTAATCCAGAAATTGAGCAACTGGATGATCAAAACGTGTCTTTAAAAAGCCAAATCTCTCAATATGAACAAGAACTTGTCAAAGTCAAACAGGAATATGGTGTCATATTTGATTTACTCAAAAAGACTCGTGTTGAAGCATCAAACGAACTTGATCATTTTCTCAAACACACTAAGGAAGTCATGAATTTTTTGGGAAATCTTCGTTCTGATAATCAAGAGTTAGTGCACACTATCATTAAGCTACGAGAAATCTTAGGAAAGTATGAACAATTGCCCCCAACCGTCATTAAGAAGATAGCACCAGTCACACTTAGTAATCGTGAACCTAGGATTCCTACTGCCAAATCACAAGTTGCTAACGTGCTTCCATCTACTGAAACAGGACTAGTTGCTTCTTTTCCAAACGTCCGCACTTCACAGCCTTGGAGCACTCAAACGAAGAATAGGAAGTTGCGACCTAAGAAAGGAACAAATAAGAATGCTGAAGTAGAAGAACACCGTAGGACAATGAATATCCTGAGTTCCCGAACCATGTCTACAAACTGAACAAAGCCCTTTACGGTCTCAAACAAGCTCCTCGAGCATGGTACGATAAGCTATCATCATTCCTCATTGCCAATAATTTCACCAAAGGTTCGGTCGACCCAACACTCTTTATACAATATCACGGGGCACATATCTTAATTGTTCAAATTTACGTGGATGACATCATTTTTGGGTCTACACATAAAAAGTACTCAATCGCTTTTGCAAAACTAATGAAGAAAAATTTTGAAATGTCCATGATGGGTGAACTTACGTTCTTTCTCAGACTACAAGTTCATCAATCACCCCGTGGTATTTTCTTGAGTCAGTCCAAATATGCCCTTGAATTGTTAAACAAATTTGGAATGAAATCTCGTGATACTTATGCCACACCAATGACTCACACCAAGAAACTAGACGCTGATTTAAATGGGAAATTAGTGGATCCTACAAAATACATGATATTATTGGGTCTCTAATGTACCTCGCGTGACGAGCACTGATATTGTCTTTCTTTGTCTATCTATGCTCCCGTTATCGATCACGACCAACTAAAACACACCTCTACGAGGCTAAAAGAATCATCGATACATCAAGGGAACCATTAACTTGGGGATCCGGTATCCGATGGATTACGGTTTTGAACTAATCGTTTTTGAGATGTCGATCACGCAGGATGCTTAGATTCACGAAAAGTACTTCAGAGCACTACAATTTCTTGGAGATAAACGGTGTCTTGGCAATCAAAGAAACAGGATTGTACATCGTCGTCATCAACCGAGCGAATATGTAGCCATGTCGGTGTTGTGCTCAAGTCATCGGATGAGAACACAACTCAAAGACTATGGTTACGTGTTTTGATGAATCCGATGTCTGCGATAATCGGAGTGCCATTGCGATCTCGTGCAACTCGATTCAAAGACTCGAAATCAAAGCACATTGATCTTCGCTATCATTTCATCAAGGATCACGTGGAACAGGGTACCGTTGAATTTTACTTTGTGGGTACAGAATACCAATTGGCAAATCTGCTCACCAAAGCCTTGCCTCCCGCTAGGTTTCATGAGTTGGTCCACCGGATTGGTATAAGGTGTTTGACTCAAGAGGAATTGGATGACCTCCTAAAATAGCCTTAAAAACCTGTCAAACACCAAAACATCTCTTTTGTAAATAAATAAATTTTTTCAAAAACAAAATACAAAAATATAAAATCTGATAAAACAACAAAAATATTCTTCTCATCTATTTTTTCTTTAACATGGCAAGTAAATTTCTTCCGTCAACACTTGCATCTCTCAAAATTTAGTATTTTTCCGATCAAGTGTTGAGGGGGATAAAATTATCGCTTAACCGTTTCAAAATATAAGTGTACTTGCATGTTATCATATCTCGGTTGTTTCGTTAAACAAATGGTGGTGAACTTTCTGGTTCAATGACACTCCTCGGACTAAAATTTATAATCGTTCATTATTTTCTCAAGTCGAGGGGGAGTGTCGTCAAGTCTCTTTCTTAAAAACCTTTGTGTGGTAACCAAAATGGAAGTTAAAAGGCTTTGGTTGAAAAAGGAAAAGGTGGAGGGACTAAAACTGCCAAATCCACAAAGTTATTTTTAATAAAACACCCCACCTAACACTTTCACCTCACATTTATTACCAACACCTAAAAAGATCCTACGCGTAGAAATTGTTTAACAAATCCGTGCATTGGATCATCGATTTGTAAGTGGTTTTATGATCTCAACATGTTTTTAAACATAGGTTTTGATTTTGATACAAATCCAACGGTCAAATCTTGATCCATGCTTGATTTAGTGTCCTACGCGTAAGTGTATGAACACTAAATCAAGAATGGACGTTTGTGGTTAATAAGATTGTGTCAAAATGTTCCTTTTACATCTATAAACACATCATGCCCAGATACACGAATTGATGATTTTTAAACATTAGGGTTCTTAGGTCGAATTGGGTATTTTTTGAATGTGATGTGTTTTGGTTAAAATGATTGTTGGGTTATGCTCTTGCGTTGTTAAATTGATGATTTCCAAAGGTTATAGCCACCCAGAAACACGAATTGGTCATCAATTCGAAACTAGGGTTTAAAGTTCATAAACTTTGGGTATTTTTGATTCTCAACAAATGAAGTGTTACAACTTGGCTTACATACTCACAACATGTCTTTGACATACCAGAAAAAGTTTAGTGCATAATCTATGGCTAAAACTCATACGCGTAGATTTAGGGTTTTAGACTACGCGTATGTGTTCTACGCGTAACTGTCAAGATGAGCTAGGATGTTGTTATCTGTGATAAAATGATGTTTTGTGTTAACTTTTATGATTTGATAAACTTATTTCAGGCTTTGCTACGCTTAAAATTCGTAATCAAGGTCATTTGCTACTCTACGATAAGGATTACCCTACGCGTAGTCAAGTTATCGTGAAGAATTATTCACGATAACTATTACGCCGTAAGGTCTCTACAATGGGACCACGTATCTCGTGAAGGATATGCGTAAACAATGACCTCTACGCATAAGGTCTACTCTTATGAGTAAGCCTTACGCGTAAGGTTCTTATACGCCTACGCGTAAGCTCTACGCGTAAGGTCCCCCTTTTTCCTACGCGTAACATTTCTTATGCGTAAGATAGGATCCTTCGCATAAGCTTTCGCCTACGCGTATGTCACTTCTGTTTACGCGTAACTTTGCCATTCCTACGCTTAAGCCTTATTTGACCTTCATTATGAATTGTTACGTGTACAAACTTGTTAATAAACTTATCATAAAGTCACAAATCCAATAATGTCACGAATAAACCTAAAACGTTTGATATGTTGTGAACAATAAGTGATAACATAAACTTTAAAATTTAAAGTTAACTAACTCACGAAACATTTCACGATGTCATTAGACTATTGGACATACAAGTGACTTAGGACTCGTAACAATCATTGACACTGTACATTCAATAACTAGACAATAAGACCTTCTGTTGACTAACATTATGTCTTTCGATATGTTGGTTCTTTTGGCTAATATTATTTCAGATCACGACATTGCTGCTCAAACAAACATGGATGCACTAAATGTTCTCTCCATTGCCGATATATATCCTAATGGCTACCCAATGAAGATTGGAAAGAATAATCTCGAGTTGACTTTAGCACCCTCACTTGCTCGAGTCTTCACCTTAATTGCTATTGATATTACGAGGACTCATCCGTATCGTAATATGCTCACACACTCTGCAATTGTTCACGAGATCTACATCCAACATTACGGAACACTATGGAAAGGGTCAAAGGACGAGGCTGTGACGGTGACTCTGAATCACAAACGAATCACTATTACACTGCGAGACTTAAGGGTCATTCTCCTAATTCTCAAGTCGAACCGGCCAAACTATATGCCACACCTCTTCAAGAGCTCACTCTCCAATTCTTAATCGATATCGGTTATGACGAGGCTACGGAGTAATCACCAAGCATTCTCACGTAGAGCTTAAGAGTATTCCTCAACCATGGAGAACACTCTACATGATTATCACCAAGTCTCTTTTCAGTCGTGACGTGCTATGAGCATCAAAGCTCATGGAACCGCAAATCTTTTGGGCATCGGTCAACATGAAACACATCGCTGTCGAAGCTCTGATTTGGGATGACATGATGTCATTTCTCAACAAACTTGGCTCAAAGATTCCTTACATCAGATATACAAAACTGTTGATCCAGAGAGCACTTGGGCTTCATCCTAATATTCCCAAAAGACTCAATGACCACGACAATCACGATATGATGATCGAACCTATTCTATCCATCGGGATCAAGGAATCGTCTACAAAGAAACAAGGTCTTTGTGTTGCAGTTACCGCTAATCAAGATGTCGAAAGCTAGAAACGCATAATGTATCTCGAAGCGGTTAGACAAGGCAAAGTTGGTTACCTCGACGAAAGATCTTACGTACACCTACTTGGAGAACTAGAAGAGGAAGTGCTGGAAGTGTCACAAGTTCAGAGAGTCAAAGGAAGTTTCCCAAACGAAACCCTCCAAGCAAACGGTTTGTTCCCGTAAAGGAAGCTACTCCTATTCCAAAACCCAAACCAGAACCGAAACAACAGATCAGAGACGAAAGTTCTGAAGCTACATATACAGACGAGGAGGTCCACTACTCTGAAACCGCTAAGGATGTGTCTGACACTCTAATAGTACAGAAACCTCCAAGTCCTCAAGATGATAAGGGTAAAGGAAAGATTCCGTACTTGTACCTTATGATGTCGAAGCTCGGAGAGTGAAGAAGAATCACGGAAGTTGTGTATAAGAAGGAAGTCAAACGACTTAGACATCAATATAAAGCTAAAGAATTTGCTAAAGAGCAAATGGGTGGACCCGGAGGAATAAGTGGTGCTGCCTCCTCCGAACCAACTCCTGATGCGGTTAATCAACCCGATAAGGGAGCTGGTACCACCACTCTTGTGCAACAACAACAACTTGTGGAAGATACTATGGAGTTCAACTTTGAGAATCCAGAAACTGACAAGGAGAAGACGGATAAAGAGTCTGATTATGACAATTTTTTCTGGATAATCCGACACATACTCAGAAGGAAACTTCTGAACCGCCAAAGGACCCGGAGTCTCCTCACATCTCATCTTCATCCAATTCTTCTTCTCACTCATCTCAACCACCATCAACGAAATCAACCAGATCTTCATCCAAATCTGTGAAGAAACCAAAATCTTGGGTTTCTCAAGCTCATGAACGGATTCACAAAGCTATCAAAGAAGTCAGAAAGAAAAACGTTCTCAACAAGAAGTTGAATTTATTTGCTGATCACATACATCATATATATAAAGAGAACGACAAGAGGAACAAGGAAAGGAAGTTTGTACAGGAGTTCATGAAGAGTCATCGTCGTGAGCAACTGAACGAAATGATCGAAGGTTACACTAACAGGTACCTTCGTGACAACGTTCCTAGACTTACACAGGAGATGTTTACCAGACAACTCTATCTGAACCTATTGCATCTGGCCAAACAGGCGATGAGATCAACACCAATGTATGTTAGCATCAATCCAGTTGATCCCACAATCTTCTCAGACGCTGAATTGGTTGATCAGCTTGTCGCTCAAATGTCTAAACATTCTGCAATACTTTCCTCTCATGAAAGCAAATTGTTAGAAGCCTTGCTGACATTCCAACTCAATTCTGCATGCCGAGAAGAAGTCGAAAGGCCTAAGCGTTCTAGAGGCGATGGCGATAAGGATCGGGATAAGACCGGCGAGGCTAAGCGTCAAAAGATGTCGGTGAATCCTCCTCGATGCCACCTCCTCCACAACCAACTCACGAACAACAAAGTCTTCTCCACCTCGGTCTTCACCGATAAACCTCGGGGCGATTCGAGTTACCACCCTTGACTCGAGCGGTGATTATTTTCGATGATACGGGTGGTGGCGATGAAGAGGTCCTTGAGCCCCAACAAAGAACCCGCTCACCCAAACAAGTGCGTAAACCGGAATCTTCATCAAAGCCTTCTAAAAGAAGAAAACGACCGCTCGATGTCGTCTCATGGCTTGATGATGATAAAACCGAAGAATTCGAATGGTTTTCCACACTAGTCAATCAAACTCCCTACCCAAGAAGGTCAAAGCGGTAGATGGTTCCACATTGGAGCATGCTAAAGCTGCGCAAGAAAAGTTCCATGTGAAGAAAATGGCGAAATCTAAATTGAAGCGAATCAAGAGCGAAGCTTTCCAAATTCTAAAAGACGACCGAAAGCGCTCTCGGTCGAATATCACCTTGAGAACATCGCTGAAGCTATGTCTAACAACATGGATTGGCTCGATCCGGAAGCAAACATTGACTTCACAAAACGGGACAACCCTCCATACTACACCGATTGGCAAGGTTGTAAAAATCGCTCGGCGGTACCGTGGCGGTTGACCCCCGCCAAGCGCCATAGGCGCCATAGCGGCGCCATGGCGGCGCCATGGTGGTGACCCTAAATTATAAAGGAATTTATTAAAGAAATGAATATTAGCAAGATTAATTATAAAAACTAGCTTAAATTAGAACAAAATCAATAAAATCGAAGTTAAATTGCCGTGAATTTGAAAAAAAAACCCTAGATATGAAGTTGACCGCCGTTGACCGGCGTTGACCGGCGTTGACCAAACCGCCGCCCAGGCCGATTTTGACCGCCAAGCTCCGATTTTGACCGATTTCTGACCGATTTTGACCGATTTTGACCAAAACGCCATGTTAGACCGATTTGGGAAATATCGTGGCGGTGGACCGCCGATATCCGCCATGGCGGCCGCCATGGCCGATTTTTACAACACTGCCGATTGGACCAAACCCCTACCAACCATTGGCCAACCAGACGAACCACGGATTCCCTTTCGATACTTCTTCAACAAAGACCTGGATTTTCTTTTACACGGTAGTGATGGTTCACGAAAATACGCTACATCGTTGACTCTTCCATTCCAGTGACCGCTTACTCAAACCGCATAGCGATCGAGGAACGTGAAAACCGCTTGTTTTCGGACAACGCCCAAGCATACGACCAAGATGCTTTGTATGGGATTCATCACCGGCACGAGCGTCAAGAATCTACTACGTGCTCGCTGGTTCAAGTCTCAACACCTAGTGTACGGTTCTAAGGACATCGTGGCCATCAAACACGTTGATATCAAGTCTAAGTGGGACTACACATTCATGAAGAATATCATAGTCAAGCGACAAGATGAGCAGGACTATGCATTCTTGATTTCAATTTGAGAATCATCTCTCAATGACATCGAAGACATGTACCTTGCAAAAGTACAAGGTCGTATGAGACAATTCTCGATGAAGTTCAGCGTGAATTTATCAAGTCAATTCTCATCTTCATTAGACGATCGTGATTAAAGAGCGTGTAGAAGATATCCACCGGTCGTTGAATCTTATCGACGCGTGTCAACCTCACTCCTCCAACGCTTGATCTTCCCGACCTCAATCAAGAACCCCGATATCGATCATTAACAACCCTTTCGGAGTGGTTTACCATAGTGAACTTCAAAGAAACCGCTTAATGGCGTGTAGCGAACTTCATAAATTCGGGATCATACTTTGAAAAAGGTTAGGGACGGATTGGCGATGGGTTGAAGGATATCGCCCGGAAAATTGGGTCTCTAGGCTGGAACTCTCGGGAAAGGAGGAGGTGAGAAGAATCATCACAATGATTGATGAAAGGTTGTTCGAGACGGGATCGCCGCACGATTAGAGAGCTATGTTGGTGGTCGACCCGGAGAAACATTACCGGCTTTCAACGCCCGTGTGCAAACACGGCAACATCACTGGACTTCCTGGTAACCCTTGAATTGGTTCTCTCAATATAAATTTGGATGAATGATGTATCATGTCTATGGCTTTTGCACACATAACAGTGTACAACCCGTAATTGTAAAGAAAGGACCCTGTGGTACGCTTCAGTGCCACAATCCTCATCAAAGGAGCGAAAGCTTCTTACTTTTGAGTAAAACCTATCAAACCGTTTACTTTTCACGGTTTTGCTCAAAAGAACAAGTACTCCCCCCTATGACTTTTCAAAACCTCAACCGTTTACATTACTTGTTGAGGGGGAGTATTTGACTTCCAACTTTGTTCAAACAAATGTTCTTTGTGTCACTCTTCCCATAAACACTCGAAATGGTCATATTTATTCTCAAACGTTTCAAAAATAACATTTTATATGCCATTTTTGAGGGGGAGAAAATACGTGATAAGAAATATGTTTGTTACTTTCTCGTGTGCAAAGACTCAACCTATGAATTGACGATCCTTAACTGTTAGTAACTCGAAAAGACTTGTCCGGGACGGGTAATAATTTCAAACTAGTTCGCTAGTGATGTAAATGTGTCTCGCAAAGTGTAGATAATAAACTCCCAGATAGACTTTACCAGCCTTGAATGAGTATAGTTGTTCTATGTAATCACAAAACAACTAAGGAGAACCTTTGCATGCAATGTATTTACGGAATATAAATACAAGACACAAGAAGACTATAGATACTATAAACCGATCCTCTATGGATCGATGTTATTGACTAAGAATGTAGTGAAAGGAATGAAAGATATATTAGATGTGTTGTGTTCAAGTGTGTTACACCATATCTTGTAGTTTCCTTTTATAGATAAAGGAAACTACTATTATAATAAGCACTATCTATATGTGTATAAACTAATACACATACCTACCACACTATCAAGATATACATATCATATACATATCTTTAATCACCACTGATCGTTAAGTACTCATGAATATGTCTTTACCTAACATTTCGAATATGATAATACAGTGGAGTTCTCTGCTGAAACTGATAACTGCAGCAGAATCATTCAACGCATTATAACTTCAGCAGAAAGCAATGCTTCAGCAGAAACGAAATAGACTTCAGCAGAAGCAGTTGCTTCAGCAGAATCCAACTGTCTTCAAAATTCCCAACAATCCTCCCCTAAACTTGATGTTAACTTGTTAACTTCAAGTTTCCAGATATATCTTTACAAACCAAGAGGATTTAGTTCTGTTACAAATCTGCACAATAAGTAGAATCCAGTAGAACATCTATAACCACCAGATATGCAATGAAGTTCAAGATCTTTAGTAACATTAGAGACCAGAGTAGATTTGCTTAGCCTTTACCAAGTAGCTACTCACGCTTGGGCTAGCTAGTCCTTTGGTGGAATTATTTCATCACCCTGGTGAACCAGTAACCAGACCAATACTTAGAACATGAATCATCGGTGTATTGGAATACCCTAATGATTTTTGGTAAATCATCACAACCATCAACGGATTTGATATGTCTTTACCTGAAGCCGTTTAACTCAGGACTAGTCATGATGATCCACTGCCTTTACCACAATTTATGATATTGTGGGCTAGCCAACTCTTTATCTTTTGAGGACATGGTGAGTTGATTACCATACCACTTATTTGCAAGTTGTCAACCATTTAACGGATTTGATGTCTCTTTACCAGAGCCGTTTGCTCATGGAGTAGCCAATGTTTTAAAGGTACATTGATAACCTTTTTTTTTTTTTTTTTTTTTTTTTTTTTAAATACTAACCAAAATAACCATAACAAATATTATACAGAAAGTCATACCGAATAGTTGAAAGTTTTATCTGTAAGACAAGTTGTTCTCATGAGTCATATCATAGGATAATAATCTTTTGTCTTTAGTAGATTCCCATAGTCTTCAGCAGAAACCGTAAAGCTTCAGCAGAAATGAGAAGAGAATCTAATCAGATCTTTGACTCATAACAGTGCCTCAACTGCCTTTGACAGAACTTTTAGCGATTCAAATTCCAACCATAGTTATTAACCATAACTTTTACCACCCTAAGATTCCATAACCTCTTATAAAATAACCGTATGCAATGAACCAAAAACTCACACACAAACTTATATCCCACATCATAAACACATAAACCATTTCATTATGAGCAATTCTCCAAACCATTCCAGCGACACAACCTCTTCTGAAAGTGGAACAACATGGTTGAACTATTTTCCACCCGGCTTTCTTAACAGAGTAACCTACATGTCAACCCCATCTCGTTATCAATCTCCTTTTTATCATACTTCCTCAGAGGAAGAGGTTCCACATTCTCCCCAAAATGAAGTTGAACTCTCAAGTGCTGAACTCAGAGATATGCATGAAGGTGCGATGATGAAGTGAATGATCCAACCCATGTGCCTCGCAACATTAGGACTGTAGCTCCTCTTGCTATGCTACCTCCAAGTGCACCTATTCCAGATCCTCAACCCTCCACATCCAATCCTACCAGAAGAACCACTGTGATGGGTCTTCCTGCACGACCAGTGTGGGAATGGATGAATAGAAGAGGTAGAGAGCATCACAGGATGCCTCAATGGGGAAATTTAAGGCCTGAGAGGAGACCTTGATGAGGGATTCTGTTGTTTGAGGAGTAGGTCAAAGAGAGAAGCAGTGTTAGGTTGTGTGATGGTTGTGAATGTAGTTTTTAATGACTGAATGATGTACTTGCAGTTTGTTTATGAATAAAACTTTGTTTCTTTAGTGTCAGTCAATTTATTTTCCTGAATTTGTGTTTGAATCTTAGTCCTGCAAAATGATTAGAAGACCACAAAACACACACAAAACTATATAGAGAAAATCTAAAGAAATTCTCAAAAACAAACAAAACTTCTATACTACAAGAATAGAACAGCAAATGCACAGTATATACATAACTAGATCCTCCCATATACCAAAATCCTCCCCTTAGACATAATCCTCCCCTCAAACACAAGATTCAGGGGTTGATCATGCCTATATTGACAATCAAATATTGAAATCTGGGTCCATCAAACGGTTTTGTTAACAAATCAGCCACATTTTCTTCAGAAAGAACTTTAACAACTTGAATAAGGTGTTTTTCATTAGCATCTCTTATAAAGTGATGTCTAATTTCGATGTGTTTAGTTCTTTGATGAAAAACAGGATTTTTAACAATGCATATAGTACTTTGGTTATCTATGAAAATTTTAGTGTTCATAAAATTGAACCCATAATCCAATAATTGATTTTGAATCCAAAGTACCTGACCACAACAACTCGCAGCAGCAACGTATTCAGCTTCAGTAGATGATGTAGCCACAATGGTCTGTTTCTTGCATTGCCAAGAGATTAATCTTCTTCCCAAGAACTGACATCCTCCAGTTGTAGATTTACGATCAAAATTAGCACCAGCATAATCACAATCACTGTATGCTTCCAATTCAAAAGGAGGTTCTCTAGGATACCAGAGGCCCAATTTTGGTTGACCTTTTAGATACTTGAAAATCTTCTTGACCGCATTCAAATGAGAATTTAAAGGAGTAACTTGATGCCTAGAACAAGCATTGACTGCAAACATAATGTCAGGCCTAGAGGCAGTCAAATACATGAGAGACCCAATCATGGACCTGTACAAATGTACATTAACAACTGGATCTAGATCATTGTTTGACTTGGCCTTAGGAGCTTCAAATGGAGTAGCATCAGTTCTAACAAGTTCCATATCAAACTTCTTGAGGATATCATGCACATACTTCTCTTGATGAATGAAAATCCCATCTGATTGTTGTTTTACTTGAAGACCCAAGAAGAAAGTAAGTTCACCCATGGCACTCATTTCAAATTCACTTTTCATCAATTCTTCAAATTGTCTACACCATTCTTGTTTAGTGGATCCAAAGATAATATCATCCACATAGACCTGTACAAGAATGATGTCTGTAGAGGATTTCTTGATAAAGAGAGTCTTATCAATTGCACCTCTTCGATAACCATGCTTCAGAAGAAATGAAGAAAGCCTTGCATACCAAGCTCTAGGAGCCTGATGAAGCCCATATAATGCTTTAACCACTTTGTAGACCTTATCAGGGTGATGAGGATCTACAAAACCCTTGGGCTGAGTGACATATACTTCTTCTTCAATTTCACCATACAAGAATGCACTTTTCACATCCATTTGGTACACCATAAAACCCATGTAAGAAGCAAAAGCCAAGAAAAGTCTTATGGCTTCTACTCTTGCAACAGGAGCAAAGACTTCATCATAATCAATGCCTTCTTCTTGTCTGTGACCTTGAGCCACCAATCTAGCCTTATTGCGTACCACAATTCCTCTTGCATCTCTCTTGCATTTGAGAATCCATTTTGTGCCAATAGCATATTTACCAGGAGGTAAATCAACAAGTTCCCATACATTTTGATTCAGAAATTGTTGCATCTCTTCTTGCATGGCAGCTACCCAATCTTCATCACCAAGTGCTTGTGAAACACTTGTAGGTTCAACTTGAGATAAGAAACAAGCAAATAGACAATGTTGATAGTCTATATTATTATTCCTATGTTGAACCCTTATGTAGCTAAGAAAAGCAGATTCACCAAACTTCGTCTTCTGGACTTTGCCTCTTGTTTGAACAGGGGAAGTTGGATCACCAATGATAAGAGATTGTGGATGCACCGTGTTGATCCTTTTGGTAATATGAGGACTAACTTCAACAGATGTTGCTAGATTAGTAAGAGTTGCTCCATAGTCATCATCATAAGATGAAGAATAAAAAATGCCTGTTCTTGATTGATGATGAATGCCATCACTTGAAGAGCTTGAATGTTGTGAATTTGCTAAGTCAGAAGGACTTGGAAATCTGGTAAGAGAAGCTTCAACACCTAAATCACTAGAAGACGGAACAGTTTTAGAAACAACATGGATAGCTTCGCTTTCAGCAGAAATAGGTATAGCTTCAGCAGTATCAGCATCTGCAACTTTTGATCTATGCTGAGCAGCTTCAAAGTCTCTGGTAGCTTCAACTAGCCTGTCTCAAGATACCTTGAGTTTCTTTGAAGAATTCATAACCAAACTTTTCAGCATCTTCTTTAGCTGCATATTCTTGACGTTTAAGCTTCACAAGTTCTTCTGCATATCCCAAATCATTGAAGTCTTGTCCAGAGCAGCTGAGTTCTTTGAACCTGAAATTTGGTTAGAAGAAAAAGAGGGAACAAGTATAACTTGTTCATCACTTTCTGAATCTGACTCATCATCTGAAGATCCTGTAATGTTAGTGAAATTTTCTTTTGATCCTACAGGAATGTTAGATTTATATCGAATATAACCCAAATGATCAGTGAGATAGTCTAAATCAAAATACCATTCTTGACCTGCACCTTGAACATTTGGTTTGTCTTCCATAACCGAGATTCGTAGTTTCTTCAATTTTCTTTGTGGAGAGGTTGTACACTCAGTATGCTTTACGAAATGAATATCCCACCATATATCCTTCATCCTTTTCCATCAAACTTGCCTAAAGGATCACTTGTATTGAGGATGGTGACATGACAACCAAAAGGTTTAAGATGAATGATAGTAGGAATTTTGTTGGAAAGAAGTTCATAAGGTGTTTTGTGTGAGGGAAGTTATTGATACCTGTTTAAGACATAACAAGCGATGCTAATCGCTTGTCACAAAAACACAAGAGGCAACTTTGAATCGCAAGCATAGATCTTGCCGCTTCAATTAAGGTTCTTTTCCTTTCAGCAACTCCATTTTGTTGTGGAGTCCTAGCAACACTATAGAGCCTTTTAATCCCTTTTGTAGCACAGAGATCTATTAATTTAGCATTCTTGAACTCTGTCCCATTATCACACCTTATTGCTCTGACCTTCTTATTCAATTGATTTTCTACCAGGACAATGAAATCTTGAAGAAGCTAAAATGTTTCATCTTTAGTCTTCAAGAAGAATGTCCAACTATATCGACTATAGTCATCAGTCACCACCAAGCAGTAATACTTGTGATCAATGCTTCTTACAGATGTAGGACCAAAAAGATCCATGTGGAGAAGTTGCAACGGCTCAGAGATTGTGCTGACAACTGTAATGGCTTTGTATGAAGCTTTGTGTTGCTTCCCTTTGTTGCAGGCCACACAGTTGTGCTTATTTGTAAAGTTTTGGAAGGTAGACCATTAACTAAACAAAGTTTAGCTAACTTGTTTATGGTTTTGAAGTTTACGTGAGCCATCCTTCTATGCCATTTGAGAGATTCGTCTAAGGATGCTTTGGCCACCAAACAAGCTATATCTCCAGTAGGTTGGACTTCATTGAGATTGAATGTGTAAATATTGTGTTTTCTTGGTACCTTCAGAACAAATTGACAGTCATCAGGTAGTTGGAAATCTTTTGAAAGCACAAGACATTCAGTATCAGTGAAGAGCACCAAGTTTTTCTTATCACAAATTTGTGATACAGAAAACAAATTAAAATTTCTCAGTGCCTCCACATAAAACACATTTTCAAAGTCTAGTTGAGCAGTTCTTATGGTTCCCTTCCCTGTGATTCTACCATCTCCTCCTCCAAAGGTAACTGTGCCACCTTGTATACTTACAAAATCATGAAGCCTGTCTTTGTTTCCTGTCATACTTCTAGAACAACCACTATCTACAATACCTATGTCTTTATTTGAAAGAGGATGATCCTACAAAAGAGAAATATATACAAACATTAGACTACATGGTGACCCAAGTCATTACTGACTTGAGCCTGCCTTGTGGATCACATTAGTAAAGCTGATAGTATGATGAGATCCACCATTGTTCTTGAATCTTTGCATAAATCTTGTTTTAGTTGGTCTCCAAGAACAACCTGCTGAGGGCTTAACAGCAGTGTCCCACCAATTCCCCCTTTGATGATAATAGACAGGGTCAACAAACCTATAATCATTTTGAAAATAAGAGCTAGTAGGTCTGTTAATTGTTCTATTTCTTTTTTGTTTTCTTTGTAAGGAATATGGCCTAACATTTCCAGCTGTGTTACCAACAAAATTTGGTATTTCAGCAGAAATGTTTCTGTTGTTTCTCACATATGTTCCTATGGGAATATATGGAGGTATGTTAGCCACATTATTCCAAACATTGTTATTCCTCTGTTGATTAGCACATACATTCATCTTTTTCTCATGATAATCACAATCTTTTATTAGATGAAAGATACTTCCACAAACAAAACATGTTTTCTTCTTGACTTTCTTGTTCAAAACAGGAACAGTTTCATATAATACGTATTTATTTGAAGAAAAATCAAAAGTAATTACTTTCAACCGAATCAACAGAACAAGGAGTATTTCTAGAAAGAACTTTCTTTGAGGAAGGTTCTTTAATAGACACACTTTGGGTAAGAGGAACTTGAAAAGACTTAAGAGAGGTTGACTCTACAGACTCTTTATTTGAATCACTGCTGGCATTTTCTTTAGACTGAGTCTCTGTGGTCCTAGATGAATAAGAGACAAAAGTGTTAGACTCACTATCAGTGTCTGATGAGTCTTTTGACCTTTTACCATAGGTCATGAGAGATTCATCTGAGTCATAATCTGGATTAGGAGGCTTAACAATACCATTTATAGAAGAAGGAACTCTATGCATTTCACCTTGTTTAATGAATTCAACAGGTTTTCTATATTTATCTTCTTCTTCATCAATGACACGATTGAAAACACTGTACTCATTGGGGTTATATATATCATCTGGATTAATGCAATCCTTATAACCTAACCCCCTTTTTTGTTTTAACATACATTGTGCTATTCCACAATTTTTCTAAGTTCTTAGCCTGTTCTTGCCATTGTTTATGCCTAGCCACCTCTAGATCTAATTCAGATTTAAGATTCTCCTTTTCAGCCACAACTTTCAAATATTTCTTGTTTCTATATTTTAACTCATTTGTTGTGTTTTCTAAGTCTCTTTCCAAAACAGCTATTTTCTCCTCAAGAGCCAGTTGATTTTGATCATACCAGACTTTTTGTTTTTCTAATTTTTTAACTCCTTTCTTATATGCCTGTGTTTGTATGAATTAATCTTTATATTTTTCATTAACATCATCAAACTCAATTTTAAGAGCATCATATTTAGCACTACAACCAAAAATGCAGTTATATACCTGAGAAGTAATGCCCATCAATCCAACTTCTCTAGCAATCAGTCCAGCCTGAGGTTCTTCTTCCTCATCATCATGCACATGATCATTCCAATCGATTCGTTTCTAGTGAGTGATTGTCGCAGATTCTCTCTTGCTTCCTTGAGCTTGAATGCGTTATACTTTCTTCTGTCACCTCCCTTTCTCTTAGAACATTCTCTGGCAAAGTGACCAAGTTGATTGCATTCAAAACACCTGACTTTCTTCCTATCAAACCTAGCTGGTTCTCTGCCTTTGTAACCAAACTTTCTTCCAGAACCCTCTTCAAATCTTCTAACTTTCACAGCAAGCATGGCCATCTGCCATTTAAGATCCATCTCTCCCATATCCCATTTATCTACTTGATCAAAGTCTTCATATGTCAACTGTTGTTGATCATCAGATTCAGCAACAAGTGAATAGAATACATCTTCTATGACAGAATTAGACCTTGATCTTCTTGAAGATGACTTGTTAGTAGATGTTGTTGTTGTTGAAGATTTGGGACTATCAGTATATGAAACAATTTTGTTTCCACTGGCAGTACCAATGAATGCAGAGTGTGATGGAACTGGAGAATAAGTAGAATAACCCTTGATGTCAATCTCCAGAGTTTTCAGTTTGTTGTAGAGATCATCAAAGCTTAAATACTCTAGGCCACCTTTTGCTTTGAGAGTTATGGACACTTGACTCCAAGAATCAGGTAATGCACGAAGGAATTTTAGATTGCATTCCTCATCATCAGGCTTAGATTTTAACTGATTAAGCTGGCCGAGGATCTTCTGAAACCTGTCATATCCTTTATGGATACCTTCTTCTTCAGAGATAGAGAACTCCTGAAAGCTTTGTTTGAGCATGGACTTCCTTATTTTCTTGGACTCATCATTCCCTCCAAATCTTGCTTTAATACCTCTCCAAATCTGTTTTGCATCATCCAGATGATAAAAATCACTCATGTGCTCATCTGGAAGGGCTTGTAATAAGGTAGTTCTTGCCTTGATTTCTCTTTGGACAACAATTTGTTCAGCAGCTGTTGAAGGTGGAAGAATTATAATGTTTCCATCATTGTCTCTTCCAGTGGATTTCTTACTGTTTCCTTTGAGAATGATTTGCCAGAGATTTATGTCCATGTTGGAAATATAATTTTCCATTTTCATGGCCCAAATCTCATATTCGTCCTTCTTGAGGTAAGGAAATTTAGCACTTGAGTTTGACATTTTGACAATTTGTTGGATTGAGGACTGGGCGTCATTTTGGTTTGACTGTTTGTTTGAAACTTCTGGGTGATCATCACTTTCACCATCAGAATGTTTTGGTGATGACATGTTTAGGAGTGTCTTCTTATAAAGGTTCTCACCAGGCTCTGATACCAATTGTAGATAATAAACTCCCAGATAGACTTTACGAGCCTTGAATAAGTATAGTTGTTCTATGTAATCACAAAACAACTAAGGAGAACCTTTGCATGCAATGTATTTACGCGGAATATAAATACAAGACACAAGAAGACTATAGATAGTATAAACTGATCCTCTATGGATCAGTGTTATTGACTAAGAATGTAGTGAAAGGAATGAAAGATATATTAGATGTGTTATGTTCAAGTGTGTTACACCATATCTTGTAGTTTCCTTTTATAGATAAAGGAAACTACTATTATAATACAAGCACTATCTATATGTGTATAAACTAATACACATACCTACCACACTATCAAGATATACATATCATATACATATCTTTAATCACCACTGATCGTTAAGTACTCATGAATATGTCTTTACCTAACATTTCGAATATGATAATACAGTGGAGTTCTCTGCTGAAACTGATAACTTCAGCAGAATCATTCAACGCATTATAACTTCAGCAGAAACCAATGCTTCAGCAGAAATGAAATAGACTTCAGCAGAAGCAGTTGCTTCAGCAGAATCCAACTGTCTTCGAAATTCCCAACACAAAGGACTTGTCCTAGTAGAATGTACCATTCGAGAAACTCTTGATAGACATGAACTCTGACGGGTTTGACAACCTTTCGAGGATTGTCTACACCTTCAAGATAGTTATTAGAGCTAGTTGTCACCTAGAAGCTGACAATGCAACTCTTTAACTATGCAACGTAACCGTGTCTCATGGGGATTTTCTATCAACAAATGGATCAATTCAAAATGCGCGCTCTTTCCTCATTTCGTGCATTTAACCGTTAAAACTATTAAGCACATGTGAGGGGAGTATTTATGCAAAACCATATCTCATCATGGCACAAAATGTTTCTCATTAACAAACACCGCGAGAATATGTTTTCGATGATACAAAATGGTTTTATGGCAACTTAGGTTAGTCATGGAGATATAAGGTGACTAAGGTTAGAATAACTGTCCTATGATCCGCCAGAGTCGGAGGGATCTACCCAAGGACACTACCATTAGTTAGTGTTAGAAGTCCTTAGGAATGATTGTAAAAGGAGAAAATGAGAATCGGAGAAAGAAGGAGTTGAAGAATAAAAAGAAACGTAAAATAAAGGGTGAAAAGAAATAGCCTCCGATTGTTCAACTTAGGCGCATAAAGGTTCAATTCATATGCTACCGGTTGTCACTTGTTGACACCGTATTGAAGATTAAAAGTCGTCATGGACCCATGTGACGCATGCACTAAACCTTCTTAGCCACTCAAGTTTCTCTCAGCAAGCTTGTTTCATTCTCACAGAAACCCTACATAATCCATCGGCTTTCTCTTGAGATTATCGATATTGAAGAAGGAGACCTCTCCCTAGTCTCCGATCGTGAAAACCAAAACGCACAATTGAGTCTAGAGCCACGAGATTCATCAAAGATCTCTTAGAACACTTGACATTTCATCACTTGTTGATCAACAAATAAGATCTCCGGTGATTCAATGGTTCATATAGAGTCCTTCATGATCTTAGCAACTGTCTAGAACATTTATGAGAGGTTCACTACGTGATCCTTAGTGATTAAATGGAAACTCCCGCTGTGGTCAACATCAAACAGCCTCTTACAAAGAGTCACGGTAACTCCCGTGGATTACGCTTAGTGTGTCTCAAATGGTCTACAATCGTGAGGTTATG
The DNA here is from genome assembly GCA_022545495.1 of Chrysanthemum lavandulifolium. Classification (NCBI taxonomy): domain Eukaryota; kingdom Viridiplantae; phylum Streptophyta; class Magnoliopsida; order Asterales; family Asteraceae; genus Chrysanthemum; species Chrysanthemum lavandulifolium. The sequence continues at coordinate 41,430,755 of CM040239.1, read as the reverse complement.
CTTGGCGCACCTCGACTCATCTGAATCGTGGGTGTACTTGATACATCGTGTTATCTCACTTGTAGGACTCGGTTCAGGAATGACCTTTGTAAGAATTAGAGTTGAGTTTTCACACTATGCCGTTAACTCTCAAGTTCAAACTTGTAAGTGCGAATCCGCTTATTACTAACCGCTTTTATGTTTACTTTTATGGAAAGCACGGAGCGAATGATCGCGATTCTTCATATGTTCACACCAACATCATCACAAATGGAAGTTCTATCCTAAAGCAACACAATACCAAACGATTCTTCGTCAACCTAAGAATCTACAAAGTCAAAGACTAAGAGAACTTCATCAAGATCGAAATCCAACGTCAAAGAGCGTGTGAGCATGTTGAAGAATGACGTGGAGACACCGGAGCGCAAGTCGATCCGAGGCGCACTTGATGCGTACTACAACATACTATCACTTTCATCACAAAGAACATCAATCAAAGAACAAAGTTAAAGATGACGTCAAAGCATAACTGTTCGAATAAGACAATTTCTCTACACTGGGGAAATTGTTCGTGTCAAGGCAATTCTTCTCACAAGAAAGAAGAATGTCAGAAGACGTCAGCGCTACTATTACATCAACGCCTTCACCGTTCATCACCAACACTTGAGGGGGAGATTGTTGGAATTACTCCTAAACCATAATCAAGTGTTAGTAATTAATATGTAATAGTTAGCTTTATTATGGCCTTTATGTTTGTATTTAGCCTTAGGCTTATGTAGAAGGCCCATGAGCCTAGGCCTTAGTCCATTAAGGAAAGGATGGAAACTAGGAGTGTTGCCCTAGCTTTCCTCCTATAAATACCCTATGTAAACCTTCATTTGAAGGTTGGTTGTTCAAGTTATTCTCTTTCACTATCACCTACGCGTAACCGTCCTTATTTATGTGTGTGTGTTTGATTTACTTGTTCAATCGCCTCTCTATCTATTCTATATTACTTGTGTTTGTAAAACTAGTGACCTATCAGTATTCAAACCAAAACCATGAAAAGAATTGTTTTTAACAGGATTATTATGCAAATAATTAAAAAGTAAGTCTTCAAAGGAAGCTTTCTTGGAAGTGGATTCCTTGGCAGCAACTCTGACATGCATATTGGTAGTCTTGGGTGCAGGCAGGGGTGAAGACTTGGGAAGGGCAGACTTGTCACTTGAATCACACTCAGAGACCCTTGTTCGTAAGACTTGTCACCGCTAACACAAGAGACAAAGTCGAGATGAAGTATCGTGGTCCGCAAGTCCTTAGACTTTTGCCATATAGATGGTGTGATCCATCAAAGTCAACAAGAATGGAAAGGTCAATGGGCATGTGCTCACCTCTAATTGGTCCACGTACAGCATGCAAATAACCTTCTTTGAAAAAATTAGCTAAGCCGGCTGGTGTATATTTTCGCGTGTCATCCCTAGCTTCTAACCCTACATACTTCTTAAAGCCTAAAACTATAGAAATATTCGGAGTTTGACTAGCATAGATGTGACTAGCTAACTTGTTTCCATTCAACAGCCATTCTTTATGCCTAGCAATCTCTTCATCTAGTTTTTCTTTTAACACTAGATTTTCTGATGTTACATCTGCTCTTAACTTCTCAGACCTTTTTTAACTCATTTTTAGCACATTCAAGATCACTCTCTAATACCCTAACCTTTTCATCATAAGCTATTTGATTCTTCTGAAACCAAACCTTTTGTCTTTCTAATGTTTTTAAAGCCTTTTTATAGGCTTCAACTTCAACATAGCACTCATTGTATTTAGGTTTCAAAATATCATATGCTTCTTTAAGCTCATTATAACGTTCACTACAACCAAACAGACAGTTTTGTACCTGAGATATGCCCATCAAGGCAATCTGATCATGCCTATCTTCTGAGATACAGCTAGCCAGCAACCCAAGATTATCACCACCAGAGTTCTCATCATTCTCCTGCTCATGATGCTTCCAAGTCGACATTAGCATCCAAAGTAACCAGAGCAGCTGAGAATCCAGTCTTTCTAGCATCCCTCTGATTCTGCTGATATGAAGAGTATTTCACTTCATCTCCAGCCTTCCTATCCTTACACTCCCTTGAGAAGTGACCCATCTGATGACATGTATAGCACTTGACCTTCTTTTTGTCAAACCTGGCAGGATCTCTTCCCTGGAAACCAAATTTCCTTCCAGCTTTACGCTTAAATTTCTTGATATCCATAGACAGCATAGCCACTTGCCACTTCAGCTTCATCTCTTCCATCTCCAGTGGATCCACCTGATCAAAATCTTCAGTTCCTGCTGAGGATCATAATCAGCAATAAGGATCCAAGCACATCTTCCATTACACCACTAGATTTAGAGTGAGAGCTTGATGGAGTGGTAGTGTAAGCTGATGATGAGTAAGTGGGACTTGGAGCATGAATCAACTTAGGGGTAGAGGCCCCCACAAATGCTGTGTGACTAGTAGTGGATGAAGAACGATAGGGACCTCTTACATCAGGTTCAAGAGCTTTAAGCTTGTTGTACAGCTAATCAAAAGTAAGCATATCAAGCCCACCTTTTGTTTTGAAGGCAATGCTGACTTGTAACCAGGATTGAGGTAAAGATCTAAAAAACTTGGAGTTGCAATCATCATTATCTGGCTTCGCCTTCAGCTGATTCAACTAACTTAGAATCTTGTGAAACCGGTCATAGCCCTTATGAATTCCTTCCTCTTCAGAAATTTGAAAATCTTTAAACTGTTGTCTCAGCATCGACTTTCTCATTCTCCTAGACTCATCATTCCTTCCAAACTTGGCCTTGATTGCCAACCATATATCCTTAGCATCCTGCATGAAGTGGAAATCACCCAAGTGATCCTCAGGAATAGCTTGAAGAAGAATTGTTCTCACTTTAGTTTCTCTCTGAACTGTCAGTAATTCTTTAGCAGATTTAGGAGGAACAAAAGTCATATCACCATCAGCATCTGTGGTAGTCTTCTTCAGACTGTTTCCCTTCCTTACAATCTCCCATAGAGCCCAATCAACGTTGGAGATCCAGTTTTTCATCTTCATTGCCCATAAATCGTATTCCTCCTTCTTCAGATAAGGAAACTTAGCGTTGCTGTTGGAGAGACTCAGTTGTTGCAGATGGGCGGTGTTCTGGTGGTTGGTGACTTTGACATCATCTTATGATCCAGGCATGGTGAATTTTGGTGTTGGTTGTATGAGTGTTTAAAAAAGAATGTTCTTAGTATCGTAGAGACTCTCTCGAGGCTCTGATACCACTTGTTGAAACATGTTAGACCTTGATAGATCTAGAGCTCTCGCAGATCGTTAGTATTGTCTATGTAATCACAAACAAACTAATAGATAATCTCTACAACTTATATTCTATAGCAGAAATCAAATATAAGCACAAACACAATAACTAAGAACTCGTTGATCCTCTATGGATCTTTATATTACTAAAACTTTGTTAAAACAAACGTACATAATTCATTCTACTATGTTCCTTTTATAGACAAGGAACCCTAACTTATTCTCTAAGAAACGTATAACTATAAAACTAAATAAGATATACACAATCACTTCCTAATAAAGCTCATGCATATCCTAACTATTTCTAGAATATACAGAATACTATCTTCCGCAGAAACAAACAAATAACTATATAACTTCAGCAGAATCATGTCTTCAGCAGAATCCAGCTATCCTTCAGCAGAATCCATCAGCAATAATATCAGCATAATTCATACTTCACATAATTCCCAATAAATACAAAGAAGATTCACGACTCAAAAATCAAAACCGAGAATTCCATATCGGTGAACGTGTTCTTCTATTTAATTCTAGATTCAAGATTTTCTCGGGCAAACTGAAATCCCGTTGGTCCAACCCGTTTACTATTACTAAAGTGTTTCATTATGTTACCATTGAGTTATCCAAACCCAACGGTCCAAACTTTAAGCTAAACGGGCATGGAGGGGACATTCCTGTTTTGGATGTCCCAGATCTCCTTCCCCCATGGACAACTAATTTGTGGGCGACTCAAGCTTAGCAACTCGTTAATAAGCATGCGCTTCTCGGGAGGCAACCTGTGTTATCTATTTTTATTTTTATTTCATTTTCTAATAAGTGTGATGTGGTATTTGGATTAGTGGAGGAGGGGGTGTTTCTATCCATGTGGTGTTTACAGGTGCCTGTTTTTTCTTGTAGGATTCCCTATGATTGAGAAGACCTCTGTGCTTGTTTTCAAACCCTCCAAACTCGGTCTCCGATCATTTACATGTTTATATCTAGGGATAACCTTTTTCATAATTAAAATATTTTTCCCCTATCACACTTGGAATTTTTGAACATATGCCTTTTTCGATCCTAAGTGCAGGGGTACACCTGTTATTTTTAAACATTGAGTCCAATATTCAGTTTTAAGAATGGGGGGATTTCTATCGAATATGACTATACATGTGCTTGTATGTGCCTCATGCAACCCCGATTTTAACCTATATATTTGTTTGATTATTTTTGGATATTACCCAAAAAAAATTGATAATTATAATATGTGTATAAATAAATAGGCTCGTAGGCTAGAACAAGGGAGATTCTGACTTGACCGAGTATCGCACTCTAGATTTCTCTTAGCTTTCGAGACTGAGCAGTTGCAAAACTTAAATTTTTTTGCAAAGAACGAAAAATGATATAGTGGAATATAAGTTAGATGCTAAGCGTAGAGTAGTTGGATCTCTTTAGAGCTCATAGAGGTTAATTGTGGCTTTTTGCTCCCACCAACTAAAAAACATATAAAAAATAATGTTTTCAATAATTAAAGATGCATGGTTTTTATGATTGTTAGGTTTTACTCTTTTTTTTTAGAGAATTCCTGGTTATGGAAGTTGAGTACACATCAGGGTATTGTCAGTGTTGCGGGGAAATAATACAACTGATTCTTGATATTTAGCTACTAATGTTTCGGATGTTGAAAGACCGCAGGACTCGGCGTTTGACGCTTAATAAATGTGTAATAAATCGAAGCCGTAATAGACTAGTGTTTCCTGACGGTTCTTTCCCATTGACTCAGTTGTTTAAAGGGTGGAAGTAATAAATTTAATAATCCAAAGCCATAAAAGTATTCTGTTTCCTGATGGTTCGTTCCTGCTGACTCGGACTTCAAGAAGATGGAGGAAATTCCCAAGGTCAAAATAAGACTAATGTTTCCTAAGGGTTCGTTCCCGTTGACTTAGTTGTTTAAAGGGCCGAGGTCTAATACTGCTGAATAATAATGTTAATAATGTCAAATTTTGACTCCAGGATATCTAAATAAAGCTTCTGTCTTTGGACTTGTAGATCAGTTGTTTCGGATGAAATAAAAATGAAATATCCAAAATTGTGTTAAATTAGGACCTTGATGTGGGCCTTATTTTTATCTGCAACAGTTCTCTAGAGAATGATTTTAAACTGATTATTTTCTTAACTAGGTTCTTTTATAGGACTATAATATATCGTAATAAGAAAAACTCATTTTTCAAAATAAAATCCTTATAGGAACTAGGAATAAGGGAGTAAGGAGTAACTGCGCGTACACAATTAGCATCTATGAGTAGTGTTAGCATCTAATTTTATATCTAGTTGTGATTTCGTTTTAAGCTTGGCAAACTAGACCCCACGAGTGCCATGCCGGCAGCTGAGACGTGGCGACGGCTGTCCAATGACAGCCTGCTATGTGGCGGCGGCGCTGACGGTTATTATTGCAGGTAAGAGGTAGAGGTGGCAGGTACGAGTTACAAAGTAGCAGTTGCGGCTGGCCAATCAGAGCGTGACACGTGGCAAAAATGACGAGATAGCAGAGGTGTCAGTACAAGGTTCTAGAAGCGGCGGCTGGCCAATCAGAGAACGACACGTGTCCAAATGATTGGCCATAAATCATTCAATGCACTGGTTATTATCTGTGAAGGGAAATTACGAAAATGCCCTCATCTTCAATTGGGCTATAAATACTCCCTCATTTCATCCGGATCAGACATTAGATAGTTTTTAGCAGTTTTCTTTTATAGTTTTTTTTGTAATGTTCCGTTTTTATCGCTTATTATCTTAGCTTATTTTGTAATAGCTTGGAGATTATTGTACAACTTAATGAGTATTAATGAAGATGAAGATTATGTTGGATATTACTTAGCTTATTTCTTCCTCTAATCCTCTCATTTATTTTCTTTTTCATCTAATAAGCCAAATAGGTTTTCCCTTATAGCTTATTTTGGTTCACCTAGATTAGCTTATTAGTGGGTAAGCTCTCTTATAGCTTGTTCACTATAAGCCCTTTTCACATCTCTTTATCTAGAATAAGCTCTTCACAATAGCTTATTTTTATATTAATTAGATTAGCTTTTTAGATAAGCTTTTCATATGACTTATTCAATAAGCACTTTTTTATTCACTTATTTTCTTTTCAAATCTACTTTATTATTATTAGATCTAAATAGTATTTTAGCTTATTTCATTTAGCTTTTAAATTTACTAGCTTTTACTTAATAAAACCTACTTAGCTTATTCCTTTTCTTTTAATCATATTAGCTTGTTTTTCTTTACATCTTAGTCGATCTAGCTTTTTAGCTTGTGTCGATTTGTATTACTTGTTTAGATCCATTAGCTTTTAAGCTTATTGGATTTCCTACTAGTACTACTAGATCGGATTAGCTTATAAATAACTTATTTGATCTATTTTAGCTATTTAGTTTGCTTAATCATTAGCTTATTTGTACTAACCCTTATAAAGTTTGATTTTTATTTGATCCATCCATACATCCTAAGGCGAGGAGCTTATAGGTTTTATAAGCTTGCTTATTAACCAAAGTTTATAGCTTTTCTAGTTTTTATAAAGCTAATTAGTGAGTAAAGTTGACAACTTTATTAACTATTGGTAATATTAAAGCTATTAAAGAAGTAAACTTTGGGGTTTGTTAAGATTATAAAATCGGGTGGTTTATTATTCTCATTTTATTCACCCGGTTCTAATCTCTTACTTTTAATTAATTTAGTTTAAATAATTATTTTAGATAATTATGATTATGTTTGTTGGATTTGTTGTTGATGCTAGTTTAATTAATATGAGTAGTGAGTAGATATTTATATGCTTGTTAAGTGAGTAGTGATTTAAAAATTAAGTGTGAAAACTAAAAAATTATTGATTAATAATCTTTGGTTTACTTGGATTGATTTTTGGTTATTTTGACGGGCAAAAGCTGTAAGGGTAACCAATCATTAATTTAAGTAATTAAGAAGATTGTTAATTAATAATTTCTGAATTATTTTAGATTTATTTAGTTGGTTGTCGGGCAAAAGCCGTTAGGATAATTAATTATATAAATCTAGTTATTTTTACCAAGATATATAAAGAATTGTTTTCAACAAAAACCACGGTTATGAGAAAATAGTTTTTTTATACGGGTATTAATTCAACACTTTTAAACGATAATTCACACTTAATGATCTTTTCACCTCACTTGGCAAGCATATCCTTTATTATCATATTTTTAGATTGTTTTTATCATCATTATTTGTAGTTTCCTTTTAATTAATTAAAATAGTTTTTAAAATCTTTTACAAAACCAAACCAAAAACATTTGATAATTAAGCATATAACAAAAGGAATCAACGTAAATTTCAATTCATATCTCGCCGTAAAAAAACGACTCTGGAAGATTAATTATCACTTTTCCTCAACTGATTTTTACTTCTGACAGGATACTTAATTAAAACTGCTCTATCTATAAGTAATCAAGGAGTGCTACGGGGGTTGAACTTACATGGAGCAACGGTCGAAGAGGCAACACAAATGTAAGAAAAAGACATGACATGTTTTTAACAAACTCACATTGGTTTGACTTGTACCCAAATGCGTCTTTTGAGAACTTTGGAAGAATTTCGTCTGATCCCCAATAATTTTTCATATATCTCCAGTGGTGAAGAAAAAAATAGAATGTTCCATTTTGAAAGCATGTGGTTACGTGATGAGAGTATCCACAACGTGGTTAGAGATGGTTGGGCGTATGGTTTGGCTGCTGGTATGCAACATGATCCATGATGTATTACGAGTGAATGTGCTAACAGGTTGTCTGATTAGAACAAAAGGAGCTTTGGTCATGTGCAACGGTCCATTAAATCAAAACAAAAAATTCTTCAAATATTGCAGAGTCGCTTTGATGGGTCGACACGTGCGGAATAACGAGCCTTAAGAGAACAAATTAAAGAGCTCCTTACACATGAAGATTTGATGCGGAAACAACGTAGTCGCGTTCATTGGCTACATGAAGGTGACAAGAATACATGTTTCTCCACACTCGTGCAAGCAACCGACATAGACGAAATAGTATTTTGAGACTAAAGGGCCTGGATGGAAGGTGGGTTGAAGAGCATCATGAAGTGTGCAATTTGGTGTCAGCCTAGTTCTCTGAGATTTTCTCAAGCTCGTCATCATAAGGTTGTGAGTTTGTTGTGAAGGATATTGATCGAAGATTCACAAAAAATGAAAGACAAGCACTTATGAGGCGTGTTACATCATCAGAGGTTTATGAAGCACTAATGCAAATGGTCCTGTCTAAGGCACCGAGACCTGATGGTATGATAACGTTGTTTTATCAAAAATTTTGGTGTATTACGAGTAATACTATAGTCAATATGGTTTCTACTTTTTCTCGAGTCAGGAGTCCTACCTCGTAACATTAATAAAACTCTTGTAACCTTAATCCCTAAGGTTTCAAAACAGAGTCTCTTAAAGATTTATGTCCCATTAACTTGTATAAGCTAATATATAAAATTATTTCGAAGGTTCTAGTTAACTGAATAAAACCAATTTTGGCAAACATAATTCAAGAAAACCAATCGGCATTTGTTTCAGATTGTGATCACTGATAATGCAATATTAAATTTTGAAGTTTTCCATTGGCTTAAGAAAAAAAATGATGGAAGAAAAGGTGCTTTAGCACTAAAGATGGACATGAGCAAGGCTTATGATAGAGTTGAATGGCCCTTTATTCGAGTTTTTCTCAAAAAATTTGGCTTCCCATTTCATTTTTCTAACTTGATTATGGCCTGTGTTTCTTCGGTTTCCTTCTCTTTTAACAATAACGGGCAAGTTTTAGGTCATGTGACCCCAACTAGAGGTCTTCGCCAAGGAGACCCCATATCGCCCTATATTTTTGTTATGTGTGCAGAAGTGCTACCATCTATGATAAGGAAATCTATTATGGAAGGTCATATACATGGAGTTAAAGTTTGTCGGGGAGCACCAGAAATATCTCATCTCTTCTTTGCTGATGACAACATATTTTTTACAAGATCTTCAGTAGAGGAAAGTTGCAGGTTGAAAAGCATACTCACACGATATTGTCAAGCTTCTCGACAGGTAATTAATTATGAAAAATCTGAAATATCCTTTAGTGCCAATGTTGATATTCAGGTTCGAGCTCGTATAATTGAATGCTTAAATGTTCATGAAGTGGTTCATCACAATAAATATTTGGGACTGCTTTTAGTTATTGAGAGATCTAAAAAGGTAGTTTTTCAAGCTATTCTAGATAAAATAAGAAAGATGTAATGAGAAAAATTTATCGATTGCGGGGAAAGAGATTTTTATTAAGTTGGCAGCGCAAGCGATGCCCATGTATATTATGAATATTCTTTTACTTCTAGGCAACTTAAATGATGATATTCACAAGGCTCTTAACGCATACTGGTGGGGTGACGGGTTAAACAAAACCCAATTCGGTGATGCACATGGGAAAAAATGTGCGTATCACAGTTTCGAGGAGGCTTGGATTCCGTCACTTGGGATTGTTTAATATATCTCTTCTCGCAAAGCAAGTTTGGTGCTTGATCACATCCTCAACAACTTTGGCATCTAGAACTCCTAAGGCCCGTTATTTCCCAAGATCGAGCTTCTTTGATGCCAAGATTGGATACTGATGAGTGCTTATTCACTCATCATTTTTACCCGCATTTGGTCTCAAAAACGACTAAAAACACCCTAATACGCTAAAAATATGTTAAAAATATCCTCGGAGTGTGTTTTATGTCTTGCAGGTACAAAAGGATTGAAAACAGTGCGAAAACGGACAAAAACGAGCTTAAATCAGGAAATGGCAGTCTTAACCCCTGAAGATTCAAGAATTGTCACGTTTAGTCCCTCAAGTTTCAAATTTGGAAAATTCAGTCCTTGGTCTATTGGATAATGTCAAGAATGGCCCTTGGTGTATAAATTCAGAATGTTCATTATTGGTCCTTGGAATTTCGGATTGTACAAGTTTAATCCCTAAGCTACTCAATTTATCCAAACTAATCCTAAAGTCCAAATGTTAACTAAACCTAAACCAAGCCCAATCCAGTGATATACCAAGCCCAAGCCCACACCCTTTACCCAGTCCAAACCCGAGTCAAATACTACCCAACCCGGTCAACCCCCCCTAGCTACACCCTTCGTCTTCTCCCTTTCCCGCCCAAACTCACACCCCTACAACTACCAAATAAAAAATACCCACGCTCCAATTAACCCTCCCCACGTTGTCCCTGACACATTCCCTCAACCCACACCCTGTAACCCTCCACTAATCTCACTCAGTTTTCCCAGCGAAAAAGAAAAATAAAAAAATGAAAAAGATGGAAAAAAAAGTAGATCAAGCCAGAGATGCAGAAGCACGCGTTTGTTGGGTGGATTATCTCATCACGAGTTGCAGAAGAAAGAGAAGAGAAAGAGAGCTGGTGACTTAGCTTAAATAGAGAGGCTACGAGTTGTTAGTTAGTCAGTTCTTTTGGTTTTAAACATTTTTCTTATTATTGTCTCTTTCAATTCAGTAGTTAACTTAAGTCGTGTATTTTCAGTTTATGTAATTTTGACATTGTATTCAGTCTCCTATCTTAATCAAATTCAGTTTTGGTCCATTTGCAATCTTAAGCTCATTTCTGTTTTTTAAAGCTTGTTACCAGCTTGTTGAGATTCTTTTGAATCCTTAAATAGTTTCCTTAATAGATTATCACATTAGGATAATTGTTTGTTGTTTTTGATTCCAAAGAGTAAAAAAAAATATATAAGAAAAATCTTTGAAAAATAAAAAATTAAGTCAAATTGTTTCATAAGTTTCTGTGAGGTTTGTTTTAGCTTACACAGGCTTATTATAGCTTATGAGAGCTAATTGTGAGGCTGTCTCACTCAAATCAAGACAAACTGGGTAGGATTTGGATTTACATTGTTCTGCACAGGTCCCAAGAAGTTCAGTGGTCATTGTCAATCTAGCTTATTCAGAATAAGCTCCAAGATGAGCCACCCAAGGCTGTTTGTAAGCCTGCAGCTCCACAGGTCACTCATTCATATTTTTATATCAGCTTATTAGGTGCTTGTTGATAGCTTATTTACCTTTTCTAGTCCTAAGGATCCCCAGTTAGATTGTTTAGCCAACTGATTATCCTTGTAAGTCTAGCTTAGGTAAGTCCTTCTTAGATTATTTTTTATCCCACTGCTAGTTCCCAAGCTCAGTTGGATTTTAGAGTAATTTGACTGTTAGTTGTGATCCAGTAAGGTGTTATTAGGTTATTTGGATATAGGTTAAAGAATTTTCAGGATTGGATCAAAGTTTTTAGTCACTTGTTAAATTTCAGTTACATAAGGGGTGTTTGGATCAGTTACTTTAACTGTTGAAGCTTATGCAGTGGTCAAAACTTAATGCTTAAAGTTTGTTTAGCTCATTTGAGTTCATATCAGTCAAGTACTTTGTGCCTGCAAACTCTGAAAGTCAAAACATCACTTAATCTGTCTCACTGTTTCCACTGTTGTGATTTTGGATTAGCAAAGTCTTGTATTGTGTTTCAAAGTCATAGGGTTAGCTTGCACTCACTTTATTTCATCATATTACATCTCATTCAGTCCAAAAATTAGCTTCAAATTTCATTTTGGTCAAATTTCCATAATTGTTTCCAAAAGTCAAACTGAAAACTCAGTTTTGGCCAAGATAGAGGGAATTTTCATGAACTCATTTCTGAGTCAATTTCAGTGATACTTGTGTCTTTAAAAAGCTCAACTGCTCTAGTTTATTTATGTCATTTTTGTATAATTTTGCCAATTTTGTTTAAGCCTCAAACGAGCTTGTCGAAAAGGGATTAAGTGCCCTGTGCAGAGCAAATGAGCTGCACAGGACTTGTGTAGTTTTTGTAGCTCTTGCACAGAGCTTATCATAGCCCCTATAGGTCTGTTTTTTGGTTCATAATCTCTCACCCAGGTCTTTTTTAGGATCCAACTTTTAGTTTTTAGTTTCCAGCTTATTCAAGTGCTTATTATCCAGCTGCAAGTAGCACCCTCTCACTGAATTTTAGCACATAACTCATACTAATCAAATCTGTCTAGGGTGAAAATCAGAGGTTAAGAGTAGTTGTTTTTAGTTGATATTGAGTACTTTTAGCTATTTATAGCCTCTGTAATCAGTTGGTAGCTTGTTTGTAGATTTTGGCTTATCCAAGTGCTTATTTATAAGCAGTTTACAATAGCAGTTACATTTTCCTACACACAACACCCTATTTTTCCATTTTTCTTAGATTAAGCATATTAAAATAGACTTTTCCTGAAATTTTCATAATTTTCCAACACTGTTTGCTATTTTTCTTAATTTAAAACAGTTTTTAGAATTATTTAATTAGCTTTTAATTCAATTAAATCAGAAAAAGTTCAAAAAAATAATTTTTCATTTTTCTTAAGTTAAGATAAATATAAAAAGCCAAAAAAATATTTTTCCAGATTTTCTTAGTTAAATTTGTATTTTTAAGTAATTTAAGTAGTTTTAAATAGTTTTAATTCATAAAAAATCAAAAATAATCGAAAAATACAAAATAGTTTTGAAAATTCTCTTTTGATATTTTAGATTTTTCTAAATCATAATTTTATTTTTCTAGCTATTTTTCATATTTTCTTGTATTTTAGGCTAATATTAAATAGTTAATAATAGTTTTTAATTAATAATAATTAGATAATTAGTTATAAAAATAATTTTCTTTTTCTAATAATTTTCTTTTATCATTAGGATTGTAAAAATATCATTTTCATATTTTTAGGGTTAATATTGATTTAGTTTAACATTTTTATTTGTACGTTACGTAGTTTTTAAATTCAGTTTTGTAAAAACATAAAAACAAAAACATCATTTTAAAAATAGTGATAGCATTTATTTAATATAAATTAGTTTTTAATTTCCTTTAATTTGCATTTAAGTCGCTGGTAATTAAGTTTAATTTCATTTTCGTACTTAGGATTCCCCGTAGTGTAATTTCCCATTTTATGCTTTCCCAATTCAGTAATTTAGATCATAATCAAAACCAAAACAAATCATTCGTAAAACACCATTCAAGTCCATAATCACGAAACTCAACGATCACGTCAATTTTACACCTCGTTGGGACACGACCCGGGGAAACCACTTTCCCGGTATCACTTTTATCACAACCGTAAGGTTTGATACGTTAACCTTTTTCCTAAAGGGTTGATTTGTCGAGTTTTACGGATAATTTGATATATTGATATTGTGTTTATTTTCACACACACACTTCTACACGAATCAGATACCGACCAAGTTAATCTGGCGTAGTTTTCTTTCGGTTAAAGATATTGTTCGGAAAGGATGAAAGTGGAATATCGGAGACGGTTGTAGTGTGAATGTATGGAATGACTTTTGGGTCGATGATTACAGAAGTTTGGGTGCAAAACCAAATAATTGTGATGTTGATTAGGTTCGTGATTTATTAAATATTGAAGGTGATGGTTGGAATCATGAACTTCTATGTTCATTATTTCCGCATAATATTGCAAGCAAGATTGCATGTTGTTTTGTAAGCAAGTCAAGGAATGATGTTCTCTATTGGCATAATAATCCAGGAGGATGATTTTCATGCAAATCTGTTTATCTCTTGGCACTTGAAGCGGATGAAGACATGGTCCGCACTACTACTATCTATGATAACTTAATTGACTTTTAGCGTGTGGTATGGAAAGTGAGAGTCCCAAGTAAGGTCAAATTATTTATGTAGCGAGCTTGGAATAATTATGTGCCTACTATTGACAACCTACAATCTCGTGGGTTGAATCCAACATCTTTTTGTACTTACGACATCAGAAAATTTAGCACATGTCTTGTTCAAATGCTCGACAGCAAAGGATGTATGGAACCGTTGTAATTTTGGTTGTTTTTATGATACACAAGGGGCTGTCATAATTCAAAATGTTTTTCTGGTAATTCTTAGGAATTTTCCAGCCGAATGGGAGACATTCATGATGATATTATGCGGATTGTGGATGAGAAGAAACATACATTTCCATGGCCAGTTGAATGGTAGGAAGTGGAACGTGGAAGTTATAGTGAAATCGGTTTTATCAGACTATCATAAGGAAAATCAGATAGAAAATCTTAGCGTAACAGTGGGATACATAATACTCATGCAGGTGTGTGGTTAACGTCATACATCGAGCACATAAAAGTTAACTATAACGTTGCATGGTAAAAAGAGTCTGGAATGGCGGGTTTAGTCTTTGTAGCCCGTGATTACAAGGGCAAGGTCTTATTTTAGGTGGTCGTTTAGAATGTTATGCAAGTTCTCCCCTGGAAGCCAAAGCAAAAGCCTTTCATTGGGCTATGACTTGTGCACTTTGTAAGGGGTACTCTCACGTTATATTCGAGATAGAATCGTTGTGTCGCGTTAAGGCTCCTCATAATAAAGTCACCCTGTTACAAATTAAGTATTTTTTCTGATATATTATCCAATTCAATGGCTTTCAATGTTTGTAATTGGTCTTTTGTTAAAAGGGAAGGAAATATGGTAGCTCATAGTATAGCTCCTTTAGCGTTGAGTTTCCCTCATGAGTTTACATTAGACGGTAGTGTTCTGAGCTGTGCAAATGTATGGATGTTTAAAGATGTAATTTCATCTAATATGAAATGATATCTTTTCTCTTCTATCAAATTAAAAAAATAAATAAAAAATATATGATGTCTTTAAAGAAGAAATAGTAAAAAATAGCAAAATGCTAATAAAAAGCCAAAACACATGCGCACGAAAAGCTAACAAATTTCACAATAGTTGCATAGAATGATGTGATGGGTCTGAGAATCAAGGAGTCTGATGGATTTAAACACACACCTTGTGTTAGTGATACTTTGAGTTATATTAATAAGTACGCGAAATATACTTATTAATACTCAGAATATGGATTGTATGATGTAATGTAAGTGAGAACAGTATAACACAAAGCTTCAATATTATTAAGAATAATACGAGTGATCTTGCTTATCACTAGGGTTACACCTTGAAGCATACGTATCTAGAACAATGACCTAGGACCTCCTTTTATAGCACAAAGAGTCCTTTACAAGATAAGTATAATGCTATCAATACAGAATATACACAAGATCTTTTCTATACTTATCTAT
The DNA here is from genome assembly GCA_022545495.1 of Chrysanthemum lavandulifolium. Classification (NCBI taxonomy): domain Eukaryota; kingdom Viridiplantae; phylum Streptophyta; class Magnoliopsida; order Asterales; family Asteraceae; genus Chrysanthemum; species Chrysanthemum lavandulifolium. The sequence goes on along the minus strand of CM040239.1, from coordinate 41,415,321 downwards.
ACTCGAATACATAACAATTATCCTAATAGCAGTGGTAATAATATTTACTAGCAGTGGTAATGTGTTTCCACTGCTAGGGCATTCTTCAGCAGTGTCTTCCACAAGCTTATCAGTGGTAACTATTAACATTATTCCCAACAATCCTCCCCTAAACTTATGATTTCTCTGCAAATCAATAAGTTTCTTTAATCTGCATCATCTATAAGGATTTGGGGAATTCTTCCAAACACTTCACTTTCTTTTTAAAGCCTGAATAGCTCTTGAACATTGACCTTGAATCATGTGTAACAAAGCTCTAACCTTCTCAGTATCTTCATGAACTCTTATTGTTGAAGACAACATCACAGTGAGAGTTTCAGCTCTGAGTGGGTATTCTTTCTCAGCAAACATAAATGCATCCACTTCAGCGTTTGTAGAAACATGATGAACTTCACATGAATCATAGTAAGTCCATGTAGTACCAACACATGAAGCTTCAAACTTCCAGAAATTATCATTAGCATCTGGTTCATAGAGCATTCTTAGATCAACCCATAACTGCATTTCCATCATATCTTTAAGATTTTCAGCATCAAACCTTTCTTGAACTAATCTCCATAATGTATCAAGATCATCTCTGTCACATGCTTTGATGAGTTCTTCAAACTGAATGAATGATGAAGTTTCACCACCTAGCCTTGTAATCTTCCATGTTGGAGCATAATTGCTAGCAGTATACACTTCCCAATCAATAATAGGATGTCTGACTTGCAGTGGGTCAGGATAAAAATCTTCTTCTTTAATCAAAATCATGCTAGTCAGCTGTTCTTCTGTGATTTTCTCAGATTGAACTTCTTGTTCTTTAGCAATCTTGTTTTCTTAAGAGTCTAAGGTTCACTATCTTTGGCTTTTCTCTTCAGATGAGGATATCTTCTTTCTTCTTCTTCAGAGTTCATAGGAATAAAGTCATTATCTTGCCTTTTAACTCTATAGTAGACACCTTCAATCTGATCATCAGTCATTCCTTTGAATTGATTCTTTTTCCAGCCACCAACACTGCAACAATAAGCTTTCATCATTGAGATAACTTGTGTCTTGGTTTGTTGTCTTGGTTTCTTTTGACCATTTCTGACTGAACCAATTGCATCTTGAAGTGATTAATTATTCTTCATTTGAATGAAGTCCTTCAACTGTGTTGTTCTTTGTTCTTCAGTTAAATATTTATCCGCAACTAGGTCAATTGCTTTCTTCTTGACTACTGGATCATTAGCAATCAAGAACTCAATCTCTTGTTCTGTAGGTACATATGTAAACTCTGGAGTCTTTTCTCTGAAAATTGTGGGTGGAACAGTGGAAAGTGGATTAACATCCATTGAAGCAGTGGTTTCCATTCTGTCTAGCCTTTTAGCCTCCATGAAGTCTGCAATCTCTATTTCATCTAGCCTTTTCTTGTTTGAAAATTTATCTTCTCTGAGCTTTCTAGCAAATTCTGCATCATAATCAATTTGAGCATGTACTTTCTTTGAAACCTTCCTTTTTGATTGCTCTTCACTCTGCACAACTCCTTTACCTTTTTCCTTCTTCTTCTTTTCAGTTCTTCCTCTGCAGTGGTAATATTTTGTCCAGCAGTGGGAACCATTTGATTTTCAAGATCACTCACATGAGTGGTGTTTAGAAAATCTACAATCCGATGAAAAACAGGGCCACTCTTGATGTTTGACTTTTCCAAATAGGCCACTTGATTGTGCTCATTTGCAAAAGTGATGGGTGCCATAGTATCTTTTGATGAAAAATATGTTGTGTGAGTATGAATTGAATGAAGAACTCGCCAATTGAGAGAAAAAGATATATACTATTAGGGTTTGAGAGTTTTGCACAAGAAATATTATCTAAGGAAAAGATTTATCTTCAGAGAATAAATTGCAATTAGGAAAGTAGATAATCTTCTAAAAAAATTTTCAATTAAAGTGTCGGTCACCTCAAGTATATGTAATCGTTAGAAAGCTCGTAGTCGTATTTATTTAATGTTAAGTAGTATTTAGTTAAGTAACACCGTGGAGGACGGATGGGTCTTTACCCACTGTATGCCGGATCCACAGCCCGTAGGTAGTGATTAGTGTAAGACTATAAATACTCTCTACCTCCCAAGGTATAGAGTTGGAGCTCATAATAATATCTTTCATTTTCTCTCACTAAGTTCCCAAACCTCTAACTCTTTCTCTCTCTAAAACCTCTTGTATACGCCTATTTGATCATTGGTTTAGTGTGTTTGTGAAATCCGATATGTTACAAATGGTATCAAGATCCATGGTTTGATCATCTCTTACATATCCTTGGATTTCTAGTGGTTTTTTGATGGTTTTTGAGTTTGAAAAAGTTTAATGGTTTTTGCATCATTTGGTTCATTTCTAGTGTTAAAGTTTGAATTTTGGGTGTACTTTTGTATTTAGGATTATTGTATGTGCTTGGGTTTTGATTTGGTAAGCTTGAATCACTGTGGTTGAGCTTGTTGTGGATTGAAAAGTGTATTTTTGAAGTTTTTCTTGGTAGCGACTTGGTTCTCGGAGTGAATTTCATCTTAGCGACTTGCTTCAGTAAAAGGTAGCGAGTTGTAGTGTTTTTTGGTAGCGACTTGGTCCTAGCGACTTGTCTTTTGAGACAAGCCGACAAACAGTAGTGGATTCTCCGCTACGGGTAGCTACTTGGTTTAGGTAGCGACTTGCTTTCAATTTTTGTTAGCGACTTGTACTTAAGTTTCCTAGCGACTTGGTGTTAGCGACTTGGACCTTAGCGAGTTGCTATTTAACGACTTGACGACTTAGAAACTTGGTGCTTAGCGACTTGTTCTCAAGGTTTATAGCGACTTGTCTTTAGCGACTTGTTGACTTTTCCCGACAAAACTTCAAACGGCTATAACTTTTGATCCGTAACTCATTTTTCAGTGTTCTACCCATCAAAAGAACCGTGAGAATGAGGAGAATGGCACGCCGAATCAACTAAAGTTCATTCGGGTCAACCCTCGAGGCCTAAATCTGCTCCGAACAGAAGTTATTGAGGTTTTTAAGTTTTTAGACCTAAATTTCTCCGTAAAATCGTGCATCAACCAACCCAAATCAAAACCAAACAACATCTCTGCTAATTCTACAAACAATCATAAGACCTAACACACAATTGTCTATCATTTTGTCGATCCATCAGTTATCTTAACACGTTCTATTGGCATTGCTTAATGGTTTGGTCTTTATTTTAGTAAAATCCATGAAAGATTCTATTTCTCGGTTTAAATCATAGACTTGTAAAATCCCGTGCCGTCAACATCATCCCTAACGATTCGATTGATTGTATCTAAGATACTCGGTTTATCTGACGTGATCAATGAGCGAGAAGATACCCAACAATGTACAACAGACTATCGTGTTTGAGTCGGATGATGCTAAAATGGATTCTTGGTGCTCAAATTCACAAGAGAGAGAGGTACACCAGCCACAATCTTTGCAAGTTAATGCAAAGGACACTCCATGGAAGCTTCGGATGTACCCAAGAAAGAGATGCACCAACCACAACCTATGCATGTTAATGTAGAGGAAAGCTGCATGGAAGCTTCTACTATACCTAGCTGTGTATCTTCTACTCTAAATGATGATTATGAGCTGCATGAGTACTCTGTATTTATCCCTGATGATTCATTGACCATGAACTCAATACCTATAAGGATCAAGTTGCCATATATGAGCAGTGCTAAGTTTGAGCCCGACCACTCGTGAGCGGGGAGATGGATATCCAAATGCGTACACTTATCGAAAAAGCAATTTTAGGGAAGAAGTTTTAAAACAAGAGTTAAACTCCTTACAAGAAAAGCTTTCTAAAGCGCTATGCAAAAACAAGAGCTTCAAGAGATCATTAAAGTGCTTAAACAAAATTTAATGCTAAGGAATCAAAACTTTTGAATGATTTTTCTAATCTAAAACTTTGAAAAACAAGCTTGAAAATAAGTTGTGCGTACAAGGAACACCATTCGATCGCTCACATGATCACTAAGCATAGAGTCTTAAGCGATAAGCATAGTATCCCATTATAGAGGAATCCAATCCTAAGTATGGTAAGATAGAAAAAGCTGCTCAAAATGTAATCTATGATGGCAATGAGATTCTTAAACCTAGACAGAAACCTAGTTGCGTTGAGTGCACTGAGGAAGATATTCAACTAGAAGATGCCTCTAGGAAGAAAATGGATGAGAAGTTAAATGATCCTGAGTGTAAAAAGCAGAACTTAATAGTCAAACCCCATGATTACAAAAAGGAAAATTGTATTTCCTTGAACAAGTTTAAGTCTCAAACTTTGTTAACACCCGAACAAGTGTTCTGGAAAAAGGATATGATATGGAAAAAGCTGAAAATCTTGTTGAAAAGATCCCCCTTGTAGGAAATTTCCTCTAGCAACTGTGTATCCCCCCAATACACCAATGCATTTAGTTCCTAGATCTATTCCCACTAAGAGCAAGACCTTAATCAGTCAGTATGTGATTTTTCAATTATTTGTTGATTTTGATAAGACATGTAAGAAAAGGATCACACCTACTGGGATAACTGAAGGGGAAAGGGGTTTTGAGTAAACAAAAGAATGTTATTTAACTGAGGTCATGCATTTTTTTAAACAATTAAAAGATCATTTTGAGAGCCTTAAAAAGGGGATGGATTCAGATATTAAAGAAATGGAAAAGGAATTTGATGCAATGATAGTTGAGGTCAATGACTATGAGCGAGAATTAAAATATAATGATATTGAGAGGAAGAACTTGCATACTTTAAATGAGAATCTGATTCTGAATGTATCACTCAAGATGTGTTTTACACTGCCACTAATTGTTCGATTAATGCATCTCAATTTCATGAATTATCTGTTGCTCTGAAAGTCTCACATGATCGTGTCATTGAGCTTGAGAAAACTAACTTTAAACTGCATGAGAAAATTGAACAGGATGATCATGATAATCTGGTGAAACAATTTTCTAAATTGGAAGTTGAGCATCTTGCTTTGCAATTAAAATATCAACATCTAAAAGAAAATGTTAAAACCTCAAATATCAAGACATCCTCTGATGCTCCTGAGTTTGATGCAGTTTTTGAAATTAGCAAACGTGATGAACAAATTCGAGCGCATTGCAACACGATCAAAAGATTGAGAACCAAGATCTCACAACTACAGGGAGATAAGTATGATGGTACTAGTTCCCGAATGCCTCTACCTTTAGATTCTCAAAATTTCCAACTTCAAAACATTATTGATAACTTGCAAAAGGAAAATGATTGTTTTAAAGCTGAAATTATAAAAGTTAATGATCAAAACAAAGAGTTATGTGATTCATTCAAAGTTAATCATGACAAACACATTGAAAAGGTAACTTCTTTGCTTAACAATATTGAGAATCTGAAGCGTGAGGTGAAAGGAAAATTGCCAATTCCTAATTGCAAAAATTCTGTTCCAAAGGTCTCTACTTGTGATAAGTATGCTATTGATATGTTATATATTCCACCACCTCTTAGGAATAATGAACTTGCACATAAAGCATATCTTTCATACCTTAAGGATAGTTTAAAGAGTCTTTGTGAGATTGTAGAGGATGATAGAATTGAGAAACCTCTTGATAGTGCAATCGCTTATGCCTGCATGGATGCCAAACGATCTCAGGAACTCTTATAATATGTAATTGTCACAAGTCCTAAATCTGGTAATAGGCGAGATAGAATTGTTACACCATGCTCTATGCCTAAAGCCAAGAATGGGACCTTTGATGTGCCTCGCAAAGTCTCAGATCCCAGCACATCTAGTCTAGTAATGCAGAAAGTAGTAAAACCAACTAATATTCCCGTTGTTCCCTCTACATGACTAAGCAATGTCACTAAGATTAGCGGGTCAAAGCATCCAGGCAATACAATGCAAGATAGGATCATGCGAGCCAAAAGTGTTCAAGAGAAGAAAGTAGAAGAACACCTTAGGAAGGTTGATTTGAACAAAAAGAATCATGTTAGTTCTAGTATTAGCTCTAAGCTTACTGAAATTAATTTGAAGTCTTATGCAGTCTACAAAACATGTAAAGAATGTCTAGGTTCTGGTAATCATGATAAATGTGGTGTGTTGTTCCTGAGATCTAAGAATCAAAACCCAGTTAAGAAAGTTTGGAAAGCGAAACAGATCCTGCAATCTTGGAAACCTACAGGGAAGGTTTTTACCAATATAGGATTTCAGTGGAAGCCCACAGGTCGAATATTCACGCATCGCAAACCTTGCTCCTTAACTAGATCCACTATGCCTAAAGTAGTGCATCTTAAGGTTTGGAAGCCAACTGGTAGAATAATCCCATTAGGCACACAATGCCCTCTAACTAAGTCTTATGATTCTACTAGTTTAGCTCCTAGTGATAATGCCATTGCAACTAAGGTCTCTGCTGATTCAATGATTGTTTGCGCTAACCAAAAGGAACCCATTTTCACATGGGGATCCAAATTTTCTCCTTTGTCTATGTTCCAATGCAGGTCGAATAAATCATTCATTGGTACTTGGATTAAGGCTGCTCTTAACAGATGAGGGGAAATGACTATGACGTATGTTCACATCAGTTCAGGCCTCGTACTTCATCATTATGGCGTCTACAGATAACACTGCAGGCCCTATTCTTGAAAGAAAAGAAAGGTGTACGCTTCAGTGCGCTTTATCTTCAAAAGAAGAGAAATCTTCATTTTATGAACATTCTCATCAACATTCTTCATCAACAAGCTTCATGTTTTTCCATGCTCACTCAATTCTCAAGTGGATCTCCGTTCATCGGTATATATTCTTATTCACTTGCTCAATCAAAAATGGCAAACTTCATTTGCAATTTTTGATGGGGAGAAGAGTGAATATACTACATGTTGATGGATGCTTGAGTTATGGTCATACAATTCTCCAATGCCTAATGTCTTCACTCTCTAAGGATAACTGGGATTCACTATTTGGGATTCATTGTTTTTTATGATATGTTTGATGAGTACTTCCAACCTCCAACGAATGTTGATCATCCAGTTTCTGAAGCTCATGCTCCGGTTCCTACTAACTCAACTGGTTCACCATCTAAGAAGTACTTCTCGGAATTCTAAAGAAACCTTATCTCCAGTTACTTCACAAGGCATTGATATTGGCTATCATGATATTATAGTTTCACTATTGAATAATGATCCGCTCTTTGGTATTCCTTTGCCAAATCTTCACGGATTATTGTTCCTCTCAATGTGCACGCTATGTATCAACCACATGAACATCACGTGGTAGGAATTTGACACAAGTTGATTACTTCAGAGTTAATCATTTATCACTTATTTGAGATTGAAGTTGACTTTCACAAAGGCGTGTTCTTATTAGATAACTTGCTCGGGCTTAAAAAATTGAGTTGAAGACTTGGCTTATCTAGTTACCAGCAGTTGGTTTGGATGGTTGAAGACCTGGTTAACTATCAGTTCAAGGAGTTACATTGTTTTACTCAGTGACACACACAAATGGCGTTGTGGATAATCTCAAGAGGTGTTAATGTCTCATACTTTGGTTGAGTATTGAGTACTTAGAGATTTGATTGGAGCATAAATTCTCGACACCTTTCTTCCAACAGTAGTGCAAGATTAAGACACAAATGCGGGGAATTCTACTTCACTTTCAAGTTTGGTATAACGGGTTTTCTTCATCAGTGGTCACTTCGAATTGTCTACGAATGGGTTGATAAAGATAGTCAGAGAGAGTTCCCATAGCAGTTGATTCTCACAAGATACATTTAAGCTAATTTGTTGTTCATCTCTATTTCAAGAATATTTGGTATGTACAATGTGTTCTTTGATTACGAGGTATCAAAACCGGCAGGGGAAGAGACATACATCTAAACACACAAGCAGTACGTGATGAACTTAATACTTCTTCTCTATTGAAGTAATCCCGGGAAAGACAAGTGTCATAACCGTAGAGAAACTCAGTATTTAACTCATAGCCTTTGGTGTGTTATTGCAACTATTTGGGGGAAGGGTATGTTATTCCAACTAGTTGGGGGAAGGATGTATTATTCCATCTATTTGGGGGAAGGATATATTATTCTAACTACTTGGGGGAAGGATGTATTATTCCAACCATTTGGGAGGAAGTGGTCTCTGGATACTTTTGGTATGTGTTAACTCAGTTTTCAGTAGGAAGAAATATGAGAAGAATATTTGGAGCGTGAGATGATATTGCTCATCGACACCTTTTATATGGTTTATGGTAGTGCTTCCGATTATTGCTTCATGTACACAATGTAATGATGATTCCGATGAGATCGCAACCATCAGGGGAGAAGAAGATCAGTGATTCAACCAGTTACTGTGATGTCGTTGTCTCTACTCGGGTTAGGTACATGTGTACGTTATGAGCTGATTAGTTATATGTTAGAAGATGGCTGGAATGCACTTGGTAAAATGAAGATGTTGATGTATTGTTCCCCTGAATAGACAACTGGTCAATCTCGAAGAGTAATGTGTACATCGGGGATGCACAACAGGTTCATGTGATCGGTCTTAATCAGTTATTCCGGATTTGATAACCACTGAGATGATCAATGTTTTAACTTGTCACTTCTATGTTCTCGTGTTCTTCGTGGTGCTGAGCTTCATTCAATGAGACCATTTTTGTTCATTTCTACTTCTTGTGGAAATGGTCTTTATCTTAGATTGTCGGTGTGACAAATCGTACTTTCAGGTCATTTCTAAAAACAATTCATGCTTCACTATTTCATCATTTATCGTAAACTAGGTTTACGAGTAACAAATTCGCGTAACCTTAATGGTTTAGCTGCGAATTCATGATCATATCATCAAGGATATTTCATATAGACTAGGTTTAGTCTACATTTCATTAACATCATTATCATCATATTAGCTCATGCATGGTTTGGCATTTTTCATTAAAGCAAATAATTTCATATTAAATAAACGCTATCGCGTAAGTTATTATTTTGAACAATTAATCTGATACTTCCAAAAATTATCCCGATATATTTTTATACTTATATTAAGTTTATAAAAATAATATTATGAGTTTACCCAGTGTTTTAAATTTATTTTGTATATAAATTGTTAAATTTATATTATTATGACGTTTTTCTTAAAAAAAAATACTACACGATAATTATTATTTCATTCAAATTTTGCAAGAAATGTGTTTTTATAATTTTTATGACCTCAATATATTTTACTTTGACCCGTTAAAATTTATTTTTAGCTAACGCTACCCTAAATGCTCAAATGTGTATACAAGTTACAACTTATCTTTATTTAACTTTACATTACTTACACATTTACATACATATAATAAATAATAAAAAAAAATTATGTATTATTAAATACATACCCCTTGTAATCGACAAGGGAGGTGATTCACCAAGATTTCAAGATCTTTCATTTATATACTTACACACTCGAACTCATACACACACTATCATAATTCAAAGTGTGAAAGTCGGGATTTTCTCTCCTTTTCTTCCTCTCCAAGACCGCCAACCACAAGGATAGGAGGGATTCATCAAAAATTTCTCAAGTCAAGTTTTAACAATCTAGATACACTCTTTGTTTAGGTTTTGAAATAAAATCTAGGGTGTTTAAGATTAAACCCTTGTTCTAATCACCTCATCAAGTTAACTAGTAAGCATATCATGTCCATTTTCATCTTTCATATTTATTTCATATTCATTACATCATATTTGAGTTAACATGCAAGACTTATGGATGTTTATACCACTTTTACATTGTTTTTAAGAGTTATATATAAATATGTCATCCTATAATTATTCCTTGTAATATATCACTCTTGGTGATGTCTAGGAACCCATGACACCCTAAGAAGGTGTATGGTAGGATTAGAATAGCTTCGGAGTTGTTTTGAATGGATTAGAATAAGTTTGGCACTAGAAAAACTCATTTCGACAAGTTTATAAAAGGGTCTGTCCTTATTTTTGAAATCTGGAAAATCCGACAGTATATAAAAATTTTTGGCCTAGATATTTAGAAAATATACTTTAAAACAAAACCGTGGCGCTTGAGCGGATTAAAAGCGGAGCTATAACGAAGAAGATATGAATTTTTCAAGTTTGACGACGAAATATATAAATCACGAAAATTTCAAAGATGTTACGTCTAATTTGTACGAGTCAAAAATGAGGCTTAGGCGTTATAAATTATTTAGACTTACCAAAAATATATTAGTATACTTTGATACGAAGTTAAGGACATATAATACGTAGAAAACGGATTTGTAAAGAATAAATTATACACGTTTACATTAAATTGCCGTAACTTTATTATTTAAGAAAAACTATTATATTTCTATTAGACAAGTGTTACGGTAAACAAGTGACCATGTTGAAGGTTATTTTTAACATTAACGTAGAACTTTTTATAAAGTGATGTCTTCTAGTAAAAGTAAGTTCGCCAAGCATATTTTCCAAAATGTCCAACCGTTTGTTTAGCGGAGTTACAATGAATTAACTACGGTGGCTTAAACTTTGCCGAAAACCACCCTTAAACTATATTTTGGACAAAATTTCCATACTTAACCTATATTTTTCTCTATGATCGAGACCTCTAGGATGAAAACTTAAATGCTAAAACTTTGAGATAATGATACAAGCTTCCCAAAACCGTTGAGTTCGTTTCCTAACGCTCGACGTACACCATTTTACGACTAGCTTTTCGAGGCCGTTTTAGTCACTTTCATGAAATTTTAACGACATTATTTTACTGACGAAAGTTATAATTTCACAATAAATCATTAAGAAACTATTGTAGGATGTCATTTTGGCGTAAATACTAGCAAAGTAATTTAAGAATGGTCAAGGCGTCAAAAGAGTATTTTTCGACGAAGGGTATTGTTTTCAAAATTCACAAGTGGTATAAATAACATCTGAATTGCATGCATAACATTACATCATAACTCATTAGGTATCATATCATTCATAATAGGTCAAGGTTAAAGATTCACGCTACATTTGATGTACTCACTCGTCATCGTATCAATTCATCAGTGAGTTTTCATAGCCCGTCGTACATGTTTATAATTATTTTCAAACCTACGGGGAGAATACATTGCACATCATTTTATTACAATACCAAGTATATCAAATTCATTTACATTGCTTAAGTTACCTCATGCCAATTGAATGTCCCCATTATATTACATGAACCGTTAATTTCATAGAAGTGAGGGTGAGTGGATAGATCTATCGAGGTGACTCCTCCATCCGGGTTGGTGGATCCCAACTAGTCATACGGATGCATTTCATTTAATAACATTATTTGAGTTGTTTGGCAAACACTACATTGGGCGAACATCATGATCGGTCTAGTTTGGTGTTATGGACTTATAGCAATTGTAACATTTTTATGTGGCATATTTGTCATACATGGTCTATACTTGTGTGGTCGTATAAAACATTTTATAAACCTATGATTTCTCACCAACATTATTGTTGACCGTTTAGCAATGTATTTTCGGTAACTAAGACATTCGCATCATAGCACGAATAAGGAACCTCGTAGAGTCGCGGCGTCGGCGTCCCATTGTATATTATGGCATTTTCAAAACATCGTTTGGTTTGTAATAAACATATTTCATAAACTTTATCAACTTTTGGGACCTATTTTGTAACTCGAATGTTTTTATTAAATATCAAGCGATGTGTTTTTAAACGACACTTTAGGTCGTTCAATATAACTGTGATTGTGGTGCTATGACGATCAATCCCCGAAATTCCATTCACGCAAAGCGGTAATTTGGGGTGTGATGATTGGCATCGAGCTTGATTATAGAGAACTAGGTTGCATCATTGACCCTAGACTATATGTAATACCTGAATTTCTAAAATTCACAAAAAGACCAAAATACCCCTATGATCAAAAAGTATGAATAATTAATTTAAAAAGTACCAAATAAGCTATGTAAATTCAGAAAATTATTAAGAAATATCACATATGATCCAAATAAATATTAAAGACTTTGTAAAGGTAATTTTTATAGTTTATAATTTTATAAAACCAGTTTTGTATTTTATATATTAAGCCGAATGTATTTATTTAGTTTTATAAAAGAATAAAATTAATAAAAGCCCAATATAAATTTATAAAATTAAGAATCTATTTATTTTAAGTCCAATACATTATAAAGCCCACAAGAAAATTAGTAAACCCTATATAAATACATTATACGGTTTAGTTTAATCCCTAATAGCCGATTAAACCTAAACCGACTCCAAAACCCTCCATAATTCGACTTCTGATTTCCAAGGCCTGGAGCTATTTTTCATGGACGAGTTTGAAGGTAAAGAAGGTGTTAAAAATCTGGTTCGAGGTTCTAAGGAGATGGTTCGATCGTGGTTAGTTTTTAGGTCAATTAGGGTTTCGCCAAGTGGAGCTTTTGTGTTGTTTTTGTTCTAACGTCCAAATATCATCAAGGGTATGTTCCTAATATTCTTTCAGTCCTACAAGTCATATAGAACACGTAAAAATTAGTCAGGCACGTTTAACAAGTCGTATGGAATTATTTGGAATTAAAACCCTAAAAGCGTATAAAATAACGTATGGCGTATAATAATTTTTGGGACCATGATATAAATTTTCTAAAGACTCTTATATGATATACGACCTGTATAAAATACATGTCCATGAATTCGAAGCTTGTGTGATTTTTTTGGGGTTTATTGGTTTGATCGCATATAAAAAAAGTAAGGATTAAAAAGGGACGATTAGGGTTTATAAAAATTAGGGTTTGCTTATTATAACTAAGGGTAATTAATGCAGTAGTAATGAAGAATTAATGATGGGTTACACCTAGGTTTAGGGCTTGTTCTTGAATTATGCACTAATCGGTTTTACATAAAAGTTTTGGGTTGGTTTTGTAAATTATGAAACTTAAAGGTTATTTTTGTAAACAGTAAAATAAAGGTACTAAACGTATAAAAATACGTATGGGGGTTAAACGTGTAATTTTGGATATTTAGAGGGCCATTCGAATTGTTACTAAACTAAAAGGGTATGTTTTGTAAATTCTAAAACCTTTGGGCTAAAATTGTAAAATCTGATAATATAATGTTAGATCGTATAATTAAAGATGTTAAGGGTGTAATATGTAATTCTGAGTAATTGTGGGTCGACAAGTGTGAGTTGATTTTGTAGAGGCATGCATGAGTTTTGGGGTAACTTCGGTTTGTTTTCATGTACGTTCTAGGTCAAGGTGGAAATCATTAAAAGAGGTAACATGAAAATTAAATGCGTAATAAATGATATTAAAATATGGGAAACCCTAGAACTTAAATAGGAAGTTGATTAGGGTTAAAGGCTAAGTGTGTAAATTCGTTATTTCATGTGGGAATGGTAAGTCTTGGAGCCGTTAGTAACTATTGATTAAGAGTAAATGAGCTAATACTAAAGTGTGTCGTAAACATGCGTGAGTTATGATTTTATGTAAGAAGTCACATATCATGAATTAAAGTGTTGCATGCATAGTCTCATTAGGTTTGTATGCGAACAATATTAAGTGAGAGTTTTGGTTAATCATGTAAGTTATAAAAGATTATGTAAACTATCTTGAGAGAGAGTCCTAAAATCCGTTATTAACATTTGTAAACCCTATACTTTGAAAGATGATCATATAAGTCCTCAAAATAAGATAATTATCATATTAAACCCTTAAGTTACCGTTTGTCATTTGCAACCCATAAGTTTGGCTAATTAATGATTAATACTCTAAAATGTTGGAATTCCGTCCGTCACTAAAAATAAGAATATCTTGACAACTCTAAAACTATTAATAAGATTAATTCGTTATGACATTAATGATACTAATAAGTATTAAATAAATCATAATCCGTGTAGAGTCGTTGGAGGAGACGCGACGTTACATCTTCGTATTCCTACATTCGTTTGCTTTTCTCTCATTTGCTTTAAGGTGCGATATTACTCTTACTTTAAGACACTTGAGTTATCGTCTGAGATATTACGAACTTTTAGTAAAGGTTCCTTATGATGTTCTTTTAGATCGCTTTTCTATTTTAATTATTAGGATTCCCAATGCCATTGCTATGAACCCTTTTAGAATGTTTGATCATTGCTTATATGAACTTATGTTCTAGTGAACTATGCAATATCGATGTGAACTTATGTTAGGAAGATTTTGATATGCTATTGTTGAACTCGCTATATTTTATTATGAACTTCGATTATGAACCTCTGCTTATGAATATATGATATGCCACTATGATATGAACTTATGACTTACGAATATACGAATATGAACCTTATGATATGAACTATCGATATGTAATCGTGACCTTGTGTTGACTATGATCGTGCTATATCCGAAAATCTGTTTGACTTAAGTTGGTTGATAATAACCAAATATTTCACTAGTCTGGGGTTCCATGTCCGTATCGGTGATGCACCTCGATATGACTCTAGGCGATAGAGTGATGTTACGCCACGTCTCGGATGGTGAAGCATATTTTTGAATATGTAGGAAGGGGCGTATGGATGCATCCTAGATCGATCGTTATCGATATGTTATCGGTGAATGATGTAAGTGTGCAACACGCTGGCGTCTTCACAAAATTTCGGGAGCTAGCTACTCCAAAATTATTTTACGAAGTTACCTTTTGAAGAAGAAAGATATTTCGATATGATATGTTAGTAAATGTGCTTATGACGTATTTGTTTAAGTGATTATTAGTTGCCATGCTAGGATGGGATTAATATGTTTAAAACATGATTCGTATATCCGATATTATGATTTGTTATCGTTACGTGAATGCGTTGATCTGCGAGATGAATGTGCTAGTGTACAATTGAGTGTTTTGAAGGTTAATTATCCGTACGTATATGTGATCCGCCATGTTAAAACTACGCTAAGGTTAGGATTTGATCCGAGAACCGGTTTAGCTATATTATGCGCCATGACTTGTCGCTAGTTCCATTGCTAAAATATTGAATTAAGTCGTTACATGTTGATTAATTGATTTGTATGAATGCCATGTTTATTTACTAGGAAGAGTTTCAGTTAGTCTTTAGAACATTCCGTTTGGTTTATACGTAATCTGTTATTCTTGATATGCTAAGTGTTTGGTTGCTCTGATGTGTTTGTGTTTGTGTCATTAATGTGCTATGTGATGTCTAAACTGTTATGTGGTTGTTTGGATTTCTGTATATTTGTGCTTTCGCAGAATCCTAAAAGATCCTTCGTCATCATTTCATTTTATTTTCGTTATTCGTATATTTGTGTTTGTTTAGCTTTTGTTTCGTTATATCTTTTCACTGGGCTTTGTAAGCTCAGCCGCACTTTTCTTTTCCTGCGGCAGGTAAAGATGAGCTTGTGGGATAGCTGATCTGGGTTGAGAGTAGAGCTGAGAGCAATACTTTACCATAGAGATCTTAGATTTATTTTGGAAAGATTAGTTATTTATGTTTTCTTTTTGAATATTTTGTAAAGGCTTCCGCTATTGTATGTTATTTATAGTTCTGATATGAAACCGTATTGTGATATCTTTACCCTTGTCGGGTCGGGTGTTACAATTTATGGTATCAGAGCTCTAGGTTTTAGGACCCTTAGAGCTTAGGCTATGACCTGTGAGAAGTGGGTAGATTTAGGATTTTTCCCTTCTGCATACTTCTTTGCGTACACTATTGTACTTCGACTTTGCTAATAGTTGGTATTTCTTTTAGATGGTTATCCCTCGTCGCCCTAGTTCATCTGATAGGAGTAATCAAGGACCAGCTAGACAACGTAAGGAGAAGATGAGGTGGGCCGTTGTCTGTAGGATATTAGTTTTCACTTACACATCATAACACAATCATACTTAGGCGAAATAGTGGATGAGTTTTAGAGAGAGAAAGTTAGAGGTTTAGGGAACTTTAGTGAGAGAAAGAAGATTCTATTATGAGCTCCAACTCTCTACCTTGGAGGGTAGAGAGTATTTATAGTCTTACAAGATAAACGCCACTCATCGGGCTGTGGATCAGGCATACAGTGGGTAAAGACCCGTCCGTCCTCCACGGTGTTACAAAACTAATTACTACTTAACTTAAAATAGCTATGACTACGAGCTTTCTAACGATTACATATACTTGAGGTGACCGACTCTTTAATACCTGGAATTTCTAATTCCTAACAATCTCCCCCTAAAGGAGGTCACCTCAATCATGCACTAAAATTACATAGAATACAAACCGATATTACATTAACATAGTTCTTGCATTCTTGATGTAGTACTTTGTTCCGAAGCTCGTAGTCATTGATTATTCTCATTGCATGCTTGGATAATCCAAGTGGAGGTCTTTTTCTGATCCACGTGATAATGATTTTGAGCTATCTTTTGAGATCATCAGATATGCAGAATTCTCTTAGACATCCATTATGGTGTTGGTTTACTGTGATGTTGTGACATTCGGACCGACATGCTCACACTTTCTGGATCATGACATCTTTCCATCAGAGTAGCGGAAGCTTTAGTTGATTCATGATATTGGCGGCGATGCGTGCGAGCGTGGAGTGTAAATATCAGAGTCATTGATGCATTAATCATGATTTCCTTAGAGATGAATGTGATGAGTGAGCATGCGGCTATGGATTGACCGCTTCATTACGATCACCGCAAGCGTAGGGAGTACCGCATAAAACATTTAGCAATAAAGCGCACAAAAGTGTCTTTGATCACTTTTTTTGAATTGAGGTACAAGGCCCACGGTTCCCGATTGATCAAGACAAATCTTACTGTGATCGTGTAAAATTCAAGAATTTCCTTGAGTGGTTTCGCAATGCTCTATTTGTTCTCAAACCGAACGTCTCAAAGAAGACAACACGGAGTGAGTGAACCGTGAATAGAGATTCACCGATTGATGAAAAGAGATTTGAAAAAAAACAATCGTGTATTGCTCAATAGAAATTGTTTTTGCAATACAACGAAGGTTTTAGTGAAAATCAAGTATCGATCATAAACACCTTTTGATTTGAAATCTTTGTGCGATCTAAGTGCTTAAAGAAAGGAGTTTTTAAGCACAAAGACCGGTTTTCAAGGTATCCGTCAATCCATAACTTTGAACCGTGATTGATTCAATATTTGAATCGCCCCATTGTTTATGTTCAGTTGTCACATGGTTGATCTAATGAATAGATCTAACATGCCACCTACCAGGAGCTTGTTTGATGTTGGCTCCAGAAGGTTTTCCATCTTCATCATGAATATGTATGCAAATCACTCAGATGTTCTGGCAATACCACAAGGATAATGCGTAGGACTCAAGATATAATCTCTCTTTCCACATTGTGTGAAAAAGAGAGTCTTCATTGAAAGTGTCCTAATGAGATTTATTGATGATCTCTTGGCTCTAGACTCCATAGTGCATATTTGGTTCCTATGCCGGAGACTAGGGAGAGGGTCTCCTTCTTCAATATCAACAATCTCTAAGAGAAAGTCGATAGATAATGTCGGTTCCCCGTGAGAATGAAACAAGTCCTTTTAAGAGGAACTTGAGTGGTTTGGAAAGTTGAAGTGCAGTGCGTCCTTTGGGTCCATGACGTCTTGTCTTCAATACCGGTGTTACCTTGGTAACAACTAGTAGCAAGTGAATTGAACCGGTATCGCCTAAGGTTGAATCAATGGAGGCTATTTGTTTTCACCCTTTTTTTCATTCAGTTCTTTTTCATTCTTCAACCCTTCTTGCTTACCGAGACTTCATAACTAGAACCTTGTTGGGTTTATTCCAAGATTAGCCTAGCCTCATCTCCGCACTCTTCCCATTTCTCAATTTTCTCCTTTTATCATCATACCTAAGAACTCTACACTAACTAGTGGATAGTCCCTGGATAGATCCCTCCAGTTCTGGTGGATCATGGGAACAAATACCTAACCTTATCATCCTTATATCACCATACATAAAGTAAAGTTGGTCGGTCTATTTGGTATTGTTCATCTACCGTTGGAACCAATTGAAAACCGTTTGAAAATCAATTCAGATACTTGTGATATATTATCAAAGCATTTTGTACCTGAATTGTTTTTGATATTTTTAGAACGAGAACTCCCCCTCAACATGTGCATCACGTATTTGAAAATGTTTTGCACACGGAGGCAAGAGAAAGAATTAACTTCTTCGATTACCATTTTCTAAAAGATATCAACATCACTTCTCAAGTCAAATCAAGTAGATAGAGCATTTTGGGGAAGGATGAGGCTTTCATGATTTTGCTTCCCCTCAATATGTGCTTATAGGTTTGAAAAGAATTTAGCACATAAAAGAGGAAGCCTGCACATTGAGAACACTGATATCGTTTCAACACAAATTGGTTTAAGATAGATGCTCCCCCTCAACATTTGCACGAAAAATTTAAAATCGTTTGGCACATGCGGGAAGGATAACATGTACATCCTTATAAAACCTTTTACCAATTTATCAGTATAAATCCAATTTAAATCACAAATTCTCCCCCGATCACAATTATCAAATCATTTGGGATTTGTGATCTCTTGTAGATTTAAATTGATTTTGAAAGCCTTTTTAAGGAGAATTGTGACTTGATTAAGAAAAAATTTTAACTGATATGGATCGGATATTAAGACTTTAAACTCCATTGATTGAACATGCATGATTATCTTTTGAAAACATTTTGAATGACAAATAACATTTTAATTTAATTGAAATCATTCTCCCCCTCAATCAATGACATAGGTTGTTGATTGAGAGATAGATATTTTGACAACTAAGTCCAGATGATTATCAAAAATAGAGTCCAAGTCATTTATCAAGACAATTTGTTTTCAGCAGATAAAGGTTTATAGAATCAGAGCATGGAATTTTGAAATTCATGATAAAGCATGGCTCTGTTCTTTCTTAGAAAAGCGGGTTACTGTCTGAATGACAATAAACCATTTATTCTCTTTCTCCCAAAAATAATTTTTGATTTTTTGATTTTTTTGATTTTGTTTTTGTTTTTGTTTTTTTTTTAATAAAACTTCGAACAATATCTAAAGCCCCGTGTCATTCTTTGAATGACAGCACAAAGACCGTAGATATTCTCGAACCGAGAAAAAGACGGAAAAAAAAACATGACAAGTTGACAATATTTTTTGAAGATTTTTTGAATTTTTCAGATTTTTATGGATTTTGAAAGTTTTATATTTTTCTATTTGATTTTTGGGGTTTTATAATTTTGTATTTTGTTTTTCGAATATATATATACATGAGATAGATGAAGATAGGCCTTTACTCCTTGTCTTCCTCCTGAAGACGTTTGAGTGTTTCTGGTTGAAGGCTTTTCATCCCCATCGTGGAAGAATAAACTCAAAGCGTTCTCTTGGAAGAGCTTTAGTGAAGATGTCGCTAATCGGTATTCGATCCTCACAAAATAGAGTTCCACCACACCTTTTTCCACTTGTTCCCCGATGAAATGATGTCGAATGTCGATGTGTTTTGCTCTTGAGTGTTGTACGTTGTTGCATGAGAGCAATAGCACTTTTATTATCACAATGAGAGGATTTTGTTAAATTCAAAGCCATAGTCGATAATTGGGATCTCATCCATAGGATTTGAGCACAACAAGATGACATGGCTATGTATTCGACCTCGTAGAGGAAATAAGTACTCATTTGCTTCTTTGAAGACCAGCTCACAAGCTTATCACCCAAAGCTGTGCACCTCGAGACGTACTTGACGAGTATCTTGACACCTGCATGATCGCATCTCGCATATCTCGTTAGTGACATACCGGTGTCTTCGGTACCAAAGTCCCATATTGATGGTTCCTTGGAGATACCGAAGACCCGCTTAATCGCTTCAAGGTGCTTTTTAGTAGGCTTAGCACGGTATCCGCACACATGCAAACAACAAACAAAATGTCTGGTCTACTAGCAGTGAGGTACATTAGGGATCCAATCATACTACGATATTTTGTTTGGTCTATCATGATCCCTGAGTGGTCCTCGTCTAGTTTGGTTCGATCAATCATGGGAGTGTCAACAGGGTCACTTGAGTCAAATCCAAATTTCTTTAAGATCTCAGTTGCATATTTAGATTGATTTATGAAAATGCCTCCGGGACTTTGTGAAATCTGTAATCCTAAAAAGAATGACATTTGTCCCATCATTGACATTTGAAATTTTGAACTCATTTCATTAGAAAAACGATCACACTCATTGGGGTCAGTCGAGGCAAAGATGATATCATCAACATAAATTTGAGCGTGAATTAAATGTTTGCTCGACTTCACGGTGAACAATGTTGGATCGATCGCTCCCTTTTTGAATCCGTGGATAGAAGAAACCTTGAAAGCGTATCATACCATGCCCTTGGAGCTTGTTTTAAACCATATAGAGCCTTCTTTAGACGATAAACGTGAGTTGGATGCTCGGGATTCACAAAGCCTTCGGGTTGGTCGGCGTGAGCGACTTCTTTAAGATCTCCGTTCGTAAATGCCGTCTTTACGTCCATCGATAGACAATCATGTTCTTCTTGGCGGCATTGGCTAAGAAAATTCTGATTGCTTCGATAACGAGCAACGGGAGCAAACGATTCCTCAAAGTCAATACCTCCTCTTGACGATAACCTTTAGCAACCAATCGAGCCTTGTTCTTTAACACATCACCATGCTCATCAAGGTTTACTTTGAAGATCCATTTTAGCGCAATGATCATCACACAATCTGGAGCATGTACTAATTCCCATACATCAAGTCGATCAAACTCATGAATTTCTTCTTGCATGGCATTGAACCAGCTGTCTTCATCCATTGCGGTTTTAACATCTTTTGGTTCGATCTTAGACAGTACGGAGTTGAAGAAGCACCACAAGGCATCTGTTGCAAGTTGTTTTCGTGTTGATACTGGACGAGAGGGATTTCCAATGATGTTGTCTAATGGATGATCGTGAGTCCACTTTCTGAGATGTTCGTGTGGCGATGGTTGGGGCCAAGTAGCGAGTTGATGTCTTGAAGAAGATGGTTCGATGACGATTCAGGAGCAAATATGTTTTCAAATGGAGCATCTTCAGTAGCAGCAAAGGGAATATCTTTAGTGTTGATACCGGAAACCGATCCATGATGTACATTCGAAGATGAAAGATTTATCGATGAGATGGAGTGATCAGTAGTAGGCGCTTCTTGGCTTAGTGATATTGAGACAGAATGATTGACATTATTCTCAGGAACATGAGCAGCCTCTGTTGTAGGAGTTGATAGTTCATTAGCACTTGGTTCATACTGTTCATCAAACATGGGATCAAACAATTTCTTTAAATCATCTTCAGATGGATGTACATATGGAGTTTCTTGAGACGAGTTTGGAACAAGGGATGAACCAATTGGACTGTTTTGAAGTGCGGGTCCAGAACTGAATTGTTCAGGAGCCGTTTGACCGGTCAGCTCATCAAACGTAACGTGAATTGTTTCTATGATATTTCGGGTTCTTTTGTTGTAGATTCGGTACCCCTTTTTGTTTGGTGCATACCCTACAAAAACTCCAATGTCTGCTTTAGCTCTAAGGTTACCTAAGTCTTGTCCTTCATTAGTTGGATAACATAACGCTCCAAACACACGAAGGAAAGATAGATTAGGTTTTTGTTGTGGACAAGTTCATATGGCGTCATTCCATGAGCGGTGTGAATCGTGGAACGATTTTGTGTGTAGCATGCGGTGGCAATAGCTTCATCCGGAGAAACATTGGAACCTTTGAGTAAATCAAGCATTGTTCTAGCGGCTTCCACAAGGGTTCGATTTCGTCTTTCAACTACACCGTTACGTTGAGGAGTTCGTGGAACACTTCGTTGATGGCTGATTCCAATGCTTTCATAAAATTGACTAAGTTGTTTGTTAACAAACTCAGTACCATTGTCTGTTTAGATAATTCTGACTGTTTTGTTAAGTCGAACCTGCAGCTGTTTGATGAGTTTGATGATGATATCTAGAGTTTCATCCTTAGTCCTTAAGAACTTAACCCAGGTGAATCTAGAGTAATCATCAACCACAACCAATACATATTTCTTACCAAAGATGTTATGCACTCTCATTGGCCCACACAAATCCATATGAAGGGTATGAAGGACTTCTGTGACTAAGTTTGTAGGTTTGGGTTTGTGGGCATACTTTTTACTTTTACCCAATTGGCATGCTGAACAAAGATGATCTTTTTCATACTTAAGTCTAGGTAAACCTACAACTAAGTCCTTCCCGGAAAGATCATTGATGGTGCCAAGTTCAAGTGATTGAGGCAGCGATGCCATAACCATGACTTTGTTTTGAAGCCTTTGACAGCAAGCAAATTGGTGAAGACCTCATCATGTCATCAATAGAGATGGTGTACAGATTTGAACCACGAGTTCCTTTTAAAAGTTCCTTACCATTAAGTTCTCTAACAAAGCAGGTATGTTTTCTGAAGGCTACTTCTAGATCAGAGTCACAGAATTGACCAACAGAGAACAAATTGTGACCCAAACCTTCCACATAGTATACTCTAGAGATGACACTGTTGCCAACAACGTAATCCCCATAACCCATGATTGCACCGAAATGATCATTACCGAATCTAAGCGTCCGATGAATTTGCTCACGGTTCTTGAGTAGTGACCGGTCTCCAAATATATGCTTGGAACGACTGAGTCCGGTACCACGAGCGATTTGAGCGATGCGGTTGAACACGAGACAAGAATGGATAATCGGATAATTGGGATCCCCATGCGAGAATGGGTTCCATTTGGTTAGTGACGATGATTGGAACACCCACATCGAGGAATGGAAACATTTAAATCAGAGATAGAGTCAATGTCGTCATTAGAAACAGATGAATTACTGACATTAATATTAGACCTATTCAAAGTATGTTCACTTCTTAAAGAGATAGTTCTTCCGGTAGGCATCCATTTACTAGTGGGCATTGACTTAGCATATTGGGGACATGACTGATTAGCCTTTTGACCAAAAGGAATCCACCTATATCCTACCTTACTGAAGGTTCTTCCTGTGGGTTTCCACTGTTTCCTAGCTTTCAATTGTTTTCGCCTTTTAGCCCTCTTATTACGTTTTTTAGAATTAACACTTCTCACAGAACAATTGACAGCATTAGGCAAATCATTCACACCACATTCATGAAAAGTAACAGAATTCAAGCAATCATCATAACACGGTTTGCAAGTAGTATCAGAATTCGAATTAATTACAGTACGCCTAGGGCTAATACTAGAATCAACACGATTTGTTTTATTAGGATCAAACATAAAGTTCCTAGATTGTTCTTCTACTCTTTTCTAGTGCACATTCTTAGCTTGCGAGGTCCTATCATTCCTTGTATTGTCTTGAGACTTTGACCTACTTCCTTTAATGTCACTGATTACTCCTGTAGAGTGAATGGGAACATTAGTTGGTTTTACTACTCTTTGCTTCACCTGTTTAGATGTGCTAGGATCTGAACTACATGCAGGCACACTAAGATTCACTTTACTATCACAAGAGTCACTGGGATTTGAACTTCTTGAGTCCACACTAGAGATTGCCTTTTTAACATTTATGGGCCTGGAGTCTGAGTTTCTTGAGGCCATACTTAGATCAACATTAAACACATTGGGCATTGAATGAATATTGTACTTGGGGCTAGGCATAGAACAAGGAACCAGAGGATGAACTCTCTCACTTAATGACTTAGGGCATATAGTGATTAAGCATTCTAGGATTTCTTGAGATCGTTTGGCATATAAACATGCATGCCCAATTGCGTTATCATGTGGTTTTTCTAATTTATCCTCTTCAACAATCTCACACATACATTCTAGGCACTCTTTAAGGGATGAGAAGTATGTTTGAATGGCAAGCTTGTTATTCCTGAGATGAGGAGGGACATATTTCCCAGACATAGCATATTTGTTATCCATTGGAACCTTTGGTCCATCATTCCCCCCATTGATCATTGGCATTTTCCCTTTTACACAGCTCTTGATTCTCAATTTCCTTTTGTAATGAAGCTATTTGATCGTTATTTTGTTACGAGTGACCTTTTTGATTCAAATAACTCATTGAAATTACGTTTAACCTTTTCATTTTCTTCAAGAAAGATTTCATTTTCTTCTTCGCAATGTGTTTACTAAGTTTTGAATATGAAACGTTTGGGAATTCTGAGAATCTAAAGGAGGAGGTATATGGGAGCCGATTACATTCTTTTCACCCTTCAGTTTGTGAGATTTGGGCTTTCAACTTTTCGATCGTGTTACAGGTGAGCTGAATCATTCATCTCGTTTATTTATTTGAAAACAACATCAAACTACGGAGCATCCGAGGATGTCTTGATATTTGAAGTTTTCACTTTCTTTAAGATGTTGATATTTTAGTTGTAAATTAAAATGCTCAACCTCTAAATTAGAAAAATGTTTAACTAAATTTTCATGTTCATCTCGTTCAATTTTCTCAGATAGTTTCGAGTTAGTTTTTTCAAGCTCAATAACACGATCATGGGAGACTTTCAGAGCCACAGATAGTTCATGAAATTGAGAGGCATTAATGGAGCAATTCGTAGCAGTGAAAAACACATCTTGAGCAATACATTCAGAAATTATGTTATCATTCTGTGTGAGCAAGTTCTTCCTTTCAATCTCATTATATTTTAATGCTCGCTCATACTCACTAACCTCAACAATCATTGCATCAAATTCCTTTTCCATTTCCTTAATGTCTAAATTCATTCCCTTTTTAAGACCCTCAAAGTGATCCTTTAGTAGTTTAAAGAAAGGCATGACTTCAGTTAAGTAACATTCTTTAGTTTGTTCAAAGCCTCTTTCTCCTTCCATAATACCAGTGGGTGTGATTATTTTCTTGCATGTTTTCTCAAAATCAATGAACAGTTGAAAGATGACATATTGACTGATTAAGGTCTTGCTTTTAGTGGCAATTGTTCTAGGAACTAGATGCATTGGGGTATTTGGTGGATATACAGTTGCTCTAGGCATTTTCCTAAGAGGGGGGTTAGTTTCAACTATATTTTCAGCCTTTTGCTTATCCATATCTATTTTCCAGAATACTTGTTCGGGAGTCAACAGTGTCTGAGACTTAAACATGTTTAAAGCAATCCAATTCTCCTTTTTGTAATCATGGGGTGAGATGATTACTTTCTTTTCTTTACATCTTGGATCTGCTAGTTTCTTGTTCATCTTTTCCCTAGTTATTTCATCCGATTTCTTATCTTCCTCTGAGCACTCTACGCAACTAGGTTTTTGTCTAGGTTTAAGGATTTCATTACCATCATAAATTACCTTTTGTGCAACTCTAGCCTTTTTGATGACTTCGGGATTGGGTTCATCAACAAGGGCAGTGCTGTGTTTATCGCTTAAGACTCTATGTTTAGTGATCATGTGAGCAGTCTGAATGGTATTTCCTTGTATGTACAGTTTGTTTTCGAGTTTGTTTTTCAAAGTTTTCAGATTAGAAAAATCTCTCAAGAGTTTAGATTCTTTTGCAACAAATTCTTGCTTGAGCATTTTCACATTTTCTTGAAGTTCTTGTTTTTGTTTAGCTGTTTTAGTAAGTTTTTCTTGCAAAGAATTTAGCTCTTGTTTCAAAACTTCTTCTCTAAAATTACTTTTTCTAATGATTGTACGTACTTGGTCATCCATTTCCTGCTCACGAGTAGTCAACTCATAATTGGCACGTTGTTCATAAATGGCAACCCGTTCTTTATAGGCATTAAGTTCAGGGACAATAGAATCATCAGGGATATATGCAGTGAAATCCTCCTTAGCATAGTCATTATTGACTGCAGAAGATGCATTGCTTGGTACAATCTCAATTTCACTTTGATTCACATATTGATCGTGTGAGACAACATCATTATTGCTCATATTATCAATATCCGAGTCGTAAGTTTCTAAAGATTGTACTTCATGATGCATCTTTGCTCACCAATATCATCATATAGTTTTAATACCTCGAAATGATTTGGTCTTTGGATGGTCCGGTTGGTGGTGAGCAGTGACTTTAGAGAGACCATAGGAGAAATGCTTGCCATGAAAATTGTTTGTGCAGAGGGTCCATCATCAACATCGTAATCGTATGCATCACGACAGCCACTTGAAAAGCATTATGATGATTATGACCTATTTCTTGAATCGGCTGTTCATCCACATCTGCATCATACGTTTTAGCATTCCCTTCAGCAAGAAACAGCAACTCTTCTTCATCCAAAGCTGCTCCATTGTCTTGAGCTTGTACCAGCAACATCTTATCCCTAAAGTAATCAGCATTTTGTGGGCGTTTTGGAGATGTGCAGTTCCTTGCAATGTGTCCCTCACCACCACAATTATAGCATTTGATCGGCTTAATCTGACCTTGAATTCCATTTCTTCCCGATTCGATTTGCGGATAACCCTACCGACTCCACCTCTTCCCCGATCATACCGTCATCTCGAATCGGTTGCACAACAATCTTCCCATCTCTGACAGTGGCTTGATTGTGTGGGTTAGATACTGTTCTAAGGTTGTTGTTGGTTTGTGGGAGAGAATTCATGTTTTGACTTATCATGAGTGCTAGTTGATTGATGAGATTTCCTATGCCTGCATCAGCATCAGCTTGTTTGAACATTGGATCGGGGATGAGTTTATGTTTGCCATTACCCAAAGGTACAACTTGAGAAGCTTTGGTTGTGATCCCAATGTTAGAGTAAAAAGCTGTTGAATCATTTGTTGAACTTGCTTCTCCCTGAGCTTTAAACTGATCAAGAATTCTCTTTTCAAACATGGCATGCCTCTCATTTTGAAGAAGGAAGGCATAGAGTTGCTCATAATTTGTGTTCTTCAGTCCTTTAGTGAGCTTCACTGAAGTAACAAATTTGTGCCATTCGGGATTCATGTTGTTTACAAACTTTGAGTTCAGCTGTATGTTAGGCATAGTCATTCTGATGTTTCTCATGTCATTCACCAGCTTATGAAATCTCACGTAGTACTCATAGATACTCTCATCCGGTTTCATCTTGAAGTGCTCAAATTCATCATACAGCTGCGATTCTCGATCTTCAACAGTTAGCTCAGAACCATAGAGAAGCATTATGACATTATCCCATACGGCTTTAGCTTCAGTATTGTGATTGATAAGCTTGTAGATGTCTTTAGGTAGACCTTGTAGTATAATGTTGGAAGCTCGGATATCTGCATCAAATCTCTTTTTCTCCTTATCATCAAGCTCATCATACGTTTTTGGTCTGTCCAATCCGTAAATGGGAGTTCCATCTTCATTAGTGTCAAGTATATCTCTAGTAGTTTCAACACGGTAAGGTCCTTCATCGATAGATTTGAGAATGTTAACCCATTTTCTTTACCCGCACGAAGACAGTCTAATTCGTTGAGCCCAAGAGTCATAGTCGGTTCATCCAAGCATGGGTGGGCGAGTGTCGATCCGGCGGCTTGAACATCCTCTCGCAGCAGTGGATATGATAGGAGAAACGTTGGTAGACATGTTAACAGATTATACGGGATTTTATAGCTCTATGATTAAACCGGGAAATAGATTCTTTCACGGGATTTTACTAAATCAAGAGAAAACCGTAAAAAATCACCCAAGTCGCTAGCATTTAATGAACCAAGTCGCTAGCACCTAATTCGCTAAACCACCAAATCGCTAGAGTCCCAAGTCGCTAGTAAAATACAAGTCGCTAAGTAGTAACTCGCTAAGCCTCAAGTCGCTAGCAAAATTTTGGCGACAATTAAGCTACACAAGTCGCTAAAGAGCAACTCGCTCTGGGACCAAGTCGCTACCTCCAGTCGCTACCGTAGTGGAATGTCCACTACTTGTCTCAGAAATCGCTAGGTCTAAGTCGCTAGCTCCAAACTGTAACTCGGTAGATATTTGTGAGCAAGTCGCTACGAAGAAACGAATCCGTGTGCTAAGTCGCTAGAATGAAAAACTCATAAACATCACTTTTCAATCCAAAACAACCCAACCAAGATGATTCAAGCTACCAAATGAAAACCTAAACACTTGTGATGATTCTAAACATGAAAGTACTAACAAAATCCAAACTTTAACACAAGAAATCAACCAAATGATGCATAAACCACTAAACTTTTTCAAACTCAAAAACCACTAGAAATCCAAAGATGTGCAATACATGATCTAACCATGGCTCTTGATACCAATTGTAGGATATTAGTTTTCACTTACACATCATAACACAATCATACTTAGGCAAAATAGTGGATGAGTTTTAGAGAGAGAAATGTAGAGGTTTAGGGAACTTTAGTGAGAGAAAGAAGATTCTATTATGAGCTCCAACTCTCTACCTTGGAGGGTAGAGAGTATTTATAGTCTTACAAGATAAACGCCACTCATCGGGCTGTGGATCAGGCATACAGTGGGTAAAGACCCGTCCGTCCTCCACGGTGTTACAAAACTAATTACTACTTAACTTAAAATAGCTATGACTACGAGCTTTCTAACGATTACATATACTTGAGGTGACCGACTCTTTAATACCTGGAATTTCTAATTCCTAACATTGTCATTGCTAAGGGCTGCAAGAGGTATGGTAGAGTGAAGCGGACTAATAAGAGGATAAGAGTTCCGGCCTATATGTGGCCATGCACCATCGAGGAGAAGCTGACCTTAAAGACCATTGACGGGAAGGTAGTGAAGGAGTATGAAACTAAGGTTGTTGACAACCAAGGTTTCACTACTAGATATCCCGATAGGTGTCCCAAGTTCTTTGAGGATGGAGGAGTAGGGCCGGTGAGAGTCGCGATCTGTATGCTTTTGTGGATCGTGTGCCGGAGGAGGAAGAGAGGAAGCGGAAAAGTGACTTTGCTAGTCGCTTACTACCACAGCGTGAAGGAAACAAGAACGGATGGATAAGCGAGGAAGAAGAAGAAGAAGAGGAACACGAGGAAGAAGAGGAAAACGAGGAAGAACACGAGGTGGACTCGGATTTGGAGTCTACGGCTACTAGTAGGTTTAATCAGACACAAGAATAGGAATTTGCACTTTTGATTAGTTGTCCTCTTTGAGAGAAATTTCTGACATTGAATTTTGAGTTAGGTCCTTTTGTTTTCATTTAGATGATTGAATCTTGGATTATTAAGTTTCACTTTGGGAGTTCATCTTAAGACGAGTTTGCAAATTTTGTTTGATTAATGGAAATAAAACAAAATTTTGAAAGTATAGTTCCTATCCGTTGTTTCTTTCGCTAGATTCGTTAAGTTTCCGTTAGTCCTCATAAGTTTAAATCGCTATTTATTTTTCTTAGTGTTGTTGTTTGATTACCGCTTGAATGAACTATGACCATCATGATGGTATACTCATGTGTATCTGGTTTGTTATAGTATGTTACTTGCTATCTGTATGTTATCTGTATGTGTTATGTTTTGTTATGATATTAGTTGTGTGTTTTGTCATGACCCGAGACCGAATATAGTGACAATAAGAACTTGTTATGTGATGCAAGTATTATGACGCCTGGTCAACGTAATAATACCGAGATCATATAATCTGAACTTATTGAAGGTATACGACGTCTGGGAAATGCCTGTAGTCGATGTGTGAATGGACTTTGACTTGTATATGTTATTTGGTGCTCCTCATGTTCGTTTGAAATTCCATTACCTAATTGTGAGATTTTCGTCGATATCATTACGTATAAGTTTTGTACGTTTGGAATCCGAAGTTGTTATGATGTGTGCGAACCTATAGATTGCTATGACCGCCTTAAGCTTATCGTCTCCACGTATTACTGCGACTAGTGAGGCCGATAGCATTTATTCCGTCTATGCATATGTTGTTCTCATCTCTAGATATCTGAATAAGTTAGAATTTGTCGTTTGGTTTCTGCGTCTCATCATTCTCGCCATTATTCGATGAGTATATAATTATCTATTATAAGTATTTGATTATTGATTTTTATATAAAAAAAAAAAAAAAAAAAAAAAAGACTCATACTCTTTCGTAAATCAAGTGCAACCTATGAGTTTAAATATTACGATAAGAAATCCATTTGTTCCGAGATAAGATTAGCGTTCGTTATATTCTTAGAAATTCTGAAATCCGATTCGTTTTCTATTACATTTAGTCTTGTTCAATTTCGAGGACTAATTTTTCTTTTAGAGGGGAAGAAATTGTAATACCGAATTTCTAAAATTCACAAAAGACCAAAATACCCATATGATCAAAAGTATGAATAATTAATTTAAAGAGTACCAAATAAGCTATGTAAATTAGGAAAATTATTAAGAAATATCACATATGATCCAAATAAATATTAAAGACTTTGTAAAGGTAATTTTATAGTTTATAATTTTATAAAATTAGTTTTGTATTTTGTATATTAAGCCAAATGTATTTATTTAGTTTTATAAAGAATAAAATTAATAAAAGCCCAATATAAATTTATAAAATTAAGAATCCATTTATTTTAAGTCCAATACATTATAAAGCCCACAAGAAAATTAGTAAACCCTATATAAATACATTATACGGTTTAGTTTAATCCCTAATAGCCGATTAAACCTAAACCGACTCCAAAACCTTCCATAATTCGACATCCGATTTCCATGGCACGGAGCTATTTTTCTTGGACGATTTTGAAGGTAAAGAAGGTGATAAAAATCTGGTTCGAGGTTCTAAGGAGCTGGTTCGATCGTGGTTAGTTTTAGGTCAATTAGGGTTTCGTAGGTGGAGCTTTTGTGTTCTTTTGTTCTAACGTCCAACTATCATCAAGGGTATGTTCCTAATATTATTTAAGTCCTACAAGTCATATAGAACACGTAAAATTAGTCATGCATGTTTAACAAGTCGTATGGAATTATTTGGAATTAAAACCCTAAAAGCGTATAAAATAACGTATGAGCGTATAATAATTTTGGGACCATGATATAAATTTTCTAAAGACTCTTATATGATATCGACCTGTAAAAATACATGTCCATGAATTGAAGCTTGTGTGATTTGTTTGGGGTTTATTGGTTTGATCGCATATAAAAAAGAAAGGTTTAAAAGGGACGATTAGGGTTTATAAAAATTAGGGTTTGCTTATTATAACTAAGGGTAATTAATGCAGTAGTAATGATGAATTAATTATGGGTTACACTAGGTTTAGGGCTTGTTCTTGAATTATGCACTAATCGGTTTTACATAAAAGTTTTGGGTTGGTTTTATAAATTATGAAACTTAAAGGTTATTTTGTAAATAGTAAAATAAAGGTACTAAGCGTATAAAAATAAGTATGGGGGTTAAACGTGTAATTTTGGATATTTAGAGAGCCATTCGAATTGTTACTAAACTAAAAGGGTATGTTTTGTAAATTCTAAAACCTTTGGGCTAAAATTGTAAAATCTGATAATATAAGGTTAGATCGTATAATTAAAGATGTTAAGGGTGTAATATGTAATTACGAGTAATTGTGGGTCGACAAGTGTGAGTTGATTTTGTAGAGGCATGCATGAGTTTTGGGGTAACCGGTTTGTTTTCATGTACGTTCAGTCAAGGTGAAAATCATTAAAGAGGTAACATGTAAATTAAATGCGTAATAAATGATATTAAAATATGGAAACCCTAGAACTTAAATAGGAAGTTGATTAGGGTTAAAGGCTAAGTGTGTAAATTCGTTATTTCATGTGGGAATGGTAAGTCTTGGAGATGTTAGTAACTATTGATTAAGAGTAAATCAGCTAATACTAAAGTGTGTCGTAAACATGCGTGAGTTATGATTTTATGTAAGAAGTCACATATCATGAATTAAAGTGTTGCATGCATAGTCTCATTAGGTTTGTATGCAAACAATATTAAGTGAGAGTTTTGGTTAATCATGTAAGTTATAAAGATTATGTAAACTATCTTGAGAGAGAGTCCTAAAATCCGTTATTGACATTTGTAAACCCTATACTTTGAAAGATGATCATATAAGTCCTCAAAATAAGATAATTATCATATTAAACCCTTAAGTTACCGTTTGTCATTTGCAACCCATAAGTTTGGCTAATTAATGATTAATACTCTAAAATGTTGGAATTCCGTCCGTCACTAAAAATAAGAATATCTTGACAACTCTAAAACTATTAATAAGATTAATCCGTTATGACATTAATGATACTAATAAGTATTAAATAAATCATAATCCGTGTAGATTCGTTGGAGGAGGCGCGACGTTACATCTTCGTATTCCTACATTCGTTTGCTTTTCTCTCATTTGCTTTAAGGTACGGATATTCATCTTACTTTAAGACACTTGAGTTATCGTCTGAGATATTACGACCTTTTAGTAAAGGTTCCTTATGATGTTCTTTTAGTTCGCTTTTATATTTTAATTATTAGGATTCCCAATGCCATTGCTATGAACCTTTTTCTGAATGTTTGATCTGTTGCTTATATGAACTTATGTTCTAGTGAACTATGCAATATCTGATGTGAACTTATGTTAGGAAGATTTTGATATGCAATTGTTGAACTCTGCTATATTTGATTATGAACTTCTGATTATGAACCTCTGCTTATGAATATATGATATGCCACTATGATATGAACTTATGACTTCGAATATACGAATATGAACCTTATGATATGAACTATCGATATGTAATCTGTGACCTTGTGTTGACTATGATCGGTGCTATATCCGAAAATCTGTTTGACTTAAGTTGGTTGATAATAACCAAATATTTCACTAGTCATGGGGTTCCATGTCCGTATCGATGATGCACCTTTGATATGACTCTAGGCGTAGAGAGTGATGTTCGGCGTCTCGGATGGTGAAGCATATTTTTGAATATGTAGGAAGGGCGTATGGATGCATCCTATATCGATCTATTATCGATATGTTATCGGTGAATGATGTCATGTGTCTGGCGTCTTCACAAAATTCAGGAGCTAGCTACTCCAAAATTATTTTAAAGTTACCTTTTGAAGAAGAAAGATATTTCGATATGATATGTTAGTAAATGTGCTTATGACATATTTGTTTAAGTGATTATTAGTTGCCATGCTAGGATGGGATTAATATGTTTAAAACATGATTCAGATATATCGATATTATGATTTGTTATCGTTACGTGAATGCGTTGATCTGCGAGATGAATGTGCTAGTGTACAATTGAGTGTTTTGAAGGTTAATTATCTGTACATATATGTGACCGCCATGTTAAAACTACGCTAAGGTTAGGATTTGATCGAGAACTGGTTTAGCTATATTATGCGCCATGACTTGTCGCTAGTTTATTGCTACAATATTGAATTAAGTGCGTTACATGTTGATTAATTGATTTGTATGAATGCCATGTTTATTTACTAGGAAGAGTTTCGTTAGTCTTTAGACATTCCGTTTGGTTTATCGTGTCTGTTATTCTTGATATGCTAAGTGTTTGGTTGCTCGATGTGTTTGTGTTTACATCATTAATGTGCTATGTGATGTCTAAACTGTTATGTGGTTGTTTGGATTTACGTATATTTGTGCTTCCGAGAATCTAAAAGATCCTTCGTCATCATTTCATTTTATTTTCGTTATTCGTATATTTGTTTTGTTTAGCTTTTGTTTCGTTATATCATTCACTTTGGGCTTTGTAAGCTCGGCACTTTCTTTTCCTGCGGCGGTATTAAGCATTCAAGATGAGCTTGTGGGATAGCCGATGCGGGTTGAGAGTAGAGTGAGAGCAAGACTTTACCATAGAGATCTTAGATTTATTTTGGAAAGATTAGTTATTTATGTTTTCTTTTGAATATTTTGTAAAGGCTTCCGCGATTGTATGTTATTTATAGTTCTGATATGAAACCGTATTGTGATATCTTTACCCTTGTCAGGTCGGGATTTTACACTATAGCTACATCATCATAGCATCTCATCATTTCATCATAAGTGCATATTCACTTTCCATGCGGATTCATATACACTTTATTCGAGTTATTTACTTCCATTTCACATCGGTTGTCACAGAGATATCTTCAGATTCACATCCCATTACTATGTCATCGGACACTAACATGGAAGATGTCTCAGCTGACACTAACATGGACGATGCCTTATCACCCACCACCGTAGTCTTATCTTCTATTGGCTCTACTTCACCCCTACCACTTATAGTGGTGACACCGAGACCGAACCCTTTGAGGAGGCGGTCGCACCTACCCCACATGTTAGCCCCGCATGACCCGATACACCCACCATCACCACTACTATCATCATCATCATCTTCATCATACTATCTTGGGGATCCTATACCTACATCGGACTTGCCGCTCAAAAATCGCGACGTTTGACATCCCGCATCACCCCTACTGAGCCGAACCACATGCTAGGTTCGAGATAGGTGAGAGCTCGAAGGCTGCCGCGCTAGACAACCTTCCACCGAGACATTAGGGGCTCGTATAGATAGCCAATACGTTCAGATAGATAGGATGTTGCGGACGGTTGGAGGAACTGTCATTAGATCGAGTGGAGGCCATTGAGGAGGAGGTTGAGGGCCTCGTGATAGGTAGGATTTTGATTGATGTCTCGCACTGGGGTTTAGAGACTAGGCGGTTAGAAACAGGAGCATATTGTTGAGTTGAGGCGGAGATGCCCGAGTTATCTGACGAGCCGAGATGGCACAGGGGCGAGCTTGCCGTCGAGCACGAGGAGTTGTCATTAGCTCGTGAGAGTATGGTTACCTTACAGGGTCAGATTAGCGAGTTGAGGAGTTTGATTGCTAGTTTGACTACTCAGGTTAGATATCTTTAGGATCGAGCCGGCGGAGCACCAGGAGGTGCCTAGTGTAGACTTTTATCATGTATAGTTTTGACTACTATTATCCTAGTCACGAGGTGTGTGACGTAGTTTAAAGAACTTGTTGTCTTTTGGTTGTTGTACAAACAAATATATCAAGTATTGACTCTACTATGTAGGAATGGTTTTATTATCTATGATATCGGTCCATGTAGGCGAAATTTTCATGTATATTATCCACGTGTGTTGTGATTATATTTGTGATATTTCGTGATTGTTCCGTTGTGATTCCATTTATATTATGCATGTTGTGGTTGTGGATATATATGTATGATGTTTGTTTCTACTACGGGTTCTCATAATTGTTTCATCTTATGATTTTGAAGAGTAATGGCGCCAAAGAAAGCCACACTGATTGACTCAGCTGACTATGCAAAAGTTTGTGAGGATAGCATAGCCAATGATTTAAGGATTTGAAAAGCAGCGGTGGTGCTATCTTCTTGAGGCCGCTGACTACTAGAAGCCGCTAGAATTGCGAGGGAAGGCAAGCCGCTAGGCTTCTTCTTCTTCTTGAGAAATGCGTGAGGTCCGAATTAGAAGTTGTTCGTATAAGGATTTCAAAGTGGAGATCCCACTAAGTTTAGGGGAACCGAAGGGCCATTGCCATGGTTAGATGGTTCAAGAAAATGGATTCCGTGTTTTGTTATGTAATTGCTCGGATGATAGCAAGGTTAAGTTTGCTACGAGTACACTACTTGATGGGGCATTGTCGTGGTGGAACTCGTATGCTCAGCCGATGGGAATGGAAAATGCTTTCAAGCTCACATGGGAGCAATTCAAAGGTTTGGTAACAAGGAAGTATTGTCCGCGTACGGAAGTGAAAAAGTTGGTAACCTGGTCGTTGTCCTGATCCATGCGAGAACTGTAAGAAAGTGGGTCATCGAACTAGGGATTGCAAGTCGCCAACTATGGGGAAAATCGAAACAACAAGTGACATGTTTTGGTTGCGGAGAAGCAGGGGACACTACAAGTCCGTTGTAAAAGGGAAGGAACCAAGGAAATCGAGAATCAAGGTGGAATGGCGCAGGAAGAGCCTACGTCATGGGAGGTGGAGAAGCTAGGGAGGACCCGAATGTTATCACAGTGCGTTCCTTATCAATAATCGTTACGCATCAGTTTTATTTGATTCGGGAGTCGATAAAAGTTTTTGTCCACTACATTTGCACCTTTACTCAATATCAAACCAACCATATTAGACATATCATACTGACATTGAATTAGCTAATGGTAACTTAGTTAGCACCGACACCATTGTCCGTGGTTTCACACTCAATTTTCTAAATCATCCCTTCAATATAGACCTTATGCCCATAGAACTTGGTAGTTTTGCGTCATCATCGGCATGGATTGGTTATCCAAACATCGTGCAAGGATCATTTGTGATGAAAAGTTGTTCATCTTCCTTACAACGGCGAAACTTTGATCATTAGGTAAGGCGAAGTGGAACTAGACTCGATATTATATCATGCATCAAAGCGGAGAAGTACATCAAGAAAGGTTGTTTTGCTTTCTTAGCACATATAACCGAGAAGAAGTCGGAAGAGAAATGACTTGAAGATGTACCAATTGTCCGAGAATTTTCAAGTGTTTCGAAGACTTACCGGGACTTCCACCGGCACGTCAAGTAGAATTTCATATTGACTTAGTGCGGGCTGCACCAATTGCACGAGCACCTACCGTCTAGCACCATCGAATGCAAGAGTTGTCTAATCGGTTGCAAGAACTTCTAGACAAAGGATTCATTAGGCCAAGTTCCTCGCCTTGGGAGCACCGGTCTTGTTTGTGAAGAAGAAAGATGGATCCTTCGAATGTGTATAGATTATAGAGAGTGAACAAGTTAACGGTGAAGAATCGTTACCAGCTCCCAGAATCGACGACTTGTTCGATCGGTTGCAAGGCTCTAGTATCTACTCAAAGATTAACCTCGGTCGGGTTACCATCAACTTAGAGTTCGGGAGGAGGATATTCCAAAAGCAGTTTAGAACACGTTATGGTCATTACGAGTTTCAAGTGATGCCGTTCGGATTAACTAATGCACTGCGGTATTCATGGATCTCATGAATAGAGTATGTAAACCGTATTTGGACAAGTTTGTTATAGTATTTATCGATGACATATTGATTTACTCAAAGAGCAAAGAAGAGCACGAAGATCATTTAAGAACGATTTTAGGACTATTCAAGAATGAGAAGTTGTATGCCAAATTTTTGAAGTGTGATTTTTGGAATCACAAGGTACAATTTCTTGGTCATGTCATTGATAGTCAAGGATTACAAGTTGATCCTGCAAAGATTGAAGCCGTAAAAGATTGGGCAACTCCAACAAATCCTACAGAAATTCGACAATTTCTAGGACTCGCCGGGTATTACCGAAGATTCATTGAAGGTTTTTCAAAGATAGCTAAAGCTTTGACCAAGTTGACACGAGAAAAACAAGAAATGCGAATGGGGAAAGAAACAAGAAGTCGCTTTTCAGGTTGTTGAAGCAAAAGCTTTGCGGTCGCTAATTTGGCACTACCGAAGGAATTGAGAACTTCGTGGTATCTTTGCGATGCTTCACATAAAGGGCTTGGGGCTATTTTAATGCAAAGCGAGAAGGTGATAGCGTATGCTTCGCCAACTTAAGATTCATGAGAAGAATTACACCACTCATGATCTCGAGTTAGGGGCCGTAGTTTTGCACTCAAGATTTGGAGACACTACCTCTACGGTACAAAGTGCACGGTGTTTACGGACCACAAGAGTTTACAATATGTTCTTGATCGGAAGGAACTTAACATGAGGCAGCGTCGTTGGTTGGAATTACTCGTGACTACGGTGGAAATCAAGTATCACCTGGAAAAGCCAATGTTGTGGGCGATGCCCTAGCCGGAAAGAGAGACCCAAACCTTTAAGAGTTCGATCATTAGGAATGATGATCAGTTCACCTTTACCATCGAAAATACTCGAAGCACAGATTGAGGCACTTAAGGAGGAAAACCGACCAGGTGAAAAGCTTTATGGTATGCCCGAAAACGCAAATGGTTTTGTAAAAAGAGCAGATGGAGTATTATGCTTCAAGGATAGAATGTGGGTACCATTTTATGGCGGGATACGAGAATTAATTATGCATGAGTCGCATAAGTCAAAGTATTCTATTCACCGGGATCGATAAGATGTATCGGGATCTCAAGAAACTTTATTGGTGGCGAACATGAAAGCGAAATTGCCACGTATGTTAGCAAATGCCTTACTTGCTCTAAGGTAAAAGTCGAATATCGAAACCTTGGGATTACTCCAACAACCGAAATTCCTCAATGGAAATGGGAGCATTACAATGGACTTTGTTCTGAAACTTCCTAAGACATCGGAGGTTCTGACGCTATATGGGTAATTGTTGATCGTCTTACCAAATCAGCCCATTTCATACCAATTAGAGACTTATTCCATGGAACAACTCACTAGACTTTATGTCAAAGAAATAGTCTCGAGGCACGGTGCACCAATTTCTATCATTTCCGACAAAGATAGTCGATTCACTTCAAACTTCGAAATCATTACTGAGTTCATTTGGAACCAAATTAGAGATGAGCCTGACATATCACCCACAAACCGATGGTCAAAGTGAAAGGACAATTCAAGCGTTAGAAGATATCTTTGAGGGCATGTGATTGATTTTGGAAATGGTTAGGCTAATCATTTGCCATTGATAGAATTCTCGTACAACAATAGTTATCACACCAAGTATAAAAGCGGCACCATTCGAGGCACTTTATGGTCGAAAGTGCCGATCACTGTTGTTGGGCCGGGTTGGAGCGCACAACTCATTTGGTCGAAATGGTGCGGAAACAACATAAAGATAGTTCAAATTGAGATAGACTCGTAAGCGCGAGCCAGACGGAAAAGTTACGCGAGATGTTAGACGCAAGTCATTAGAATTCAAGTGGGCGACAAAGTTATGTTGAAAGTATCGCCTTGGAAAGGCGTGGTACATTGGAAGCGGGAAGTTGAACCCGAGGTACATTGGGCCATTCAATATTTTGAGCGATTCGTACCCGTAGCTTATCGACTTGATCTTCCGTCGAACTTGGTCATGTACACAACACGTTTCATGTTTGAACACGAAGAAATGTCTTTCGGACGAATCACTCGTTATTCCATTGGAAGAAATTCAACTCGACGATAAACTCAATTTTGTGGAAGAACCTTGAAATCATGGACCGCGAGGTCA
Organism: Chrysanthemum lavandulifolium; assembly: GCA_022545495.1. Lineage (NCBI taxonomy): Eukaryota > Viridiplantae > Streptophyta > Magnoliopsida > Asterales > Asteraceae > Chrysanthemum > Chrysanthemum lavandulifolium. Next base: position 41,376,343 of record CM040239.1, on the reverse strand, counting down.
AGCAGTTGAAACAAAGTCGTATTCCTATCGTGAAGGTTATTTGGAATTCTCGAAGAGGTCCACGAGTTTACTTGGGAGCAGGAAGACCGGATGCGCCTCAAATATCCTCATCTTTTCACCGACAACACCGTAGGACCCAACAAGGACTGAATTCAAGGGTGAATTCCTTTTGGATGGGCGAATGTGACAACTCGTACTTTCGAGGTCATTTCTAAAACAATTCATGCTTCACTATTTCATCATTTATCGTAAACTAGGTTTCTGAGTAACAAATCGCGTAACCTTAATGGTTTAGTTGCAATTCATGATCATATCATCAAGGACATTTCATATAGACTAGGTTTAGTCTACATTTCATTAACATCATTATCATCATATTAGCTCATGCATGGTTTGACATTTTCATTAAAGCAAATAATTTCATATTAAATAAACGCTATCAGCGTAAGTTATTATTTTGAACAATTAATCGATACTTCCAAAATTATCCGATATATTTTATACTTATATTAAGTTTATAAAAATAATATTATGAGTTTACCAGTGTTTTAAATTTATTTTGTATATAAATTGTTAAATTTATATTATTATGGCGTTTTCTTAAAAAAATACTACACGATAATTATTATTTCACTCAAATTTTGCAAGAAATGTGTTTTTATAATTTTTATGACCTCAATATATTTTACTTTGACCCGTTAAAATTTATTTTTAGCTAACGCTACCCTAAATGCTCAAATGTGTATACAAGTTACAACTTATCTTTATTTAACTTTACATTACTTACACATTTACATACATATAATAAATAATAAACAAAAAAATTATGTATTATTAAATACATACCCCCTTGTGTCGACAAGGGGGGAGGGTGATTCACCAAGATTTCAAGATCTTTCATTTATATACTTACACACTCGAACTCTTACACACACTATCATAATTCAAAGTGTGAAAGTCAAGATTTTCTCTCCTTTTTCTTCCTCTCCAAGACCGGCCAACCACAAGGATAGGAGGGATTCATCAAAAATTTCTCAAGTCAAGTTTTTAACAATCTAGATACACTCTTTGTTTAGGTTTTGAAATAAAAATCTAGGGTGTTTAAGATTAAACCCTTGTTCTAATCACCTCATCAAGTTAACTAGTAAGCATATCATGTCCATTTTTCATCTTTCATATTTATTTCATATTCATTACATCATATTTGAGTTAACATGCAAGACTTATGGATGTTTATACCACTTTTACATTGTTTTTAAGAGTTATATATAAATATGTCATCCTATAATTATTCCTTGTAATATATCACTCTTGGTGATGTCTAGGAACCCATGACACCCTAAGAAGGTGTATGGTAGGATTAGAATAACCGGAGTTGTTTTGAATGGATTAGAATAAGTTTGGCACTAGAAAAACTCATTTCGACAAGTTTATAAAAGGGTCATCCTTATTTTTGAAATCTGGAAAATCCGACGGTATATAAAAATTTTTGGCCTAGATATTTAGAAAATATACTTTAAAATGAAACCGTGGCGCTTGAGCGGATTAAGCGGAGCTATATCGAAGAAGATATGAATTTTCAAGTTTGACGACGAAATATATAAATCACGAAAATTTCGGCATATTACGTCTAATTTGTACGAGTCAAAAATGAGGCTTAGGCGTTATAAATTATTCGACTTACCAAAATATATTAGTATACTTTGATCGAAGTTAAGGACATATAATACGAGAAAGCAGTTTGTAAAGATTAAATTATACGTTTACATTAAATTGCCGTAACTTTATTATTTTAGAAAACTATTATATTTCTATTAGACAAGTGTTACGGTAAACAAGTGACCATGTTGAAGGTTATTTTAACATTAACGTAGAACTTTTATAAAGTGATGTCTTCTAGTAAAAGTAAGTTCGCCAAGCATATTTTCCAAAATGTCCAACCGTTTGTTTAAGCGGAGTTACAATGAATTAACTACGATGGCTTAAACTTTGCGAAAACCACCCTTAAACTATATTTTGGACAAAATTTCCATACTTAACCTATATTTTCTCTATGATCGAGACCTCTAGGATGAAAACTTAAATGCTAAAACTTTGAGATAATGATACAAGCTTCCCAAAACCGTTGAGTTCGTTTCCTAGCAGCTCGGCGTACACCATTACGACTAGCTTTTCGAGGCCGTTTAGTCGGTTTCATGAAATTTTCAACGACATTATTTTACGACAAAAAGTTATAATTTCACAATAAATCATTAAGAAACTATTGTAGGATGTCATTTTGACGTAAATACTTGCAAAGTAATTTAAGAATGGTCAAGACGTCAAAAGAGTATTTTTCGACGAAGGGTATTGTTTTCAAAAATTCACAAGTGGTATAAATAACATACGAATTGCATGCATAACATTACATCATAACTCATTACGTATCATATCATTCATAATAGGTCAAGGTTAAAGATTCACGCTACATTTCAGTGTACTCACTCTTGTCATCGTATCAATTCATCAAGTGAGTTTTCATAGCCCCGTCGTACATGTTTATAATTATTTTCAAACCTACGGGGGAGAATACATTGCACATCATTTTTATTACAATACCAAGTATATCAAATTCATTTACATTGCTTAAGTTACCTCATGCCAATTGAATGTCCCCATTATATTACATGAATCGTTAATTTCATAGAAGCGAGGGTGAGTGGATAGATCTATCGAGGGTGACTCCTCCATCCGGGTTGGTGGATCCCAACTAGTCATCTGGATGCATTTCATTTAATAACATTATTTGAGTTGTTTGGCAAACACTCTGTTGGGCGAACATCATGATCGATCTAGTTTGGTGTCATGGACTTATAGCAATTGTAACATTTTATGTGGCATATTTGTCATACATGGTCTATACTTGTGTGGTCGTATAAAACATTTTTATAAACCTATGATGTCTCACCAACATTATTGTTGACCGTTTTAGCAATGTATTTTCGAGATAACTAAGACATTCGCATCATGGCACGAATAAGGAACCCTCATAGAGTCGCGGCGTCGGCGTCTCATTGTATATTATGGCATTTTCAAATCATCGTTTGGTTTGTAATAAACATATTTCCATAAACTTTATCAACTTTTGGACCTATTTTGTAACTACGAATGTTTTTATTAAATATCAAAGCGATGTGTTTTTAAGCGACACTTTAGGTCGTTCAATATAACTGTGATTGTGGTGCTATGATGGTCAATCCCGAGAATTCCATTCCATTTGCAAAGCAGTAATTTGGGGTGTGTGATCGGTTTGGGGAAGCTACCAAAGATTGATTGAGAAGGCTCATGTTCGATCGATTTTCTTAGAAGCCTCGAATGCTTTGGTGGTGAAAGTTTAAGAGATGTTGATTTCTTTCTTCACAGCGTCTTTGAGCGACATCTTTATCTCGGTACTCATTTCATCATTCTCTTAAACTAATTTATCTTTTCCTTGTATATATTTATTCAAAAGCAAAATACAAAATTATAAAACCAACAAAAGCAAATAAAAAATATAAAATTTTCAAAATCCATAAAATTTGAAAAATTGAAAAATTTCAAAAATATTGTCAATTTGTCATGTTTTTCTTTAATTCGATATATATCTACGGTCTTTGTCTTTGTCGGTCAAAAGAGTGACACGGGTCTTTAGATGTTGTTCGAATGTACATATTTCATTATTATATATATATATATATATATATATATATATATATATATATATATATATATATATATATATATTGGGAGAAAATGAAAAAATGGTTTATTGTCATTTGAGCGATAACCGCTTTTCAAAGAAAGAACATAGCCATACTTTATCTTATCTTTCAAATCTCATGCTCTGATTCTAAAAACAAATGTTTGTCATTAGCAAGACAAATGTTTCCTTTCAAATATTTTTCCTTCTAACGATTCTTATGAAAAATATTTGCAATCTTATGAAAACACAATTGTTTTGAAAACACTTTGGACCCTATTTTTAAAAATCATCAGAGTTTTTCAGATGTCAAAATCTCATTCCATCAATCAACAACTTTCGTCATTGATTGAGGGGGAGAATGACTTTTCAATTAAATCAAAAAGTGTATTTTTCAAACAATTGGCACTTAAATGAACAAGGACTTCTCTAAATGTTTTACAATTTTTATACAATTGGTTCAAGACCTTGGTTATTATTATGTTTTCAAAAAGATACTCAAGCATGTTTAATCTTTGGAGTCTAAAGTCTCAAACTTGATCCTTATCGGTTAAATGTTTTCATAATCAAGTCACATCTCCCTCAATGACTTTCAAAATCAATTTAAATCTCTGAGATCACAAATCTCAAATTATTTGAAAATTGTGATCGGGGAGAATTGTGATTTAAAATGGATTTAAAGCGATTATTCGATAAACCGTTTCATAAGTGTTTAGCAAGTTTTCCTCCTGCATGTGACAAACGATTTCAAATTTTCCATGCACATGTTGAGGGCATCTACTTTAAACCTTAAATTATTGAAGCGTGATTGAATTGTCTCTTAGTGCGGGTTCCTTCTAATATGTGCAAAACTCTTTCTTACTTGAGGCACATATTGAGGGGGACCAAATTTTGAATACCTCATCCTTCCTCAAAATGTTTTATCTACTTAAATTGATTGGGAAGTGATGATGATCATTTTAGAAAATGATAATCAAAAGATTGGACCTTTCATTCTCAATCTAACGGTTTCAATGATCTCTTGCCTCCAAGTGCTAAACAATTTCGGAATTATATGCATATGTTGAGGGGGAGCATTTCTAAAATATCAAAACAATTAAGATACAAAATACTTTGATTTTATATCACAAGTAACTTGATTGATTTTCAAATGGTTTTCAATTGGTTTCAAGGCAGAAGAACTGTACCAAAAGACCGACCAACTTTACTTTATGCATGGTGATATTAGGATGATAAGGTTAGGTTGAGGTCCCATGATCTGCCAGAACCGGAGGGATCTATCCAGGGACAAAACCACTAGATAGTGTAGAGTCCTTAGGTATATTGAAAAAAAAGGAGAAAAATGAGAAATGGGAAGAGTGCGAACTAAGACAGAGCTAGTACTAGAATAAACCCAACAAGGTTCTAGTTATGAAGTCTCGGTAAGCTTGAAGGGTTTGAAGAATGAAAAGAATTGGAATGTGAAAAGGGTGAAAATAAATGACCCTCGATAATTCAACCTTAGGGCGAAACCGGGTTCAATTCATATACTCTTGGTGGTTACTAAGGTAACACTGATCGAAGACAAGGCGTCATGGACCCGGTGATGCACCGCACTAACTTCCTAAGCTACTCAAGTTCCTCTTAAAGGGCTTGTTTCATTCTCACGGGAACCTACATAATCTATCGACTTTCTCTTAGAGATTGTTGATATTGAAGAAGGAGACCCTCTCCCACAGTCTCAAGCACAGAAACCAAAAGTGCACTAATTGAGTCTAGAGCCACGAGATCATCAATTAATCTCATTAGGACACTTAATTCTTGAAGACTCACGGTTTCACACAATGTGGAGCGTGAGAATATATTTGAGAGTCCTACGCACTATCCTTTTGGTATTGCTAAGACTTGTTGTGTCATCTGGACTTCATCAATGGAGCATTTCATTAGTGAATCGTTTCTTGTCCAGGAAAATGGATTGACGGATATCTTTGAAAAACCGGTCGGTGTGCTCAAAATTCTTTTCTTGAGACGTCGTGTGTATTGTGATTTCAAAATCAAAAGATATTTATGATTGATAAATTGATTTTCCATAAAACCTTGATGTATTACAAAACACTTTATTTTAAATACGATTGCTTTCAAATCATTTTCATCAATCGGTGATCTCAATTCACTGGTTCACTCACTTCGTGTTGTCTTCTTTGAGGCGCTCCGGTTTGAGAGCGGCTAGAAGCGTTTGTGAAACCTGTCAAGGAAATTCTTAGGAATTATACGATCACAGCGATACTTGTCTTGATCAACGGGGAACCGTGGGCGTGTACCTCAATTCAACAAAAGTGATCAAAGACACTCTTGTGTGCTTTATTGCTAACTATTTTATGCGGGAACACCCGGCGTTTGCGGTGATCGAATGGAGAGGTCAATCCATAGCCGCATGCTCACACAACACATTCATCTCTAAAGAAATCATGATAAGTGCATCAACAACTCGATATTTTCACTCCATGCTTACCTTTCTGACTGCTGCAAATATCATGAATCAACTAAAGCTTCGCTACTCGATAATAAGCAATCATGATCCGAATGTGAGCATGTCGGTCCGATATTCACAACAACTCATAATGGCGATACAACAATAACGGATGAGTCGGAGGTTTAATGTGGTCGATGATCTCAAAGGCGGCTCAAAACTTATTATCACGTGGATCGGTTAAAGACTTCCACTTGGGTATCCAAACATGCAAAATGAAGAATCAAAGACTACGAGCTACAAAACAAAGAACATGAACAAGAATCCAAGAACAATCTTTATGTAATATCAGTTTGTATTCATTATAAGTTGAGGTAACCTCCCTTAGGGGGAGATTGTTAGGATTTAGTAAATCATGTTATTAAAGTGTCGATCACCTCAAGTATATGTAATCGTTAGAAAGCTCGTAGTCGTAGTTATTTAATGTTAAGTAGTATTTAGTTAAGTAACACCGTGGAGGAGACGGATGGTCTTTACCAGCTGTATGCACGATCCACGGCCCGTAGGTGGCGATTAGTGTAAGACTATAAATACTTTCTACCTCCCAAGGTAGAGTTGGAGCTCATAATAATAGCTTTCATTTTCTCTCACTAAGTTCCCAAACCTCTAACTATTTCTCTCTAAATCCTCTTATATCGCCTATTTGATCATTGGTTTAGTGTGTTTTGAAATCCAATATGTTACGGTAATAATGTGCGGCGGTGGTAATACGTTTCCTTTGCTAGTGCAATCTGCGATGTAAACCACAACTATCCGTGATTCTGATTACTATCGTAGTTCTGATTATTCCCACAGTTACACGTGGAGGAAGGACGGGTCTTTACCCATTGTATACGATCCACATGCCGTCGGAGGAGGTCGTTATGTGCTCAGAACTATAAATACCCCTTCCATCATTAGAAGGGTGGTGCTTCTTCAATCTAAACTTTCATTTTGCAAAGCAAGTCTCTAACAAGAAACACCCTCTCATCTCTTTCTCTCTTAAATGGCGAACATGTATTTCCATCATCCAAGACCACCGAATCATCAACACAATAATATTTACGATCCTACAAATGGTATCGAGCGGGGTTTTGTGTTTTGATGATTTTTGTGGTTTGTTATTACATGTTTTTAAAGCGGTTTGTGTATTTTGTGGTGGAATATTTTTCCGCTTATTATTATGGGTAAACTGTTTTTAACATGTTTTGGTATCTTTTGGTAAAAATTGTCATATGGTTCTTTCATAGTCGTATCTGTCTTGTCTCTTTTTGTCCAAGTCAGTATCTTTATTCACCTTTTCATGACTTTTGTACCAAATCTGTGAAGTCTCTTGTGGTCATCTGGTCATCTTAGAAGTCAAAATGGGTCAATGCATCTTTTGATATTTTTCTGGGTTTTTGAAGATGGTCGGAAAAATGGTCAAAATAACTCACCGGAAAAAGTAAAAAAGCGCTAGCGACTTGTCTTTACAAGTTAGCGATTTGTAAGATAAAAAAAACTGATAGCGACTTGCCATGAGTCTTTACTCACGGTAGCGACTTGGTCTAGCGGCTTAGGCTAGCGACTTGACAGAAAGATATGAAGAAGAAGAATCGTAAAGTATGACCATGACCAAACATAAAGATACCTTTAACCAAAGACCAATTACCAAATACTCAGCAACCTCAGTACCACCAACATCAGTCCAAATCATAACTAACCCTAAACTAACTCACCAACACTAAACCTAACCAAGACTCAAACCAGAAAACGATAACAAAAATTCAATCCATCTAATCTCAGATTTGATTCAGTTTTTGTTAAATATTTCTAAGATTTTTTAATTGAATCCCATCATCATCGATTCTTTATGAAACCTCACTTCAATTAAATGTTCGAAACTTAAATGATCAAGATTCATAACATATGTGTTACAATCTCATCTTGTTTCGTTCAAGACTCTGAAAGCAAAACACAAGGACGAATTAAACATAATCATAGGACCTACCGAGACCTCAACAGAGATCTTGAAGCCTTCACATGTGGTCTTTGAATATGGTACACGAAAGGATGGGGATGATTTGTTATTTGATCGGTTATGAATTTGAGATTAATTAAATTTGATTAGATATGAGAAGGTTGATGTAACTTTGCAAGGTTTATGAAAGGAGATTAGTTGTTTGATAAGATGCGTGTTTGAGAGATATTAGGGTGGAGGAACTCATTTTACGTGTTGGTAGGCGTTTGTTATCACAATGTGTTACTTAGGTTTAGGGTAAGCGCTATTTATGTTATCTGAGTACTTACATTGTAGTTGGATCTAGGATTTTGGATCGGTATCATTTCATTAGGTTGGGCCTCACGGAAAGGATTATTGGACTTGGGCCATATGATTGTCGTAAGCCCATGGATTACTCATGAATCATTTAATGGACACATTTGAGCGTGGGTGTACATTCGGGTGGAATATCACTCCCAAATTTAACGAATTTTTTTTTGGGGCCGTATGTCATGAGCTGGACTTGAGTTGGATTATAAACGAATATTGGATTAAGCTTGGGTTAAATTTTTGTTATATTCAAATGATTGGGTTTACAAAGGGCTTATGATTTTGGACATTATGATTAATCGTTCGATGAATCGGGCTTGATACTAAAGGTGGGAAGTTTGGATTTGGTTCATCATGGGCTTTGAATTGGATGATTGGATTGATTTTCATAGAACGGGCCTCTATTATTGCAAGTAACCAAGTTTGGGTCGTACACATGATTCGGTCGGATGGGCTTCTCTAATGTATATCGTAGATGATGAGTTTTGATGATGTGATTTGAAGATGAGACTTATTGTGCTATGAGGGTTGGTACTTTGGTGTATACATTTCCACGATAAATACAATGTTATGGCTTGAAGTAATGGTTGAACACGGTTGACTACGGGGTTGTTGTATGGTATCTCTCATTTGGCATTGAAGTGAAGTTTTTCCGAGTAGCGTTTACTTATTTCATCTTCTTTCTTTCTATCCTTCCGAAGATGACTTGTTTGGGCATTTATAGAGGGTGATAAAGACTTGGCTATTTAGTTACGTTTGTGATTCTTTCAAGCTTAACCCACAGCGTAGCTATCACTTGATGTCTCGCTCGATTGAGAATGTCAAGAGGTTTTGTACATTGGGTACACGTTTCTTCTTCACAAGAATTACTACAAGTTTAAGTAACAAATCTGGGAAATTTTACTTCATGATCAAGTTTGGTATATCGGGTTTACTTCTCGAGGAGGTCACAACATTAGCAGACAAAATGCGTGAATGATGTGTTTACCAAAGAGTTTATTGGATGGTTGATGATATTGTTGATGTTGGATAATGAACCATTGACGAACCTCTGCATATTCCCCTAAAATAGATATTCAAAACCATAGTCGTCGAACACATTCAAACCGACATTGCTTACGGTTTTGTCTTGATTTTGTAAAATCCATGAAGAACCTATTTCTCGGTTTAAATCATAGACTTGTAAAATCCGTGACAATGGAAACATCCTAGTTTAAGTAAAGTGCATTTACGGATCTATCTTACGGTTTATTCTTGGTTTTGTAAAATCTCGTGAAAGAAACTATTTCTCGGTTTAAACTATAGAATTGTAAAATCCGTGTTGTTAGGAATTAGAAATTCCGGTATTAAAAGTCGGTCACCTCAAGTATATGTAATCGTTAAGCTCGTAGTCGTAGTTATTTTAAGTTAAGTAGTATTTAGTTTTGTAACACTTGTGGAGGGAGACGGGTCTTTACCACCTGTATGCACGATCCATGACCCGATGTGTGGCGATTTATGTAAGACTATAAATACTCTCTACCTTCAAGGTAGAGTTGGAACTCATAATAATATCTTTCACTTTCTCTCACTAAGTTCCTAAACCTCTAACTTTCTCTCTCTAGAATTCCACCTATCGCCCACTTTGTGTTATGGTTTGATGTGTATGTGAAAAGTTATATCTAACAATTGGTATCAAGAGCCATGGTTAGATCATATCTTGCACATCTTTGGATTTATAGTGGTTTTAGGTGGTTTTGAGTTTGAAAAAGTTTAGTGGTTTTGCATCATTGGTTGATTTCTCGGGTTAAAGTTCGGATTTTGTTAGTACTTTTATGTTTAGAATCATCACAAGTGTGTAGGTTATCATTTGGTAGCTTAAATCATCTTGGTTGGGTTGTTTTGGATTGAAAAGTGATGTTTATGTGGTTTTTTCATGCTAGCGACTTACTTCACGGATTAGTTTCTTCGTAGCGACTTGCTTTACAAATTTGTAGCGAGTTCGGGTTCTAAACCTAGCGACTTAGATCTAGCGATTTCTGATACAAGTAGTGAACTCTCCACTACGGGTGGCGACTTGGTGATAGCGACTTGGTCGGTGGCGAGTTGCTCTTTAGCGACTTGTATCTTTAGCGACTTGAGTGGCAATTCTTTGCCAAAATTTTGCTAGCGACTTGAGGCTTAGCGAGTTACTACTTAGCGACTTGCACTTGTCTAGCGACTTGGGACTTTAGCGACTTAGGAGTGTAGCGAATTAGGTGACTTAGCGACTTGGTTCAAGGGTTATAGCGACTTGGTTGATTTTCGAAGAGGTTTGACCAAAGTTGACTTTTACGTCAAAACTTCAAGCGGCCATAACTTTTGATCCGTAACTCCGTTTCATTGAAATACTGTCAAAGCAACCGAAGACGACTGAATATTGTGAAGTTTCACAATGATGTCGTGAAAGCAAATTTTCGAGGCCCAAATCCTCCGAAGGAAGTTATTGAGCTTTTAAGTTTTAGACCTAAAATTCTCCGTAAAAGCGTGCATCAACCAATCCAAATCTCAACCAATCAACATTTCGACCTTTCCTCGAACAATCTAAAGTCCTATCACATAATCGTCTTTCATTGTATCATTCCATCGGTCATCTTAACACCCTCTCTTGGTCATTGCTTAACGGTTTCGTCTTGATTTTAGTAAAATCCATGAAGATTCTATTTCTCGGTTTAAATCATAGGCGTGTAAAATCCGTGCATCCTTCCACATCATGTCTTACTCTCTTGACCCGTGATTTGAAGTGCTTAAAGCTGTATGATGTTGTGGACAACAATGATAATGTATGCTACATCGAGCGATTAAAGATGATTGAATTAAGCAATGAGGATGTGAGATCTCGTGTTCGAGAATCTAATGAGAGAGAATTGCACCGGTCAAGCTACGAATGCCATGCAAATGAAATGCGACATTGAGCCCTATCAACTACTTCATCGCACCTCATACGGTTGTTATCCATAGGGGATCGAACATGTAGTGCTCTTTTCATGGGACTTACCTACATTGACAAGAAGCTTCTTTGTTGAACTTAGAGCATTTAAAGGCGCAACTTACCAATGAAGAAGTTCAAAAGATGGCTCGGTCGACTCTTCAAGTAATCTACAAACAATTTGACCATTCATCGATGGGGCATATTCGTGATTCTGATCAACACTTGTTGAATTTCCTTCAAAAACATCTTTGGAATGGAAATTCGAAATTCATTGAGACATTTATCCAACTCATGGATAATGTGAAAAAGTACATTGAGGAAGCGCACAAAAGGATGAAAAAGTGAATGAGTGTCGAGTGCGGTTGAGAGATTTTGTGATAAGTTGGGTAATGTATACGTGGAAGAATCGGGTGTTGGTGAATGCGAGAATGTTAGAAAACAAATAATGATGAGTCGGACAATGCTAAAATAGAATCTTCATGCTCATGTTCACAAGAGAGAGAGGTGCACAGTCACAACTTGTGCAAGCTAATGCAAAGGAGCTCCATGGAAGCTTGGATGTACCCAAGATAGAGATGCAAGCCACAACTTTGTGCTGCGTTAATGCGAGAGAAAGTTGCATGAAAGTTTTGCAGTACCTAGGTATGCATCTTCTCCTCAAAATGATGATTATGAATTGCATGAGTACACTTTGCATTTGTGCTGATGATTCCTTGACCATGAACTCAATACCTATAAGGATTAAGTTGCCATATATGAGCAGTGCTAAGTTTGAACTTACCACTCGTGAGCGGGAGATGGATATCCAAATGCGTACAAATATTAGAAAAAGTAATTTTAGAAGAAGTATTAAAACAAGAGTTAAACTCCTTACAAGAAAAGCTTTCCAAAGCGCTAAGCAAAAACACGAACTTCAAGAAAATGTTAAAATTCTTAAGCAAGAATTCAAGGCTAAGGAATCAAAACTTTTGAATGATTTTCCAATCTAAAAACTTTGAAAAACAAGCTTGAAAAAGTTATGCGTACAAGGAATACCATTCAAGCGCTCACATGATCACTAAGCATCGAGTCTTAGCGATAAGCATAGCATTCCCTTGTTGAGGAACCAAATCCGAGGTAATTAAAAGGCTAGAAATGCTCATAAGGTGCTTTATGATGGTAATGAAATCCTTAAGCCTAGGCGAAACCTAGGCTGCGTTGAGTGCCTTTGAGGAAGATAAGAAATCGATGAAGTCACTGGGAGAAAATGAATAAGAAGTTAGAAGATCACGAGTGTAAAAGAATAACATAACGATTAAACCCCATAATTACACTAAAGAAAATTGGATCTCCTTGAACAAGTTTAAGCCTCGAGACTCTATTAACCCACGAACAAGTGTTCGGAAAAGGATTTAGATAAGCAAAAGCGAGAGAATCTTGTTGAAAAGAATCCCCTTGTAGGAAGTTCCCTAAAGCGTGTGTATCCTCCAAATACACCAATGCATTTAGTTCCTAGAACTATTGCCACTAAGAGCAAGACCTTAATCAGTCAATATGTTATTCTTCAACTATTTGTCGATTTTGAGAAAACTTGTGAAAAGGATCACACCCAGCTGGGATAAGCGAAGGGAAAGGGGTTTGAGCAAACAAAAGAATGCTATCTAACAGAGGTCATGCCTTTCTTTAAACTACTAAAAGATCATTTTGAGAGTCTTAAAAGGGATAAAATCGGATATTAAAGAAATGGAAAAGGAATTTGATGCAATGATTGTTGAGGTCGATGATTATGAGAGAATTAAAATATAATAAGATTGAGAGGAAGAACTTGCATACTGTTGAATGAGAATCGATTTATGAATGTATTGCTCAAGATGTGTTTTCAACGCTACAAATTGTTCCATTAATGCTTCTCAATTTCATGAATTATCTGTTGCTCTGAAAGTCTCCCATGATCGTGTCATTGAGCTTGAAACAACAAATTCAAAATTGCATGAGAAAATAGAACAGGATGGTCATGATAACTTGGTCAAACATTATTCTAAATTAGAAGTTGAACATCTTGCTTTGCAATTAAAACATCAACATCTTAAAGAAAATGTTAAAACCTCAAATATCAAGACATCCTCGATGCTCCCGAGTTTGATGCGATTTTGAAATTAGCAAGCGTGATGAACAAATTCGAGCTCATTGCCACACGATCAAAAGATTGAAAGCCCAAATTTCTGGCTGAAAGGTGAAAAGAAGGATGTATTGGTTCCCATATGCCTCCACCTTTAGATTCTCGAATTTCCAACTTCAAAACATAATTGATAACTTGCAAAAGGAAAATGATTGGTTTAAAATTTGAAATTTCAAGGTTAATGATCAAAACAAAGAGTTATGTGATTCATTTAAAGTTAATCATGATAAACAAATTGAAAAGATAACTTCTTTACTTAATGATATTGAGAATCGAGCGTGAGGTGAAAGGAAAGTTGCCAATCCCCAATTGCAAATACTGTTCCTAAGGTTTCGATTGTGATAAATATGCTATCGATATGTTATATATTCCTCCGCCATTAGGAATAATGAACTTGCACATAAAGCATATCTCATACCTTAAGGAAAGTTTGAAGGGTCTCCGTGAGATTGTTGAAGATGAAAGATTAGAAAAACCTTTTGATAGTACTATAGCCTATGCACTGCATGGATGCCAAACGATCTCGGGAACTCTTAGAGTATGTAATTGTCACAAGTCCGAAATCTAACAATAGGCGAGATAGAATAGTTGTGCCTTGTTCTATGCCTAAAGCCAAGCATGTGACCCTTGATATGCCTTGTTCCATGTCGAAATTCAAGCAAGCAACCTTTGATGTGCCTCCTAGAATTTTAGATCCGACACTTCTAGGACGGGAATGCGAAAGTAGTGAAGCCATGTAATGTTCCCATCGTTACTTCTACGAGATGTTAAGATTAACACTAAAGTTAGCGGGTCAAAACCTAGAAGCAATGCAAAGAAGGATAGGATTACATAAACTAAAAGTGATCATGATAAGGAAGTAAAAGAACACCATAGGGACAAGAAGTTTGATGTGAACAAAAAGAATCGTGTTAGTTCTAGTATTAGCTCTAAGCTTCTTGAAATTAATTCGAGGCCTTATCTTTGTCGCAAAACATGTAAAAATGTTTATTTTACGGTAATCATGATAAATGTGATGTGTTATTTACGAGATCTAAGAATCATACCCGAGTTAAGAAAGTTTGGAAAGAAAAGCAGTTAAGCAATCACGAAACCTACGAGGAAGGTTTTTACCAATGTAGGATTTCGGTGGAAGCCAACAGTCGAATGTTCACGAATGGCAAACCTTGCTCTTTAACTAGATCCACTATCCGAGAATAATGCTGTTAAGGTTTGGAAATAGCGGTAGAATAATCCCATTAAGCACAAAATGTCATTTGACTAAGTCCGAGGCCTCTACTAGTTCGACTCCTAGGGATAATGCCATTGCATCTAGGGTTTCTGTGATTCAAAACTGTTTGTGCTAACCAAAAGGAACCCATCGACGCGTGGGGATCCAATGTTTCCAATTCTGTCTTAGATACATTGTCCAAAGCGGTCGTACAAATCGTCCCTTGGTATTTGGATTCGGCGGCTCTAAACATATGATTGGGCTCTTAACAATGGCGTCTGTTCACTTGATTCGGGCCTCGTACTTCATCATAATGGCGTCTGCAGATAACACTTCAGGCCCGTTCCTCATAGAAAAGAAAAGTGTACGCTCTTACGTGTGCTTTATCTTGACTAATGAGAAATTCTCTCATGAATGGCCATACTCATCTACATTCTTCATCAACAAGCTTCATGTTTTTCCATGCTCATTCAGTCATCAATTGAATCTATGTTCATTGGTGTATACTCTTATTCACTTGTTAAATCAAAAATGGCAACTTCGGATGCAATTTTTGAGGGGGAGAAGAGTGAATATATTAAATGATGATGGATGTTTGAATAATGGTTATACGACTTAATGTTTGATGACTCTCCTCCAATGCATAATGTTTCACTCACTAAGGATAAATGGGATTTATTGTTTGGGATTCATTGGTTCAAGATATGTTTGATGAGTATCTCCAACCACGAGCGAATGTTGATCATCTAAGGAGTACTACTCAGACTACTCAAACAGCCCAATCTCCAGTTATTCATCAAAGCGTTGTTAATGACTATCATTGTAGTTGCACTCATGAATAATGATCCGCTCTTTGGTATTCCTTTGCCAAATCTTCACGGATTATTGTTCATGAATAATGATCCTTCGTTGGTATTCCTTTGCCAAATCTTCACGGATTATTGTTCCTTCCAATGTGTCTTGACGGTCAAATGGCTCTGGACAATCCGGTTCTGGACCCGCACTTCAAAAGCAGTCCCATTGGTTCATCCCTTGTACCAAATTCCTCTCCGGCTATTCCATATGTACCTCCAGTGAAGATGATTTGAAGAAATTGTTTGATCCTATGTTTGATGAACTCTATGAGCCAAGTGCTAATGAGCTGTCAATTCCTACAGCGAGGTGCTCATATCCACGTGAACGAAGTCAATCCTTGATCTCAATATCTTTAAGTCAAGAAGCACATTCTTGATCCTTGATCTCATCAACAAATCATCATTCTTCAAATGTACATCATGGAAATGTTTCGGCATCAATGATGAAGTTAATCCCTTTGCTACTCCGAGGATGCTCCATTTGAAAACATATTTGCTACTCACGAATCATCATCGAGAACCATCTTCTTGTGAGACATCGACTCGCTACCTCGGTTCCTCAACAAGCGCCACATGAACACCTTAGAAAATGGACTCACGATCATCCATTAGACAACATCATTGAAATCCTCTCGTCTGTATCAACGGAAACAACTTGCAACCGATGCCTTATGGTGTTTCTTCAACTCCATTACTATCTAAGGTCGAACCAAAAGATGTTAAAACCGCCATGAATGAAGGCAAGTGGTTCAATGCCATGCAAGATGAAATTCATGAGTTTGATCGACTTGATGTATGGGAGTTAGTACACCTCTCAGGCGTGCTATGATTATAGCTCTCAAATGGATCTTCAAAGTAAAACTTGATGAGCATGGTGATGTGTTGAAGAACAAGGCTCGATTAGTTGCTAAAGGATATCGTCAAGAGGAGGTATAGACTTTGAAGAATCTTTTTCTCTGTTGCTCGAATCGAGGCAATCAAAATCTTTCGGCTAATCTTTGCTAGTAAGAACATGGTAGTTTATCGGATGGATGTGAAGCGGCATTTACGAGCGGAGATCTTAAAGAAGTCGTCTCGTCCACCAACTGAAGGATTTGTGAATCAAGAGCATCCTACTCACGTTTATCATCGAAGAAGGCTCTTTACGGTTTAAAGCAAGCTCGAGGGCATGGTATGATACAACATCAAAGTTTCTTCTATCAACGGATTCAAAGAAAGGAGCGATTGATCCTACATTGTTCACCGAAGTCGAGCAAACATTTAACTCATGTTCAAATTTATGTTGATGATATTATTTTGCCTCGGCGGACCCAATGGAATGTGATCGTTTTCTAATGAAATGAGTTCAAAATTTCAAATGTCAATCTTTGGGACAAATGTCATTTTCTTGGGATTACAAATTTCACAAAGTCCGGAGGCATTTTCATAAATCAATCTAAATATACAATGAGAGATCTTAAAGAAATTTGGATTTGATTCAAGTGACCTGTTGACACCCCATGATTGATCGAACCAAACTAGATGAGGACCACTCGGGGATCATGATTGACCAAGCGAAATATCGTAGTATGATTGGATCACGATGTATCTCATCGCTAGTAGACCGGACATCTTGTTCATTTGTTTGCATGTGTGCTAGATACCGAGCTAAGCCTACTAAAAAGCACCTTGAAGCGATTAAGCGGGTCTTCGGTATCTCCAAGGAACCATCAATATGGGACTATGGTACCGAAGGACACCAGTATGTCACTAACGGCCTATCACGAGATCTTGATCATGCGAGTTGTCAAGAGATACGTCAAGTACATCGGAGGTGCTCGGTTTTGGGTGATAAGCTTGTGAGTTGGTCTTCAAAGAAGCAAATGAGTACTTCTATTTCCTCTCAGAGGTGAATACATAGCCATGTCATCTTGTTGTGCTCAAATCTTATGGATGAGATCTCGATTATCGACTATGGCTTTGAATTCAACAAAATCCCTCTGTCTTGTGATAATAAAAGTGCTATTGCTCTCATGCAACAACGTTCAACACTCAAGAGCAAAGCATATCGACATTCGACATCATTTCATCGGGAACAAGTGGAAAAAGGTGTGGTGGAACTATATTTTGTGAGGTGCGAATATCGGTTAGCGGACATCTTCACAAAGCTCTTCCAAGAGAGCGTTTTGAGTTTATTCTTCCACGTCTTGGTTTGAAAAGCCTTCAACGAAACTCTCAAACGTCTTCGGGAGGAAGGCGAGGAGTAAAGGTCTATCTTCATCTATCTCTTGTAAATATTTATTCGAAAAACAAAATACAAAATTATAAAACCTTCAAAATCAAATAGAAAAATATAAAACTTTCAAAATCCATAAAAATTTGAAAAATTGAAAAATCTTCAAAAATATTGTCATTTGTCATGTTTCTCTCGATTCGATAATATCTACGGTCTTGATGTTGTCATTCAAAGAATGACACGGGACTTTAGATGTTGGTCAATTTTATATTAAAAAATTAAAAAAATATATAATAATAAAAATAAAAATAAAAAATATTGTCATTTTGTCATGTTTCTCACGATTCGATAATATCTACGGTCTTGATGTTGTCGTTCAAAGAATGACACGGGACTTTAGATGTTGCTCAATTTATAAAAAAAAAAAAAAAAAAAAAAAAAAAAATTTGAGAGAATGTGAAACAAATGGTTTATTGTCATTTTGAGCAATAACCTTGATTTTAAAAGAAAGAAACGAGCCATGTTTTATCATGTTTTCAAAATTCCATGCTCGATTCTATAAACATTTATCTGCTTGAAAACTAAATGCTTTGAAAAATAACTCGATCTCTATTTTGATAATCATCGAGGACTTATTTGTCAAAATCTCTATCTCTCAATCAACAACCTATGTCGTTGATTGAGGGAGAATGATTTCAATTAAATTAAAAAGTTATTTGGCATTAAATTGTTTTCAAAAGATGTACATGCATGTTTTATCAATGGAGTTTAAAGTCTTAAAATCCGATCCTTATCGATTAAAAGCGCTTTCATAATCAAGTCACAATTCTCCTTAAAGCTTTCAAAATCAATTTAAATCTATAAGAGATCACAAATCTCAAATGATTTGATAAGTGTGATCGGGAGAATGTTGGTTTAAGCGATAATTGATGGCGGTTTTATAAGAATGTACATGATGTCCTCCCCGTGTGACAAGCGATTTCAAATTTTCAAATGCACATGTTGAGGGGCATCTATCTTAAACCTATAATTTGAAGCGTGATCATTTTATCTCAATGTGCGGGTTCTCTCTAGTATGTGCAAAACTCTTTTCTAACCTCGAGGCACATATTGAGGGGAGCAAATTTTGGAAACTTCATCCTTCACGGAAATGCTTTATCTACTTGACTTGATCAAGGAAGTGATGGTGATATTTTTTAAAATGGTAATCAAAGAAGTAATTTCTTCCTCTTGCCTCCGTGTGCAAAACGATTTCAAACATTTGATGCACATGTTGAGGGAGCACTTATTCTAAAATATCAAAAACAATTCGGTACAAAATGCTTTGATAATATATCACAAGTATCGAATTGATTTTCAAATAGTTTTCAATTGGTTCCATATGGCGGATGAACAATACCAAATTGACCGACCAACTTTACTTTATGTACGGTGATATAAGGATGATAAGGTTAGGTATGTGTTCCCATGATCCGCTGAAGCGGAGGGATCTACCGAGGACAATCCACTAGTTAGTGTAGAAGTCCTTAGGTATGATGATAAAGGAGAAAAGTGAGATATGGGAAGAGTGCGGTGAGGCGAGCAAGTACTAGAACAAACCCAACAAGGTTCTTGCTATGAAGTCTCGGTAAGCACCGAAAGGGTTGAAGAATTAAAAAGAATTGAATGTGAAAAGGGTGAAAACAAATAGCCTCCATTTATCCAACCTTAGGGAAACCGGGTTCAATTCATATACTCTTGATGGTAACATCGGTATTGAAGACAAGGCGTCATGGACCCGGTGATGCCTTGCACTTCAACTTTCAAACCACTCAAGTTCCTCTTAAAAGGACTTGTTTCATTCTCACGGGAACCAGGCATTATCTATCGACTTTCTCTTAGAGATTGTTGATATTGAAGAAGGAGACCTCTCCCTAGTCTCGACACGGGATCCAAATATGCACAAATTGAGTCTAGAGCCACGAGATCATCAATAAATCTCATTAGGACACTTTCAATGAAGACTCTGTTTCACACAATGTGGAAAGAGATTATATCTTGAGTCCTCGCATTATCCTTGTGGTATTGCGGAACATCCGAGTGATGTGTTTACACATTCACAATGAAGATGGAAAGCCTTACGGAGCCAACATCAAACAAGCTCTGGTAGGTGGCATGTGAGATCTATTATATGGATCAACCATGTGACAACTGAGCGAGAAACAATGGGCGATTCAATTTCTTGAATCAATCACAGTTCGAGTTAGGGATTGACGGATACCTTTGAAAAACCGGTCTTTGTGCTTAACAAACTTTTGTATTTAGCACATCGACCGTGTACTCATTTTCAAATCAAAAGGTGTTTTTATGATTGATAATTGATTTTCAATAAAACCTTCGTTGTATTGCAAAAACAATTTCTATTGAGCAATACGATTGTTTTCAAATCTCTTTTCATCAATCGGTGGACTTAAAATTATTTGGTTCCTCACTCCGTGTTGTCTTCTTTGAGATGTTCGGTTTGAGAGCGACTAGAAGCGGTATGAAACCCTGTCGAGGAATTCTTTGGAATTATACACGATCACAGGCGGTGCTTGTCTTGATCAGCGGGCAACCGTGGGCGTGTACCTCGATTCAGCGAAGTGATCAAAGACACTTTCATGCGATTTATTGCTAGCTGTTGTATGCGGTACACCCGGCGTTCTGGTGATCGAGAATGAAGCGGTCAATCCATAGCCGCATGCTCACTTAACACATTCAACTCAAAAGAAATCATGATTAGTGCATCAATGACTCGATATTTTCACTCCATGCTTACCTTTCTGGCTGCGCCAATATCATGATTCAACAAAAGCTTCCGCTACTACGATGAGAAAATATCATGATCCGAATGTGAGCATGTCGGTCCGAATGTCACAACATCACATAATACCAACACCACAAAGGATGTGGCGAGATCTTTGTTTCTTGATGATCTCTATAGCGGGCTCAAATTTACTATCACGTAGATCGGTAAAGACCTCCACTTGAAGTAACCAAACATGCAATGTGATGAATCAATGACTACGAGCTTAGGAACAAGGACTACATCAAGAATACAAGAACAATCTTTTAATGTAATATCTATTTGTATTCAATGTAATTTTGGTACATGATTGAGGTGACCTCCTTAGGGGAGATTGTTAGGAATTAGAAATTCCGGTATTAAAGTCGGTCACCTCAGTATATGTAATCGTTAGAAAGCTCGTAGTCGTAGTTATTTTAAGTTAAGTAGTATTTAGTTTTGTAACACCGTGGAGGACAGACGGGTCTTTACCCTTGTATGCACGATCCACGGCCCGATGTGTGGCGATTTATGTAAGACTATAAATACTCTCTACCTTCCAAGGTAGAGTTGGAGCTCATAATAATATCTTTCACTTTCTCTCACTAAGTTCCCTAAACCTCTAACTTTCTCTCTCTAGAATTCGACCTATACGCCCACTTTGTGTTATGGTTTGATGTGTATGTGAAAAGTTATATCTAACACGTGTTGATGGCATCATCCTGGAGATAGGGAAAGTGTAATTCTGGATCTTATCTGATGCTAGTGCTACAGTTTCTACTTCGAAGAAGGGATAAAATGGTGTACTTCATGAATTGGATGTGTGTTTCGATATTCGTCATGGCAGTTTGGGTATTACATGGTTTTACGGGGTCATGTGCTTCTAACCATGGTGGGATGAAACCATTATCGAGTTCATAAAACATCAAAGGAGGCTAGAGTTGAGCTTTTAAGCAGAAGATGTGACAACGGCGTTAATCACTATTATTTATTTGAGGTTGAAGTGAAATTTCACGGCGAGTGTACTTAGTATCGAAGGTATCGGGATGGTTGGATGAAGATTCTTGAGATCCGTGTTTGAGCTTTTCCAAAAACAAAGACATGGAAATCTAGTTATTTTTGGGTTATTTTTTCCTTTTCTTTTACCACTTGGGGGAATTGGGCTCCTACCACCACAAAATAACTATCACTTTTAGGAGTTACGTTGTAGTGCTCAATGTCACATTCAATTGTGGATTTTCAAGAGGTGATGTACGTCTTATACTTTATGGTTGGTTGGATGAAGAGTATTGAGTACTTAGAGATTCAAAGGAGGATGAAGTCTCGGCACCGCTCTTTGTTACATATTTGCAAGTTTAAGTCACGAGTTGGGTTAGTTTACTTGAGGTCAAATTCATCATACATGGTTTTCTCCATCATTTGTCACAAAAGAGCCTCTTGATTGATAATGGGGTTGATTACATGTTTGCCAGAGATGATGAAAAGAGAGATAATGGCGTTTGAACACAGCAGTTCAAGCCTCGTTCCTCAAAGAAAAGAAATATATACGCTTGATCGCATTATCTTACGAAGAAGAAATCTTCTTATTATGACCATTCTCATCAACATGCTTCATGCTTTTCCAAGCGCTTTAGTCATCAAGTGAACCGAACTCATTGATTGTCTTATTCCACATGCTCAATCATAATGATGATGGAGACATCATGTGCTAATTTTGTCGGGGAGAAGTGTGAATAGACTACATTTGTTGAAGATATTCACTTATTCAATCATGAATGGCAACTCCGTATGCAATTCTTGAGGGGGAAAAGTGTGAATTCTTGCATGGTTGATTGATTTCTAAGAATAAATGGTCAAACGGCTCCAAACTCATGTAAGCACCGAGCTTCTTTTATCGGGTCATCTTCACATGGAGTTTTTACTTAGATTCGTTGGTTAACATCTTCACACGGCTGATTTGATTAATGACAAAGTGCTTCCGATTCGGGTGATTTCCATAATGAACATCTTTCTGTTCTTGTTTGATTGGGAGGGATCTGAGTTAAGGGGATTTGATATTTGTATGTTAACAGGAATGCATTTGGTGAGTTGAAGATGTTGACTTTCTATTCCCCAACTGGATACTCTTGAAGAAGGTCGAGTCTATAGTCTGTTCTACATTTTATGCTACATGATAGAAGACTAAAGATGAGTTGCATTTAAAGATCTAAAGACTTCTTCTTAATTCAATAATTCATTATAAAGATTGTCGGTTTAGGGGAGAGTACTAATTGGGGGAGAGTGAAAAGCCTGATTTAATCCCCAATTAGACTTGCTCACATTCTTCAGCAGGTTGATTCTCACAAAGACTTCAACCGATCTTCTCATCAAATTTCAAGTATTTGGGCTTATAATGTTTTGCTGATTCTGAAGTATCAAAACCAACAAGGGAGAAGGAGACACGCATCTAAACGCGAGTAAACATTGATGAACTTAATACTTCTAAGTGATTGAAGAAATCCCGGGAAGACATATGTCATTATCGCAGAGAAACTCAAGGTTTGACTCATGGCGTTTAGTGTTCTTATTCCAACTATGTGGCGGAAGAGATGGAAGAGTTAATTTCTGAAGATGAAAGAGGTACACAAGTGTGTGATGATTTTGATGTTATTGCAATCATCAGGGGAGAGATATTGTGCACATTGGGGATGCTCAGCTATTTTACTTAAGGGCTTAATCAGTGATTCAGAGATATAATCACTTATTCTGAAGTTGACATCCGCAGAGATAATCAGCGATTCGGCCTGCTTCTTCAATGTTATCGGTTATTCTCTCTTTGGGCATTCGGGGTACTTGATAAGGTTTTAAAATGTACCTTTTTGAGGGTCGTTTAAGCCCTTATTTGATCACTTTTGTATCCGTTATTACTTAATATCGTTCCTTTTCACTTTTAGGTCTCTTGAATGTAAATTCTTTGTAATGGCACTTATTTGGACGAAAAGGCGCGGATATCTGAAGAAAATGGCCAAAGTCAAGAATCGAGACACTCAAGTTCTTTGAAATACAAGGGGACGGAGTCAACTGCTTAGCTATGACTATTTGCCGAACACTTCATATGACGACTCGGAGCCAAATTTCTCATTTACAAGTGGCGGCTTGGGTTTTAAAATAGTAGGCGTCACAACTCGGACGCCTAGATTTGATCGAGACGGTGTCGAGAAGATGAAGCGACGGCGTCACAACCATAAGGTGGCGCCGTCACAAAGTCGCAACACAGCAAAGTAGGCGATCTTGTTTTGGCCACAACTTTTGCATACGAACTCGGTTTAGGTGATTCAAAAGCCCACGCGACCGGAATGAGAAAATCTAAAACTTGGAGAAAAAATCTTTGTGACGCCGTCAATCTATAAGTGTGACGCCGTCACCCTTTGTTGACAGAAAATCTGCCTATAAATAGAACATTATAACTTCACTTTTGGTAGGCTCTAAACCCTAACTCCGATTCCAGGGTTTAGATAGGTGTTTTTCCAGCAAATTTGAAGGTTTCAATCACTCCAAAAACATCTTGTAATGGTTTGTTGATAATCCATATATTCAATTTATCATTATGTCTATCCTATGTTTGATTGATTGTGTGTATGCTTGCATGTTCTCCATGTCCGGCTAATTTACTTGTGTGTTTGCTTAGAGAATATGAAACTTAATTATTGAATATTGATTGGTAGTCTCTTATCTTAATGGTTGAAGATCTTGTAATGCGATAGGTCATTCGTTGTGTAATTAATGCTTGTTTAAATCTTTGTGAACCTTAGACTATAGCACTTAGAGTAGTTGTAAGCTAAACCATCCAAAGAGAGCCTTAGAGTTAGAGTTTATAATCCCTAGTGGGTTTTGTAGACAAGACCCTTTGGTAAGTTCAAAGAGTTAGGGATAAGCGCATACCCTACGACTTTAGACACACAACGCGATTAAGAATAAGGGCGTGACAATTCAACCATCAATAGGAGATAATTAAGGAGTAATAAAACCTAAGTGAACACATCTTTAAACTATCATACGAGCACACAACAAAAGACATAGACTATCCTTGGATTAGTTAATTAGATAAGTAGAGTAATCGGTAGAAATACCAACCCCAATCCAAACCCGAGATTCATACCTTTCCATTTCATAAAATATAAAAATACAAAATAATCATCCTCACCTTTAGACTTAAATCGACATACACTTGACCTAACGATCCTATTCCCTAGAGAGCGATATCAATACCGGTAACACCCTAATACTACAACGATTAGGTTCACTTGCCTAGGGTGTTATAAAACTTTCTCGAAGAAAAGGAAGTTCCTTTGACCCGAGCGGCGTGTGGCGTTATCAAGTTTTGGCGCGCTTTGGGAATAGTTATTGTTTAGGCTTGATTTCTATCTCGTTTAGGTCTACTCACAAGATTCCTATCAAGTGAGATTTTTTCGTTTTATTAGCTTCCTTGTAGTCTATCCCCTTCTTTGTGCCTTTGTTCGTAAAACTTGTCCATTAACTCTTCCGTTCACCATTATGTAGAACGCAAATCCACTATATCCGCGATTAGGTTTTTTCTTAAAAAAATATGATATTACTAAAGCGGATTATTCAAGATGGTGGGAAGAAAGTAACCAAGTCCATAAACCTTTTGAGGGTTTCACCATTCCATTAAGCCTACAAAACACCTCATCTAGTGAAACCTATGCTTCGTATGAGCCTTCACCTAGGATAGACTTTCATGAACAACCTCCATGTTTAGAAACTATCGTTAGTGAGGCCCTTAGGAGAACTGACCAAATCTGTGAAAATATTATGGTAAGCAACCAAGCATTAAACCATAAGTTGGATAAATTACTAAGTTTGGATTCATCACGACCTAAGGAAATAGCACATGATGAGCATATAGATGATGTAGATGTGATTGAGGATAAGGTGAAAAGTCTAGACCCACAAGGTATCCCACAAGTTCCACCATCATTTAAGGCATACACATCGCGCGTGACTTAGCTAGGAGTAGTAGAAGAGACTTTAGGAATCCAATGGAGGTAGAACATTTGAACCAAATGCAAGCGGAGAATATAGGTTTGAATACTTAGTCTCGGTCTTACTCTTAGTTCTAGGAATTTCCTAGTGTTGATGAACCGAACATCAATCTTTACTTCCATCCTTAGATAAGCGAGGAACAGACCCACCCATCAACCAATTTAGTCCGGGTAGTTTTAGGATGAAGGAAGCCATTCACACACCCCTTCACCTCACATGGCATATTTCCACCCTAAGGGTGTGTATCGCTACTATCACCGCACTTAAACTTAAGTGTAGGAAAACTTCCCTTTATCTGTTAAATAAGGGTAGAGTCGGGCTTGTGACTCGAACAAAACAAGCGCTTGGGAGGCAACCCATGTGTATTTGTTTTCATTTTCATTTAGGTGTCGTATATCTTTTATTAATTGTTTATTCTCATGTTTGAATTTGTAAAAATGCTTTATTTTGTCTTTAACCTCGTCTTAATTACATATAAAGGTATTTTACATAAGGGATAAGTGTAGGGAGGATCACACGCGTTTTCAAAATAAGCGTGAACATGAGAATTACAATTATTTAAAAGATATACATGTGTTTGTTCGAGTCAAATGCTTGTATCGAGTCATAATGGATGTTATTGCATGAAATTTTTCCAGTTTTAAAGATAAAAGTTTTCGAATTTTTTCCAGAAAATCATGAGACCGATTCGCCATGATAACCTAACGCGTCGGTCGCAACTTGACGGTCGGGAGGAGTAAAGCGCTTACTACTTTTCTCGTTTTACGTCTTGCTTATAAATTTTGGAATATTCGGTCTTAATTTTCTAGAAAATCTGCAAACATCCATTCCACAAGCATTATATCTCATTTAAGTCTGGAATTACATCTTGTTGTGATTTTTCTTTTTCGGTTTGATGCGTTGGGTTGTTTGTTTTCTTAAAGTGTGCAGGTTTTATTTATCAAGAAGAAGATACATAAGATTGGAAGGAGCTTTTCACGCATACGTTCTTCTTGAAGAAATGTAACCACCACTTTACACGGATCCTACCGAGCTAATCAGGGGAGTATTAGTTTCTTTCATCTTTTATTACCTTCCATTATCATAACTTTGATACTTCGGGAACATTGGGGACAATGTTCGGTTTAAGTGTATGGAGGAAAATAAAATGGGAACTTTGAAACTATGCTTATCCTTGACTATTTGCTTTGTCAATTGTATTTGTGTAATAAACCATGAGAAAATGTCGGTTAGGGTAATTTTGGCGCCAAATTTAAATTTTTCATGACATATTGGAGTGGGCCATTAGTCTTAACAAAAGCGTCTCACAGATAGGAAGTTGCATGACTAGCACAAAAACCCTTTACCACCTAAATTCCATCCAAAATGTGAGGATCGCCCTTAGATTAGTAGGAATTAAAGCATTCATCTTTAATGCTTAGAGTGTGAACCGATAGTATAATAGATTCTAGAACTTGTTTTGTGATGCATTCCGAGATCGCTATTAAGACTACACTTGTATAGTTAGAAATAACTAAATGATAAGAGGCATTAGCATAACCCTTGTTTGATACCGGTAATATAATTACTTCTTCCACATCGGTTGAGTAATTCTCCCACACCCTTTGCGTTGTACTCATCTTTAGTACACGATACCCTAGTTAACCCCTCAGAGCCTATCCTTTTCGTGGTTCTCTTGATGTTTCGGTTTTTCCATAATATCAATGAAGAGCATTGTTTACACCCCACCCTCAAATATACACCAAAATTGCCTTATCCTACCCTGTATGCACTCACTTTTAGTGCATTATTGTTATCACCATAAACCCTTAGTTCAATTATCTAGTTGCTTGCATGAGTTGCTAAGTCGAGTCATATCCTTTGTACACAATTTTGGGATGATTGGGACTCATGGGAAAAAGTTAAAGTTTATGAAATGACTGGAAGGGAACGTAAAATTCCCTTATTTGCGTAATAACGTACCCCAAGTGTTTTGATCTTTTCAATTCGGGTCAAATTAGTGTTAGAGTAATAAAAACTCAAGTGTAGGGATGTGCCTATAAATCCCTATCATTTTGATATTACCATAGAGGATGGTAGAGTAAAAGTGTATGCAAAAAAAAAACAAAAAAAAAAATACGGGAAACCATCCTACATCTATCCTTTAAATTTATGTTTGTTTGTTTCAGTTATCTAGAGTTTAGAGTGTCGAGTCTTGGCTTAGCAACGCCATTCTTCGTATGCTTGTAACAATAAGATTTTTGACTTGCCACCACTAAATAGCCTATCCCACCAAACCCTTTGTTTCCCAATCGTAAGCCTAACGTTACAACCCTTTAAAGACCTCTTTGATAGTCTTTCCTAGGTGCTTACGCCAAAGCGATGGAGGTTTGATCTATTCTCAAGCCTATGGTAATCTATGTACTAGGACCGATTAATGAGTGTTTATCTTCCATTTCCAACTTATTATATTCCATATACACCCGAGAGAGATGTGAGTATCCAAACACCCCATGTGAGGTGCTAGTATGTAATTTCCGTTCTTGTTATGACTTTTGTGGGACTTATATGTGTTGTGGACTGTTTTAAACCAATGCTTCATGACCCCAACTTATAAATTAATTGACTAAAAGCACATTTGCTTGAGGACAAGCAAATACTAAGTGTAGGGTTATTTGATAAGGTTTTAAAATGTACCTTTTGAGGGTCTTTAAGCCGTATTTGATCACTTTTGTATTCGTTATTACTTAATATCGTTCCTTTTCACTTTTAGGTCTCTTGAAGGTAAATTCTTTGTAATGGCACTTATTTGGATGAAAAGGCATGGATATCTGAAGAAAATGGCCAAAGTCAAGAATCGAGACACTCAATTGCTTTGAAATACAAGGGGACGGCGTCCTCGCTAAGCTACTGACGCCGTCGAGCACTTGTGATGACTCATTAGCCAAATTGCTCATTTACAAGTGACGGCTTGAGGTTTTAAAAGAGTAGGGCGTCCCAACTCGGGCGCCCTAGATTTGATCGACGGCGTCGAAGATGAAGCGATGGTGTCACAACCATAAGGTGACGCCGTCATGTCGCAACACCAGCCAAGTAGGTTATACTGTTTTGGCCATAACTTTTGCATACGAACTCGGATTTAGGTAATTCAAAAGCCCGCGCGACCGGAAAGAGAAAATCTACAACTTGGAGAAAAATTCATTGTGACTCCGTCACTCTATAAGTGTGACGCCGTCACCCTTTTCCGACAAAAAATCTGCCTATAAATAGAACATTATAACTTCACTTTTGGTAGGCTCTAAACCCTAACTCCGATTCCAGGGTTTAGATAGGTGTTTTTCCAGCAACTTTGAAGGTTTCAATCACTCCAAAAATATCTTGTAATGGTTTGTTGATTATATCTTAATCCATATATTCAATTTATCATTATGTCTATCCTATGTTTGATTGTTTGTGTGTATGCTTGCATGTTCTCCATGTCCGGCTAATTTACTTGTGTGTTTGCTTAGGGAATATGAAACTTAATTATTGAATATTGATTGTTTGTCTCTTATCTTAATTGTTAATGATCTAGTAATGCGATAGGTCATTCGTTGTGTAATTAATGCTTGATTAAATCTTTGTGAAGCTTAGACTATAGCACTTAGAGTAGTTGTAAGCTAAACCATCCAAAGAGAGCCTTAGAGTTAGAGTTTATAATCCCTAGTGGGTTTTGTAGACGAGACCCTTTGGTAAGTTCAAAGAGTTAGGGATAAACGCATACCCTACGACTTTAGACACACACCGCGATTAAGAATAAGGACGTGACAGTTCAACCATCAATAGGAGATAATTAAGGAGTAATAAAACCTAAGTGAACACATATTTAAACTATCATACGAGCACACAACAATAGACATATACTATCCTTAGATTAGTTAATTAGATAAGTAGAGTAATCGATAGAAATACTAACTCCTAAATCCAAACCCCGAGATTCGTACCTTTCCATTTCATAAAATATAAAAATACAAAAATAATCATCCCTCACCTTTAGACTTAAATCAACATACACTTCAGCCTAACGACACTATTCCCCTAGAGAACGATATCAATACCCGTGGCTTACCCTAATACTACACTACAACGATTAGGTTCACTGCCTAGGGTGTTATAAAACTTGCACGAAGAAAAGGAAGTTCCTTTGACCCCGAACGATGCGTGTAGCGTTATCAGTACTTCGGGTTCTTGAGCTTCATACACTTTCTTCAGGGGGAGAGAAAAGTATACATCGGGGTTATTCTTTGGCTATTGGACTTAATCTGCTACTTCGATGGTATAAGTTTCTTTGTCTTCGGGTATGTGTATTCGGGTTCGTGAGCTCTAGTCTAAGAGACTGGCTGCATCAATTCATCTACTTGGTGGAAGTGGTCTCTTGACAACTTTTTGGTATGGATTGCTTCAGACTTCAGTGAAAAAGGAATTTGAGAAGATTATTTAAATGTGGGATGATACGTTGTTGTTGTTCTATTGGATGATATAACCTCGAAAGAAGAATCACGGTGATTATTCTTAAAAGGAGCAGCAAGATCGATGATAATGGTGTGCTTCTCGGTGCACTGGCTAATGGAAGCTTGAAAGCTTTGAATCGCTTTCGACTAAAGGATTTTCGGTTTGGGGAAGTCGCCAAAGTCTCACATTTTAAAGGCTCAATTTCTTTATTCTATCAAGAGCCTCGGAAGCTTTGGTGGTGAAAGTTTAAGAGCGATGACTTGTATCTTCTACAAATGTGTTGTCACGATATCCTTATCTCGGTACTCGTATCATCATCCTTCTTAAACTATATCATCAATTCTATCTCTGTATATATTTATCAAAAACAAAATACAAAAATATAAAACCAACAAAAAGAAAATAGAAAATTATAAAACCAACATAAACCCATAAAAATTAGAAAATTTGAAAAATACCAAAATATTTATTTTCAAAGACATGTCTTAGTATCGATAACATCTACGGTCTTAGAAATGTCATTCAATAATTTCACGGGACCATAGATGAAGTTCGAGCAGAGGTGTAAATATTTTTTCAAAACATGTCTCAAAATATGGCTTCTGATTATTTCTGATCGTAACAGGGCTTCAAATGATGGCTTGCGGTTATTTGATTGTAACCCACGCTTAAACCATGATTTGCTATTATTTTAGATAACAACCCGTTCTTCAAGAAAGGAAAGTGTTGCGCTAAACCAAAATTTCAAATATTTCGTGCACTTATCCTAAAACAAATATGAGGAAAGCATGTTGCCAAAAGATCATTGTTCTACTCAAATATTTTTCCTTCTAAAATTCTTGGAAAATATTTGTTTTAACATAATGGTGGTAAATGAGTTTCTTGTAAATCGATCGATTCGAGTTTTCATAAAAATTGAAAACTCAATCAATGACTTCAGTAGCTTTCAAACTTTTCACAACAATAAGTCATTGATTGAGGGGAGAATGTTTTCAAATCTATATCATCTAACGGGCTTTCTTAATTATCCTAAATGCTTAACTGAAAAATGATGTTAACCTACGTTGAAGGACTAGGTGCCTAGGATATGATTGTTAGGTTTAGATTATTAGAGTTTGATGAACACATAATCCCATGCTTTATATGATCTGATTGATATGTTGAATTGACTGTTATCAGTCGACTGATGTTTGGGTAATGTCGACCACCATATATCTGTATGTGTATTCACTAACGTATGCAGGTATATTGGTATATAAGAATGTTCCCGATCCGGATCCCACAATTGAGGATGATTGGATGCCGAAAGGAAAGGGCAACTATATCTTGGGTTGACAAATGAAGAAACGGAGCTTAATTTGACTTTTATGGAGAGTTGGCATAAATGCAACGTAAGAGGTCACACTGCATCAGCAGATGGTTTTCTTCATCATCAAATGAAGAAACGGAGCTTAATTGGACCTCTATGAAGAATTGGCATGAAAAATGCAACGTCAGAAGTCTCACTGCATCATCAGATGGTTTTCTTCCAAACCTACAACAATATCAATAGAAGCAGCTCAATCACCTAACGTATCTTTGTGCAGGGATACCATTTTTCTAAAACTTTGAAAAATTTTGTTTTTGAAAATGGAAAAATATTGTATTGAAAATAAATCGGATTCAAAGTTTTGAAATCAACCGGACTTTATTTTGTAAAATCTTCAGTGATTTCAAATTAAATATTTTCAAACGATATGTCATCAAAAAGTCCGTTTGTATGTTAAAATGTGGTGATCTAAAGATTTAATGTTATGTCATGGTATGATTTTCTTTAAAAATCAAGGTCTTTGAAAATAAAATTTTTTCTGTTCTTGTTTGATTGTGAAATTGTTTTATTTTACTTAAAAGATCTCTTAAAAACTATCATACCGACACTAACAATCTTTAATGTCTTAAAATGGTCCTTATCATCATTTTCAAAATCAAATCTTGGCACGTCTTTCCCAAAATTTTCTAAATGATTTAAATCTTTTGGGATCACAAATCTCAAATGGTTTGAAATTTTTGATCGTGGGAGAGATCATGATTTAAATCTCAAATCTTTTAATGGAATTGGTTTTAGTCCTTTAGAGGCACTCCGCCTCCATGTGCCCACAATTTCATATACATAATGCACATGTTGAGGGGAGCATTTATCCAAAACAAGATGAGTATTTAAACAATGCCACATTTTCTCCCATGTTTTCTAAACCTAATTAAATCACTTGGGATCCAAAATCTCAAAGGGTTTGATATTTTTGATCGGGGGAGAATTTGTGATTTAATAATAAAACTTGATAAAAGTTGATCATTTTGATTCAAATTTGCATATTGCTCTCCCATATGTGCTAAACGCTTTCGAATCTCGAAGCACATATTGAGGGGGAGCATTTCATAAGAAAATAAACTTTCAAGGTACAAAGATTTATATGTTTCAACATAAAGTACCTTGATTGATTTTCTAATGGTTTATTAATGGCTTTTGTGATCGTGGATGTGCTTCAAAATAACTATTTCCTCTATGTGATAAAATGATTTCAAATATCCTATGCACATACTGAGGGGGAGAATTTACCATGAAAATCAAATGGCTTTTTCCACGGAAATTGTGATCAAGAAATTATTTCAAAGAACTCTTGCCTCCATGTGCTGAACAATTTCAAAATCATATGCACATGTTGAGGGGGAGCATTTCTAAAATGATCAAAACAATTAAGGTACAAAATGTTTTGATTTTATATCACAAGTACCTTGGTTGATTTTTCAAAGATTCTTCAATTGGTTTCGAGAAGGAATGAACAATACTAAAAGACCGACCAATTTACTTTATGCATGGTGTTATAAGGACAGTTAGGTTAGGTATTTGTTCCCACGATCCCGCCAGAGGGATCTACCCAGGGACAATCCACTAGATAGTGTGGAGTCCTTAGGTATGATGAAAAAAGGAGAAAAATGAGAAATAGAAAGAGTGCGGATCGAGACGAGGCTAGTCTTGGAATAAACCCAACAAGGTTCTAGTAGTGAAGTCTCGGTAAGCTTGAAGGAATGAAGAATGAAAAGAATGAATGTGAAAAGGGTAAAATAAATAGCCCTCCAACAATTTAACCTTAGGCGTAAACGGGTTCAATACATATACTCGGTGGTTACTAAGGTAACACCGGTATTGAAGACAAGGCGTCATGGACCCGGTGGACGTCTTGCCGAACTTCCCAAGCAACTCAAGTTCCTCTTAAAAGAACTTGTTTCATTCTCACGGGAACCGACATAATCTATCAACTTTCTCTTAGAGATTGTTGATATTGAAGAAGGAGACCTCTCCACAGTCTCCGGCATAGGAACCAAAGTGCACAACTGAGTCTAGAGCAGGGAGATCATCCACAAAATCTCATTAGGGCACAAAATTAATGAAGTCTTGCTGTTTCACACAATGTGGAAAGTAAGAATATATTAAGAGTCCTACGCATTATCCTTGTGGTATTGCCAGAACATCTTTGTGATATGTAAAAGTATTCATGATGAAGATGGAAATCCTTCTATAGCCAACATCAAACAAGCTCTCGGTGGGTGACATGTGAGATCTTTTCAAAAGATCAAACTTGTGACAACTGGATAGAAACAACGGGGCGATTCATTCTTGAATCAACCTTGGTCCAGGAAAAGGATTGATGGATACCTTTGAAAAACCGGTCGTTGTGCTCAAAAACTCTTTTCTCTAGCACTTATTGTGTATTATGTTTTCAAAATAAAGGGTATTTATGATTGAAAATTGATTTCTTCTTCTAAACCTTCGTCGTATTGAGAAACTCTTTATCTTAAGCAATACGCGATTGTTTTAAATCATTTTTATCAATCAAGAAATCTCAATTTCTTGGTTCACTCACTCTGTGTTGTCTTCTTTGAGACATTTCGGTTTGAGAACGGCTAGAGCATTGCGAAACCCTATCAAGGAGATTCTTTGGAATTATACGACCTGGGAAGTACTTGTCTTGATCAGCGGGAAGTGGGCCGTGTACCTCAATTCAGCGAAGTGATCAAAGACACTTTCAGTATGCTTTATTGCTACTCGTTGTTTGCGGTACATTTAGACGGTTCGGTGATCGTAATTGAGGAGTCAATCCAAAGCCACATGCTCACAAAGATCCACACTTAATTGAAGAAATAATGGTGGTGCATATCTACATAACCTTGCTCGATATTTTTATACTATGCTTACGCTACTGTTCTGCGCAACTATCATGAACCGGTAAAGCTTCGCTACTCGATGGAAAGATGTCATGATCACGAAAGTGTGAGCATGTCGGTCCGAAAGTCACAACTTCACATGATGGCAACACAATAAAGGGTGATCCAGAGATTTACTGTGGCTGATGATCTCAAAGAAAGCTCGAAGATCAACAAGATGTGGATCAATTCAAAGACCTCCACTAAAAGTACAAAATAATCGGACAATGAAGAGTCACTACAAAAGCACAAAGATTGCGGAACTTGAAGAATTGAAGTCTACGAGCTCAGAACCAAAGTCAAGACTGAAGATAAAATAGAATGCTAGGATTTGAAATGTAAAATATGGGGTGATCTCCCTTTGGGGGAGATTGTTAGGAATTAGAAATTCCATAGTGAAGAGTCGGTCACCCCAAATATAATCTAGCATAAGTTAGCTCGTAGACATATCGTTATTTATCAGTTTATTAGATAGATATTAGTTTAGTTTAGCGTAGTGTAACACCGTGGAGGAAGGACGGGTCTTTACCCACTGTATACCTGATCCACAGGCCGTCAGGAGGTTGTTATGTCTGTAACTATAAATACCCCTTCCATCCTTGGAAGGGGTGGTGCTTCTTTCAATCTAAACTTTCATTTTTACAAAGCAAGTCTCTAACAAGAAACACCCTCTCATCTCTTTCTCTCTCAAATGGCTAACATGTATTTCCATCATCCAAGACCACCGAAT
This sequence comes from Chrysanthemum lavandulifolium, assembly GCA_022545495.1. Classification (NCBI taxonomy): domain Eukaryota; kingdom Viridiplantae; phylum Streptophyta; class Magnoliopsida; order Asterales; family Asteraceae; genus Chrysanthemum; species Chrysanthemum lavandulifolium. Next base: position 41,341,151 of record CM040239.1, on the reverse strand, counting down.
CATCAACACAATAATATTTACGATCCTACAAGGACTCCTTGTGCTATAAAAGGAGATCCTAGGTCATTGTTCTAGATACATATTCTTCAAGGTGTAACCCTAGTGATAAGCAAGATCACTCGTATTATTCTTAATAATATTGAAGCTTTGTGTTATCTTGTTCTCACTTACATTACATCATACAATCCATATTCGAGTATTATTAAGTATATTCCGTACTTATTAATATAACTCAAAGTATGACTAACACAAGGGTGTGTTTAGATCCATCAAGTGGTATCGAGCTTTGTTCGACACTTTGATTTAGAAGATCCAAGGAATAAGCTTAACCAACTCACTCAAATCAATGGAGATGGAAAACCGGTCCAACTCGCTCCAAGGCTTCCTAAGCTCAAAATCAATGAGTTTGAGATGTGGAGGATAATGATTGAGCAATACTTTTCATACAAGACTATGCTCATGGGAGATCATCTTAAATGGTGACTCCTTGAGCCAAGGAAGGAGGCGAGAGAGTTGGTGACAAAGAAGTTGTAACAGTTTACGCACCTTCTACCACCGATGAAAGAACACGAGAAGAAGAATGATATGAAGGCTAGAAGTTTGTTACTAATGACTCTTCCTAAAGATCATATCATTGCTTTCAAAGAAGTTCAAGGCGCAAAGAACTTTTTGAAGAGATTTGCTCAGTGTTTGGTGGCAATGATGCTACTAAGAAGATTCAAAAGACATTGTTTAAGCAAAGTTATGAAAACTTCTGCTCCAAGCAATGAATCACTTGTGACATCTTCACCAAACTCCCGAAAATTGTCACACAATTAGTCGTGTTTGGAATTGAGGTAGAAAAGGAAGACCTTAATCAAGTTTCTAAAAGTTTGCTCGCTTGAGTTTCATACTAATGTTGCGATGCGGGAAAATAAACCGAGATTGAAACTATGAAGCTCAATGATCTTTACAACAACTTCAAACTCATTGAACAAAGATTGAAGAAAGCGGAAACTTGGTACAAGCTCTAGCGACTTGGCATTGATGTCAACCTCATTGCGGTGATGACTACGAAGATGATGATGATGATGAAATTGCCTTCTTTGGTTCTCTGATTTCCATCGGTAATGCTATTCTTACCGCTGCGAGTTCAAAGAAGAAGGTTGTTGGTATTGGAGATCCTACCTTTTATGCCTTTATCTCCTCTCAGTTAATGGCTCTATATTAACTCATGAAGACATAGAGCAAATTAATGATGATGACTTGGAGGAGATGGACATAAAGTGGCAAATAGCTCTTCTTAGCATGAGGGCTAGGAAATTCTACAAGAAGACTGGCAAGCCAATTCACATCAATGGTAATGAAACTACATGGTTTGATAAAAGAAAGTAGAGTGTTTCAAGCTGTCACAAGTTGGGGCATTTGCTAGAGAATCTGAGAGACCAAGGAAGCAGGACAATGTGTCTACTTGGTACAAGCAAAAAAAGAACCAATTGTGGAGGAACCAAAGGCAATCTTGGCAATTGATGGTGTGAGCTATGATTGGAGTTTCATGGCTAATGTACAAGAAGAACAACCTTCGATCTCGCTTTATTGCTCTGAGAACATGCTCTCATGGCCTTCTCGACGACTGAGGTACAAAACTTTGAAAGTTGTTATAAACATGTAGGGCTTCTAGAGAATGTGAAAGGCTTAATGAATTATATGATAACTAAAACGAGTTGTTTCTTTGCTAATTATAATGTGTCAAACCTTAGAAGAGGCATATCCGTATTAGAAAACCAACTAGAGCATTATAGAGCAAATGAGACAAAATATAATGATGATATGGTTGTTCTAAGAAGAGAGTTAGATCATAAGATACCAGTGAATGAGGCACTAAAATAAGAGCTTCAAAAACTTAAAAAGATAAATGATAATGTCAATTTATTTGTTGACACCTGTTATTATCAGTCTAAGTCAATTGATAAAATTTGGAATGCTCAAATTACTAGTAAAGTTAAGTCTGGTATGGGATACAATACAGTTCCTCCACCACTAAGGGGTGTTCCATCACCTCTTGGCATAGATTTAACTCATATAGGCCTAGAAGAATTTCAAGAACCTAATCTTGAATATGGTCCTCCCAAATTTGTGAAAAGTGAGGAAGAGGTTAAGCATGAATCGATGTTTTCGAAGTGCAAGCGACTCATCTGCGTCAGATTAAAATGTTAAAAGGATGTAGAGGCTTCTATCCCACAAGTTGTAAATACTATTAGAAGAACCTAGGAAACAAGTTAATAAGCGTAGATCAAGCGTAAAGTATCTTTGAGATGTATAGAAACAAGTCATCAACTCCTAGGGGTAACGGAGGAGTTGGAATCATGTTCAACAACTAGGTAGTGAGTTTGTGATGAACAATAAACCATGTTATATCCGTGGTAGCTTTGAACATTTACATGCTAATTGTGACTATCATGTTGGGAGAAGGAAGTCTATGGGAATAAAGGGTGGAGTCAAACATGTTTCAAAACAAAATACACCTAATTCATACGATAACATGATCCCAAGAGCGATTCAACTAAGAAATGGAGTTAAAACTTTTGCCATTGCTAAAGCTTAACACTTGCCACCCTAAAACACATGTTACAAGTGCAAAATCCAAAACAACTTTTGTAAAACTGCATAAATAGGGAAAAGGTCTTTTAATAATAAGCGGGTTCAAAATAACCTACGGTGGGTACAAAAACTAATCCATGATTACCCTTGCTCGATCAAAAGTTCTCATTGCAAGGGTTGTAAACAAGAACAAGGGTAACATGGGAAATGTTGTGAAGGCCTCGGACATTGGGAATGGAAACCTAAAGGAATTACCTCAACAACCAATCCCAATGGTGTATTAATGACCTTTGATAAATATAACTATATCGACACGGCGGATCCAAGTCAATCATGGCTTGGGTCTCCAAAAAACTAACTCCTTTCTTATATGTATAGGAACATCCAAGGACAAAGAGATCAAATCAAGGCTACAGAGATAGTGGATGTTCAAGGCACATGACCGGCAAAAGTCATATCTCTAAAATTTTGAATACTATGATAGGCAGTTTGTCGACTTTGTAGGTGGAGTTAATGGAAAAGTTTACGTAAAGGGGTCATCAAAGCGGTAACTTGGATAATTTGAACACATGTACTATGTAAAGAGCTTAAGTATAATCTTTTAGTGTGTCACAAATGTGTGACTAGAAAACAATGTTTTTCTTGAAGATATGTTTTTGTTCTCTCTAAGGATTTTAAGATGCACGATGAAAGTCAGTTCTTCTTAAGATTTCTAGAAAAGGCAACTTATATAGCTTTGATATGAATAACATTGTTGCTAAAGATGATTATGCTTGCTTGCTTGCAAAGGCCACAGTGGATGAATCCATGTTATGGCATAGAAGACTTGGTCATTTAATTTCAAAACCATAAATAAGATTGTTAAAGATGGTTTGGTAAGAGGCTTGCCTCAGAAAAGATTTGAAAATGATCAAACCTGCGTTGCTTGTCTTAAAGGCAAACAACATAGAGCTTCTTGCAGGTCAAAATTGGTTAATTCTATTGCTCACCCACTTCATATGTTACATATGGACTTGTTTGGTCCTACATCTGTGAGTAGCCTAAATCTTAAGAAGTATCGTCTTGTTGTGACTGATCGTTTTAGTAGGTTTACATGGGTTTTCTTTCTTAAAACTAAGGATGAAACAACTGGCATCCTTAAGACCTTCATTACAGAAGTATAAAACCAATATGATATGAAAGTTAAAATCATTAGGTGTGTCAATGGGACATAGTTTAAGAATAGAGTTATGGATGATTTTTGCAGAGATAAAGGTATTAAAAGAGAATTTAGTATAGCTAGAACTCCTCAACAAAACGGTGTTGCTGAGAGGAGAAATAGGACACTACTAGAGGCTGCTAGAACCATGTTGGCATATTCAAAATTGCCAATCACTTTACGTGAAGCGATTAACACTTTGCTTGTTATGTGCAAAACAGGGGTTTTAGTAGTGAAAACAAAGAACAAGACACCTTATGAGTTATTTAGAGGTAGACCCCCTATCCTAGACTTCATGAGGCCATTTCGATGTCATGTCACTATTCTCAATACCATAGATCATCTGGGCAAATTTGAAGAAAAATCTGATGAAGGGTATTTTGTTGGGTATTCTATGGTTAGTAAAGCTTTTAGAGTATTTAACTTAAGAACCCAAAAGATTGAAGAGAATTTGCATGTTGAGTTCCTAGAAAACAAAGTGAATGTCAAAGGAACCGGTCGAGAAAGGTCATTAATCTTGATACTCTAACCCATACCATGAACTATGTACCTATCTCTACAAGTACATCTACTTATGATTTTGCGAGTTCGAAGAGTTTCTTGATAATGATGAACCAAGCAAGGATCAAGCAGATGATCAAGATGAATTCATTTGCCACTATGGGACTATGAGATAATGATGATATTCAAGACTGGAGATGCTCAACCTCTAATGATTACGGAAAGAAGGAGATAGCAATATGAACATCAGAAATCACAGCGGTGGAATTTCATATTCCATCTGCTATGCGGAAGTTTCCACTGCAACACCAGTGGAAAATACAACTCGATTCTGAGGAAGCTCAAGCTAATGATGTTGAAATCTCAAATATGCCAAATGAGATTGCGGTTCCTCAAACTCCCCATACCTCAATTCATAAATCACATCCTCTTGAAAATGTGATTGGGGATGTAAATTCACATGTGAAGACTAGAAGTCAATCACAATTTCCTGATGTTCATGGATTTATTAGTGAAATCTATAAATCTAAGAATCATGAAGGCAAGAATGAATGTCTTTTCATGTGTTTTCTGTCACAAATGGAGCCAAAGAATGTATACAAGGCACTTGAAGATGAAAGTTGGGTGGAAGCAATGCAAGAAGAGTTGCTCCAGTTCAAGATTCAAAAGGTTTGGGTGCTTTGCAATTTACCTCATGGCAAGAAGGTAATAGGTACAAAATGGGTGTTCAGAAACAAAAAGGATGAAAGAAGAATTGTTATAAGAAACAAGGCTAGGCTTGTGGCTCAAGGATACACTCAGGAGGAGGGTATTGACTATGAAGAAGTGTTTGCCCCAGTTGCAAGAATTGAAGCAATCAGGATGTTCTTAGCCTATGCATCTTTTATGGGCTTTAAAGTCTATCAAATGGATGTAAAGAGTGCTTTTCTATATGGGCAAATTGATGAGGAGGTATATGTTTCACAACCTCCAGGACTTTGAAGACCACGACTATCCAAACAAAGTGTACTGTGGTGGTTAAAGCTTTGTATGGCTTGCATCAGCACCAAGAAAATGGTATGAGACCTTAACTACTTATCTTCTTGATAATGGGTTTCATAGAGGCGAGTGGATCGACTTTGTTCATCAAGAAAACAAGAATGATATCTTGTTGGTTCAAGTATATATTGATGATATTGTTTTGGCTCTACAAAGGCAGAGATGTGCAAAGAGTTTGAGAAGTCGATGAAGGATGAGTTCAAGATGAGTTCTATGGGTGAACTCGCATTCTTTTGGGACTTCAAGTACAACAAAGGCGGATGGTATTTTCATCAATCAAGATAAAAATGTGGGTGAGATACTAATGAAGTTCAAGTTCATCGATGCAAAGTCATCCAGGACCCTGAGACAAGACTACACATCAACTTTTGAAGGAGAATAGTGGTGAAGCGGTTGATGTGCACATGTACGGATCTATGATTGGCTCTTTGATGTATCTTACATCATCTAGGCGACATTATGTTTGTAGTATGTGCTTGTGCAAGGTTTCGAGTCACTCCCAAGTTCTCACACTTGACTGCTGTGAAGAAGATTTTCGATATCTTAAAGCATTTCCTAATGCGGGATTATGGTACCTAGAGAATCACTTCTAGAAGCGGTTACTTACTCGAGATAGTGACTATCTTGGAGCTAGTTTGGATAGAAAATCTACAACGGTGGATGTCAATTTCTTGGAAATAGATTGGTGTCATGGCGGTCAAGAAACAAACAATGGTGGCAAATTCATCAAGCGAGGCGAGTATGTGGGCTGCTTGCAAGTTGTGTCTTTCAAGTTCTATGGCTTCAAAATCAACTTTTGGACTATGGGTACAATTTTATGAATACCATCATTTATATTGACAATAGTAATACCATTTCCATAATTAAGAATCGATTCAACACACAAAGACTAAACATATTGAAATTAGACACCATTTTATAAGATATTGTTATGAGAAAAGGCTAATACAAGTTGTCAAAATCCATCCGATGATAACTATCTTTGATTTATTAACAAAATGACTTGATGTGGGTAGATTTGAAGCTTGGTAACAAGTATTGGAATGCTTAATCCATAAAAAATTTGTGTCTAATGGTCTTTGGTGTTGAGGGGAGGTTTTTTGGTACTAAAATTGTTGTATATGTTTGTATATATGTTTGCTTGTATTTTTGCTTGTCCACTAAATTTTATGCAGAGAATAAGGCTAACACTGGAAACTAAAATGCAATCAGTGGTAAAAGTTACTCTCATAGTGGAAAAAGTAAAACAAAGAAACTTCATTGCATTAAAGAAGAAGTTCATTACATTCAAGAAGAGAGTACTAACAACCACCATCAAAACACAAAGATAAAAACATAAAACAACCTACACATCTACATCTACACAAGATACTCCATTGGCTTCTTGCCCTTGACCTGATAGTTGTGCTTGGCCTTCTCTGCACGCTTCCTTTTATTCTCAAAGGTTGACTGCATTTTTGGACATGCAAGACCAAGAACTTGTGGAGGAGGCCTTGGTAGCATTGCAGGCTTCTCTGGTATGGAGATTTGCTACATGTTGGAGAGAGCTTCCAAAGCCTTTGTCGAGCCCTTGGCAACTCCTTGGACAAGGAATAGGTCTCATCATCATCGATGAGTGGAGTAGAACTTAAGAGAAGGTGCGAGGATTGGCAACAGTGCGGTCTTGGCAACCGGCTTGGCGATCTTCGTGGTTGGCTTCTTGGAAGAAGAGCTTGTAGCATGGGGTGGAAAGTAACATGCCCACTTTGATGCCTCGAAGATGACTCAATCTACGTGTTAGAGGAGGAATCAAAGAGATGTCAATAATGTTGGGAAGATTGCTCGTGGTTATTTTTAGGGATCTTGTGCAAGTTAGAATGTGTTTTGAAATTATGATGAGCCGAGCCCTTTTATATAGGCAAAGTCGATCAAAGGGTTCATTAAAGGAGATATTTATTTTACCTATTTTGGTAGGTTGAAAAGTAAATATAGATATTATCGGGTTGACTTTGGGAAGATATTTGTGAATAGTGGCTTGGTTAAAAGTAACTTTGGTTAAAAAAAAGTTGGTTATGAATATTCTTTGTTCTATACTAACACTTGCAGGTACATAACCAATCTTTTCTGGGAGTTGTTCTTAAAAGGTGTGTAACTGAGACACACAACAAATGGTTTTTGATTCACCATGTCAAATCCACATAAGAATCAACTAGTCCAGAGCAAATGTCTACTGGTAAAGACTTAATAAATCCGTTTATGGTTGATAGTTTACCAAAAACTATATGGTTATCAACTCACCATATTCTATGTGATTAAGAGTTGGCTACTCCATAGCAAACGTCTCATGGTAAAGACATATCAAATCCGTTGATAGCTGGTAGTTTGCTAAAAACTATAATAAGAGCGGTCCATTTTCTTATGTTTTACTTACCGATCTTGAAAAGTTTTGTGAAAAATTACCCTTTGCTAGTTCACAGTTCCACGCCGCGTTGTTATTTTTACCATTGTTGAACTAGCTGTTACAACTTTGTGTCGATAACAATTTTTACTAGCCGTTGAGAGTAACTTCTTTCCATGTTAATAGGTAAAATTTCCTAATTGTTAGAAAGCTTTCCATGTTAATAGGATTTACTAAATCCTAACATTACCACTGCTATAGGAAAATGTGTTTAGATGAGTATAGAAAAGATCTTGTGTATATTCTATATTCTTAGCTTTATACTTATTTGTAAAGGACTCCTTGTGCTATAAAAGGAGGTCCTAGGTCATTGTCTTAGGAACTCACTTACGTACTTACATTTACAACTTACGAATCATAAGCTTCAAAGTGTAACCCTAGTGATAAGCAAGATCACTCGTATTATTCATTAATAATATTGGAGCTTAGTTTTGTGTTTAATCTGTGTTCACTTACAATACATCATATAATCCATCTTCTAAGTATTACTAAGTAAATTCCACGTGCTTGGTAATATAACTCAAAATATCACTGACACAAGGTGTGTGTCCAGATCCATCAAGTGGTATCAGAGCAAAGCATCTGATATTTTGATTTAGACGACACAAGGAATAAGCTTAACCTACCCACTCAATTCAATGGAGATGGAAAACAACCGGTCAAACTCTCTACTCCAAGACTTCCTAAGCTCAAACTTAATGAGTTTGAGATGTGGGAGATCTTGATTGAGCAATACTTCCTCATACGGGACTATGCTCTATGGAAATCATACAAGCGGTGATTCTTTCAAGTTTGTGTCGAAGGCTGAAAGTTGGTGACACGGATGTTGTGATGAATACATACGAGACTAATATTGAAAAGCATTAAGAAAGAATGATCTTAAGGCTAGAAGTTTGTTCTTGATGACTCTTCCTAGAGACCGAGATCATAACATTCAACAAGTTCAAGGCGCTAAAGAACTCTTTGAAGAGATTTGCTCAGTTTTTGGTGGTAATGATGCTACAAAGAAGACACAAAAGACATTGTTAAAGCAAAGTTATGAAAACTTTTCTACTTCAAGCAATGACTCATAATAGCATCTTCACCAAACTTCGTAAGATTGTTACTGGCCGATGTGTTTGGCATTGAGGTAGAAAAGAAGACCTCAATTTGAAGTTTCAAAGAAGTTTGCCTTGAGTTTCAAACTAATGTTCTGTCTCGGGAAAACAAAGCAGATATTGAAACAATGAAGCTCAATGATCTTCACAACAACTTTAAACTCATTGAACAAAGATTGAAGAAGGCTGAAAATTGGTACAAGCTCAAGCGACTTGGCTTTGATGTCAACCCTCGTTGACAGTGATGATTCTGAAGATGACGGTGATGATGATATTACCCTACTTGGTTCTACAGCCCATGGTAATGTTAGTGTTACCACTGCAGGTTCAAATAAGAAGATTGCTAGTATTGGAGATCCTACCTTTTATGCTTTTATCTCCACTCGAGTTAATGGCTCTATATTAACTCATGAAGACATAGAGCAAATTTATGAAGATGACTTATGGATATAAAATGGCAAATAGCTCTTCTTAGCATGAGGGCTAGGAAGTTCTACAAGAAGACATCAAGCCTATTCACATCAATGGTGGTGAAACCGCAGGCTTTGATAAGAAGAAAGTGGAGTGTTTTAAGCGCCACAAGTTGGGACACTTTGCTAGAGAATGTAGAAGACCAAAGACCAAGGACAACATGTCTACTTGGTACAAGCAAAGAAGGAACCAACTATGGAAGAACCAAAGGCAATGTTGGCAATTGATGGTGTGAGCTATGATTGGAGTTTCATGGCTAATGATCAAGAGGAAGAACCTTGGATCTTCTCTTGTGTGTCTCGAATTTTCTCTCATGGCTTTCTCGACTCACGAGGTACAAAATTTGAAAGTTGTTCTAAAACATGTAGAATTGCTAGAGAAGTTGAAAGACTTAATGAATTATATGAAAGTCAAAGAACGAGTTGTTTACGCTAATTATACTGTGTCAAATCTTAGGAGAGCTATAGCAGTATTAGAAAAACAACTAGAGCACTATAGAGAAAATGAGTCAAAATATAATGATGATATGATTCTTCTTAGAAGAGAGGTAGAACATACGACAGCTGTGAATGAAGCATACCAAAAAGAGCTTGAAAAACTTAGAAAGAAAAATGAGAATGTTGATATAACTATTGACATTTGTTATCATCAATCTAAGTCAATTGATAAAATTTGGGATGCTCAATTTTATAGTAAAGTTAAGTCAGGTATGGTTTATAATACAGTGCCTCCACCACTAAGAGGTGTTCCAACACCTCCAGGTATAGATTTAGCTCATACAGGTCTAGAAGACTTTCAGAAACCTATTAGAGAATATGGTCCTCCCAAAACTGTGAAATGTAAGGAAGAGATTAAGCATGATAATCGATGTTTTTGAAAGTGCTAGTGACTCATCGAGTTGTTGATGAGAATGTTAAAAAGAATGTGAGGCTTCATCCCAAAAGTTGTAAATCTCATTACGAGAGGAACCTAGGAAACAAGCTAATAAACCTAGATCAACTGTGAAGGTATCTTTGAGATGTATAGGAACAAGTCATCGACTCCTAGGGGTAACCAGAGGAGTTGGAATCATGTTAAATATCAACAACTAGGTAGTGACTTTGTGATGAACAATAAAGCATGCTATATCTCGTGGTAGTTTTGATCATTTACATGCTTATTGTGACTATCATGTCGGGAGAAGGGAAGTCCATGGGAATAAAAGGGTGGAGTCTAACTGGTTTCAAAATAATGTACACCCTAATTCACATAGCAAAATGATCCCAAGAGCGATTCAATTAAGTGGCCTCAAAACTTTTCCTTTGCAAAAACGTGTAACGCTCACCCTAAGTCACTGTTAAAAGTGAAAAGTTCAAAACAACTTTGCAAAATCAGCACAACAGGAAAAGAACTTTTCAATATAAAAGGTTCATTATAACCAACAATGGGTACCTAAAACAAACCAAAGGTATCCACCGCTGCTCATTCAAAAGTTTCCACCGCAAGGGTTGTAAACAAGAAAAGGGGGACATGGGCAATGTGAAGGCCTCAAGACGTTGGTAATGGAAACCTAAAGGAATTACCTCATCAACCAATCCCAATGGTGTATCAATGACCTTTGATAGATTTAACTATATTGATACACGAGGCGGATCCAAGTCAATCATGGCTTAGGTCCCCAAACGAAACTAACTCTTTTTTTTTATGCAGGAACATCCAAGGACAAAAGATCGGATCAAGGCTACATAGATAGTGGAAGTTCAAGGCACATGGTGGCAACAAGTCCTATCTCTCAAATTTTGAACATTATGATGGATGATTGTCGACTTTGGAGTAAAAGTCAAACACAACCGTAATGATGCAAGGAATTTAAAGTAAAAGACATGGATTGTTATTCATATTTAACAAATATTCACTCTAATTGCAGAGGTTACATCCATTGGGTTCATACAACAAGCATCATTACATTAATTGGAAAACAGAACACATCATCAACCTACAAAAGCTTCATATCCTACCCCAACCCTACTCCATCTAACCACCATCAACCATCTATGGGTTGTTTGGGAAGGCCCACGTTGGCATCACCTTAGGTGCATTACGCATATCAATCCAGTCATACACCTTAGGGCTTGCTAGCCCTATCACCACTTTTTTAACAGGTGGTGAAGATGATGAAGGTCCCTCTTGTGGTGGTGTCACAACAATGGTGGAAGGAGGCATCCGCAATTCTCGGATGGAAGGATTCGTGCAAGGAGGCACATCCAAGATCCTTGAAGTAGTATCATCATTTGTGCTTGTACATGGGAAAATGTATCTTGCATTGGAGTCCGAGCTATCTTCAATGATGATGACCTCTTGTGGCTTTGGTTGAGTTGAAGAAGGACCCAAGACAATGTGGTTTGAATAAGCATCCGCATGAGTTCTTTTTCTTGATGAAACTGCTTCAAACACCTCTTTCTTCTTCGTACCAAGATTGTTAAGCACATAATGCCAATGTGCTTGAGTCCATTCACTATCTGAAGATGAGCTGTCAGATGAAATGTTGATTGGATTTGAATTGCTCATGGTAATTTTTGGTAAAGTTGCTTTTGACTGATTTTAGGAGAGAGAAGTGTTGTTGTGTTAGAAGTTTGTGGGTGCTTGGTTCTTTAATACATGATTAAGTTAGATTCAGTAACTTAATGAAGGGAAGGTGTAAGTGGTTGAGGAGTAAATGAAGTCTCTTGACCTTGGTAAACGAATCAGTGACTAGGAGTTGACCTAATCAACTTGGCGTTTTGCCACTGCAAATTTTGGAATCACTCTTTATCTAACCACCGATACCTCACAAATGCTTTCAGATATGATTTATGCTTGTGACAAAGCAGATTGAAGGATTCTTTGTTTACATTGAAGATTGTTGTTGTCTAGTGCTAGTATCTTTTGTTGTCCATCGCATCTTATGAAGAAATTATGCCTAACAGTGGTAACTACAATGCAATCAGTGGTAACAGGTTCTCTCACAAAGAAATCAGTAAAACAAAGAAATTTTATTCAAGTCATCATGATGATTCCTTACAACCAAAGAGAAAGTGCTCCTAAACACAAACAAAACATAAAATCCTACACCCTACAACAGCTACTCCATTGGCTTCTTGCCTTTACCTACATAGTCATGCTTGTTCTTCTGGGCTCTCTTCCTTTTGTTCTCAAAGGTTGACTGCATTCTTGGACAAGGAAGACCAAGAAATTGTGGAGGAGAAGCCTTACAGGCTTCTCTGGTATAGCTATCTGCTTCATGTTTGAGAGAGCCGTCTTCAATGCTGTTGTCAGAGCCTTTGGCAAATATTTGGCCAAGGAATATGTCTCATCCTCATTCTCATCATCATCTAATGAGGTGGTGTAGAACTCAAGAGATGGTGCATGTTTGGCAGCAGGTGCACGCTTGGCAGTCTCTTTAGTATACATCTTGGATGAAGTGCTTCCAGCCCATGGTGTAAAGTATCCAGCCCACCCTAATATCTCTGAGGAAGACTATGACTCGATCACAAACTCTTCCTCTGAATCAGAGGAGATGTTAATGGTGTTGGAAGGATTACTCATATTTATATTTAGGGATTTTTGTGTGTTTGAGTGTGTTTTGATGAAGGTTCCAATACGCCAAGTCTCCTTATATAGGCAAAGTCGGTTACAAGAGTTCATTAATGTATATATTTACTTTTCCCTATTTTGGTAGGTTAAAGAGTAAATATAGATATTATCGGGTTGACTTTGGAAGATATTTTTAGGTATTGGCTTGGTTAAAAGTTGTTAGCCTCACTTTTTATAAAGATAACGTCACTTACGTGAATTGGACTAGATGCGTAGTATACTTTGCCCTTAGGGACTAGTATTGTTTAAGTGGCAAAGATAGAGCCTATAAATACCCCTCATGACTCTCCATGAGGGTGAGGTGAATCATTAGGTTATTTGTATTGTGTGTGTTTTTATAAACCTTGTGTTTTCTCCTCCTCTCTACTTTTCTCTCTAGAAAGGATGATGTTCTTCATCTTCTTCCACCAACCCCGACCTCCGAACCACATAAATCTTATGTTCATCGGTCCCGAAAATTGGTATAACAAGCCACGGTTGTTGTTTGTTGATTTATGTTGGTTTTGTACAATGTTTTATTCTTGTTTTGTGCTATTTTACGTGGGTCGGAAATATTTTTTCCGTATTATATGGGCAAACAGTTTAACATATTGTTTTTTTGTATCCTTATCCTTGGTAACAAAAAGTCCGATCTTTCTTCATGTATATGTGTCTTGGGTATATTTTTTCCAAACAGTCACTTTTATTTTTTGTACCAATATATCCGTGAAAGTCAACGTGGTCAAACCTTCATCTTCATGTGGTCAAACAGGTCAAAAGGAAGCATGTTTATGTTTTTCGGGTTTTTGTATGAAGATGGTCGGAAAATCTCGCCGGAAAAAGTCAAAGGGTCAAAACCCTCTTTTCACGCATAAGAAGAATCTCTGTTGGAGTTACGCCAGTACAGAAAAGTTACGATGTATGAAAAGTTACGCGTATGCGTTCACGCAAGCCTGGCTTACGCCTAAGGCCTACGCATATGTTTACACGTATGCTTACGATAAGCATGACGTTACGGCGTAGGCTACGATAACCAAAAAGCATTTTACGATAAGGATTTGAAGAGAAAAAAAAGTTTACGCGTAAAATAGACCAAGACCACAAACATCATATACCATATACCACTTACACCTCGACCTCAGCCCATAACCTCTTCAATCCGAAAAACCAAAACCTATCCTACATCTAGACTCACCAATTAACCCTCCCCAACTCTCAAACTTCAAAGAAAAATATTAAAAACAATCTCAGATTCGGATTCTATTTCTTTTGTAATCTTTCATAGATTATTTCAAATGAATCCTCATCATCATTGATCAATATTTCTGTCACTATCCGAATTAAAAGACAAGAATATAACAACTATGTTATCTCTTATCTTTAAAGATCGTTCTGGACTCAAATCAAAGATTAAAACCTTACCCGAGACCCTTTATAAAGGATCATGAAGCTCTTCACACTTCTTGATTCGGACTTGTGCTGTAATAGATAATCAAGGTTCGGTATGATTTGTAAATTGTGTTGATTCGGATGTGATTTTGCCGTGAGATAAATGAATGAGATTCGTTTGTTTTGTTGTGAGAGTTGATTTGATGATAAGGAGATGTGATTTCGCGATAGAAAGAGTTTGGGTGAGAGAAAAGTTATGTTGGTAGGCGTTTTTATGTTTAGGTTTAGGTCTGATGAATGATATGGTTATACCGGTTGGAATTTATCTGGATTGGATCGGACCATATTAGTGAAACATGGACTTGGGCTTTTGATATTATCAATCGAACTTGAGCTTTGACATGTGGTTGGACTGGACGCTTGGACATGGATGCAATGGACTATCAATGAAACAAAAAACTTGTCATCAGAAACTTGTTGTTACAAATTTTGGATACAATTTTTTTGATAATTTGTAATATGAGAGGTATTTTGGTATGGTATAAAATTTTCACGGATGGATACATTGTTCACGGCTTGAGCGATAATTGAAAAAATGGCTACGGAGTTTTTTTATGCGGTATTATTCACGAGAAATTGAAGTGATGTTTCACGGTGGACTTCTTTATCTTTGAGGCGTTGGTTGGTTGGATGCATGTCTCAAGACAACTAGTTGGAGCACATTATGAAATTTGAAAATATGGTTATAAGCGGTAAGGAGTTACGTTGTAGTGCTCACGGTGTGTAACCATCACTTTAAGGAGTTACGTTGTTGTGCTCGATGTCACACGAAGTTGTGGATTGTTCAAAATTAGAACAAGCGACAAGTCACAAGTTGGGATGCTTACTTCCTTTTTCAATTTAGTAGTACCTGGGCTATCTCCTTATGTGGTCATTAAAATTAGCCGGTGAATTCTAAGGAGGTTTGATAATAGGTTGGTTAGAGAAAATTATTGAGAGTATCTTTGCGACATATTCTCACGGAAATTATGATCAAGCTATGATGTTTGAAAATTGCATCAAGAAGGTAATCTGGAATATGCGCAACATTATGATGATTCCGATAGCTCGCAACCATCGGGAGGAGAAGTTGGTATTTCATCTTCCGAGATTGGATTACGAAGGGATTTTTGCTTAAGACCGAAGAAGGAGAAGTAGTGTGGTGTACATCGGGTTTTTACCAACTTGGATGCAATACTAAGTGAGTTATGTTGTTATGATGTTCCCGAGCGACAACCATTATGCGTTCAAGAGTTTACTTTCTCCGCTGCGTGTCGAAGAATTAAGGCGTGTTGGAAGAGTGTTGTCGGTTCGGGAGGAGCATAGAAAGAAAAAGGCTCACTAGTTAGGAGGAGTAATAACCTAACTAGACCGTTACGCTTGAAGTTCGAGCTACAAGAAGATCATTTTCCGAGGTCATCGGAAGGGAGAACTTCAAGTTTGCCTCAAGATCAGACTACGAGACTCGCACTTCAAGAAAGTCAACATTGTTCATTACTATTGTAATTTACTTTGTTTTGTATTTATAGGTCTCATTGTAACCATTCACGTGTGACACTATCTTGGAGGAGATTGTCGACCCTCGCTTTTTATAAAGATAACGTCACTTACGTGAATTGGACTAGATGCGTAGTATACTTTGCCCTTAGGGACTAGTATTGTTTAAGTGGCAAAGATAGAGCCTATAAATACCCCTCATGACTCTCCATGAGGGGTGAGGTGAATCATTAGGTTATTTGTATTGTGTGTGTTTCTAAATAAACCTTGTGTTTTCTCCTCCCTCTCTCTACTTTCTCTCTCTAGAAAGGATGATGTTCTTCATCTACTTTCACCAACCAAGACCTCCAAAACCACATAAATCTTTATGCTTTTCAGTCTTGACAAAAGTAACTTTGGTTAAAGAACAAGTTGGTTATTTTTACTCTTTGTATTATGCTAACTTAGGCAGATACATAACCAAGCATAGATGGGAGTTGATCTTAAAAGGTGTATAATTGAGATCCACAACAAATAGTTATTGATTCAGCATGTCTAATCCACATAAGAATCAACTAGTCTAGAGCAAACGGCTACTGTTAAAGACTTGACAAATCCGTTTATGGTTGATAGTTTACCAAAAATTATATGGTTATCAACTCACCATATTCTTTATGATTAAGAGCTGGCTAGTCCATAGCAAACGGCTCATGGTAAAGACATATCAAATCCGTTGATAGCTGGTAGTTTGCTAAAAACTACAATAAAGGCGATCCATTTTTAAATATTTTCATATAAGAGCAATCTAGTTTTCATATATTTTTCTTTACCAACGCTCTTTGAAATTTTGTGAAAATTACCTTTGCTAGTTCACAGCTTCCATCGACAAAGTGTTATTTTTACCATCGTTGTTCTAGCCGTTATAACCGATTGTGTCAAGAATTTATTTTTACTAGTCGTTGAAAGAAACCACCGATTTCCTTATATATAGGGTAAAATTTTAAGGAGATTATCTACTTTCCATATTGTTATTTATCCGCTTAAGATAAATACTTTCTAAAGATAGTCTTTCTTGCGCAATTATCTTAAACCCTAACCCTATATATTTTTATCTCTCAATTGGCTAGTTATTCCTTCAATTATTACTGACCTAATATCGTTTTTCATCAAAAGTTTCTATGGCACCATTAAAATTTTCAGATGAGCACAACCAAGTGGCCTACCTACAAAAGTCTAACGAGAATAGTGGCCCTGTTTTTCACAAGATTGTGGACTTTCTTAATACTACCCATATAAGGTATGCTTTGCTTTTAAAACCCACAATCAATATCTCTCAAATCAAATAGTTTTGGACTTCTGCTCGGTCCATAACACTTGAGAATAGATATACACATGAAACAATGGATGCTCTAAGAGCCATCGTGGATGGGGTAACTATTGATGTTACCGAGGCATCCTTGAGAGAGTTCTCCAATTGATGATCTCAATGGTATCATCACATTACCTATGCCGTAAATACATGATACTTTATCATCGTGGGGTATGATACCACCGATAAAAGGCTACTTTCAAAAGAGTGGGTTTTGTCCCCAATGGAGATTTTTGATACATACTCTTTACATTGTCTCGGTCCAAAGAAAACATCTTAGGAGAAATTTAGTTCAACCATGGCTTACCCTTTGGTTTGTCTAGCCAACGATAAGATTTTTAACTGGTCAAAATATATTTTACAAGTATGGTGGCAATGTAAAGAGTTCAACAAAATTTTAATGTATCCAAGGTTTGTGCAAGCGATGCTAAATGAGTTTCAAGCGCAACCCCATACTCATGTTTATAAAATCAAGAGCCTCAAGCCTAAAGTTTTCAAAACATGAACAAAGATGGCAACATGATTTATACACCTCTCTTTCCTCAAATGCTTGCAAAGATTCTAAATGAACAAAACTCACCCATAATTAATGTTCCAAACATTGATTATACTCCACCTGTTTCTCACACCTATGAGAGAAGGTCTAAACATCCAACTCCTCTCATTACAACACAGCATGTCCCTGAAACTTTTGTTCTAGGAACAAGCGTTGGTGGTTCTAGACTTCAACCTAGTCCAACTAGGGAGGAATCCGAGCCATTGCCCACGACTCACCTCTCCCAACAGTCACACGTTAGAAGTGATGAGGGGTGGGCAACAATTGAATTGATGGTTTGTGTACCAAATTAACAAAGGTGTTGAGTCTCTCCAAAAGGACTGGCACATGTAAAAAGAAGCATGCCAAGGACATTACACACTTAAAGGAGGAGATTAATACCTTGAAGGAAAAATTGCGGGGTTGAAAAAGTAAAGGAAAACGCAAAGCTAGTGATATCATCTTCATCCTCACCTAATGATGGTGATTCGGTGATATTGATCAAGATTTGGGAAATTCTCCCAAACAGGGAGGAAAAGCAGATGTTGAAACTCGGGGAGGAGAATTGATTTTAAAGATGAAGGTGTTTCTAGTAAAGGTGCAAAGGAAGTCGATTGTCAAGAAGAGCAACTTGATCAAGACATTTTCAAGATCGCAATCGCAGATTTTACCATCGATACAATTTCCACTCTGAGCCAAATATTGCCCCGCAAGTGAAGAAATTGATAAATTAAAGAAAGATAAAGGTAAAGTCATTATGCAAAGCAAGGAGAAAACAAGAAGAAAGATTTCAAAGAAAGAACAAATTCAGATTGCTCTTGATAGAGAAATTCTTTGAGAAGAAAAGCTTGAAGAAATGGAGATTGCAAGCTTTATGGAGGCTAAAAGGTCGGATAGAATGGAAGATCCTCTGAAGATCCACTTTCCAATTGCTCAACCTACAATATTCGAGAGAAAAGACTCGAATTTTCATATGTGCCTAAAGAAGAAGAAATAGAGTTCTTGATTGCAAATGATCCAATAATCAAGAAGAAGGCAATTGACCTAGTGGTTGATAAATCTTTAATCAAGATCAAAGAACGGCCTGAGTTAAAGGACTTTATCTGAGATGAAGAATAATCAAGCACTTCAAGATGCTATTGCTTGATCAAGAAGGGCCAAAAGAAACCAAGGAAACCAACTAAGGCACAAGTCATTTCATACATGAAGACTTATTGTTGCAATGTTGGTGGTTGGAAAAGACATCAATTCAAAGGAATGCACGATGATAAAGTTGAAAGTATCTACTACGAGTTCAAAGACATGATAAAGACTTTATTCCAATGAATTATGAAGAAGAAGCAAAATGTATCCCGATTTGAAGAGAAAGGCCAAAGATGATGATTTTCGATCGTTAAAAGACAAAGTTCTTTGAAGAATAAGAAGTTCCAATTGAGAAATTCATCAAGAACAATGACTGGAATAATTGTGCTAGAAGAAGAAGATTTTTATCCGTAACCACCGCAAGTCGACATCCTATCATTGATTGGGAAGTATACACTGCTAGCAATTTTGCTCCAACATGGAAGATTACAAGGCTAGGTGGTGAAACTTCATCATTCATCCAATTTGAAGATCTCATCAAAGCTTTGACGAGATGATCTTGACAAATTATGGAAGTTAGTTCAAGAAAAGTTTGATGCTCAAGATCTCAAAGATGTAAAGGAGATGCAAGTTATGGGTTAATCTTAGAAGGCTCTATGAACTAGATGTTTATGATGATTTACGAAATTCTCATGTTCATGTCCCAGTACTAAATGGTTCTACTATGATTCATGAAGTTCATCATGTTTCAATAGCAAATGGAGTAGATGCATTCATGCTTCTCGAGAAAGAATATCCACTCGTGAGTCGGAACTCTCGAGTAATATTATGTACAACAATAAGAGTTCATGAAGACAATGAGAATGTTAGAGCATTGTTACATAGGCTTCAAGATCAATGTTCAAGAGCTATTCAGAAGTTAAGGAAGAAGTGAAGTGTTTGGTTGAATTCCCCAAATCCTTGAAGACAATGCAGATTGAAGAAACTAATTGATTTGCAGAGAATTCATAAGTTTAGGGGAGGATTGTTGGGAATAATCTGTAACCACAGATAGTAATCTGTAACAACGGATAGTTGTGGTTTACACTGCTAAGTATTGCACTAGCAGTGGAAACGTAATACCACTGCTGGCACATTATTACCACTGCTATAGGAAAACGTGTTTAGATAAGTATAGAAAAGATCTTGTGTATATTCTATATTGTTAGCTTTATACTTATCTTGTAAAGGACTCCTTGTGCTATAAAATGAGGTCCTAGGTCATTGTCTTAGGAACTCACTTACGTACTTACATTTACAACTTACGAATCATAAGCTTCAAGGTGTAACCCTAGTGATAAGCAAGATCACTCGTATTATTCATTAATAATATTGGAGCTTAGTTTTGTGTTTAATCTGTGTTCACTTACAATACATCATATAATCCATCTTCTAAGTATTACTAAGTAAATTCTGCGTGCTTGGTAATATAACTCAAAATATCACTGACACAAGGTGTGTGTCCAGATCCATCAGTAACACTACGCTAAACTAAACTAATAACTAACTAATAAACTGATAAATAATGATATGTTTACGAGCTAACTTATGCTAGATTATATTTGGGGTGACCGACTCTTCACTATGGAATTTCTAATTCCTAACAGTCCTTTACAAGATAAGTATAATGCTATCAATACAGAATATACACAAGATCTTTTCTATACTTATATATACACGAATACGTAATAATTATCCTAATAGTAGTGGTAATAATATGTACTAGCAGTGGTAATGTGTTTCCACTGCTAGTGCATTCTTCAGCAGTGTCTTCCACAAGCTTATCAGTGGTAACTATTAACATTATTCCCAACAGAGTCTTTCCAGCTAAGATTCTTGTGAATTAAAATACAGAGTTATTTTTACTAAATGAATGTTTTGGTGTCGAATCGAGTTGTGCACTATGAATTATAAGTTACTAGCGTGGTACCAGCGCGTTCTGTGTGCGGGTATCCTGAAATAAAATTTTCGGTAAATCATGTATTTTAGTTTATTATGTTCTATTTGGCCCATGCCGCTCGGCTCGAGCCCGCTTGGCTCGCATTCGGGCTTAAGCTTGCTTTTGCCCGCTGACCGTTTGGGCTTGAATATTTGTATAATGTGCTTTATTATCTCGTATTAGTGACATTTAATGCGGGGTTCCCGCGTTTGGTGGCGGATACCTGAAATAAAATTTTCCGTGAATCATGTATTTTAGTTTATTATGTTATTTTGATAATAAATTTACTGGATTTCAAGAATTTCGTTTAGCTCGTGTCCGTTCGAGCTCGAGGCTTGTTTAACCGTGCCCACTCGGGCTCAACACCGTTGGCCCGTGCCGCTTAGATTGTACACGTTCGAGGGGCCCATTTGGATTGCCGTTGCCTGCTCGAGCTTGAATATTCAGATAATGTTTTTATTATTTGTATTAATGACATTTTAATGCGAATTATGTTTAAGTTGGTTGTACAATATGATTAATAATTTGTTTTTCTTGTGTAAGGGGTGTTTTAATAACTGTATTAATTGTATTTATTGACCAGTTAATTAATTAATTACATTAAATATTTTGACCACATTAATAGTGCTTTTATTTTGTACATTAAGCTTTAAGACTTGTAAGTCTTACATTTAAGATTGATGAGAAAGATCATTAATAGTGCATTATGTATTGTACAATAAGCTTTGTATTTTGTAAGTTTTAATTTTAATACCATGAAGAGAGAGATTCATTCATCTATCATAAGTAGTATATATATCTATGTTTATGTTCAATTGTCTTGGTTCGGCGGTCACAAGGTAAGTCAAACACACAAAACATTAACTATAACCGCATGTGGGCACGCGCATACCCTAAAACACGCTAGGTGTCCGGTTGGCAATGTTCATTTGGTAAAATTAAGAAACGTGGTTCATATTGGCAAATGGGGCTTATCATTAGTCTTGGTAATTTGTTTTACAAACTAAAGTAGGTACACCAGCAAATGGGCACTGAGAGGTGCGCTGGCACTACACATGCCACGAGGAACCAAGGAATTGGATCCTCTCGAGTTGAGAGCATAACTCGACTTAAGTTAAATGATTATAAGTCATTAGATTCGATCCAACGATTCAAATCAAAAAGTTCTTATAATTTGAGTCGTTAGATCAAACCAATAATTTCATAACGCTCAACTCAGTCAAGTTGTACCTCTCAACTTGAGTCAAGTTGTACCTCTCAACTTGAAAGTATCTTATCCCGGAACCAAATCTGTTACTGAAGCGAATAAAGATCCGAACACCTTATTGCAATTTTTGTGTAAAATGCACAACGTAAACTTAAACTGCAATAATATAATTTAATGATATTATTTTGATATGGTCAAGTTAGTAGTAAACTTGCTATTTGCAACTTGCAAGAATGAAAATTAGAGTGTGTAACATTAATGTGTCAAAAGCGTAAAATCCTTTGACATTTGAGATGTGAAACTGAAACATATGAAGTTGCTAAATTTGTAACTTTTAAAACAAGGAAAATGATATATCTTCTTCTTTGATATGCTTACATATCCTTCTACTTGTGTGATCATGACAAGTGGATTTGATCAGTGAAAAATTAAATTAAAGAAGAGAAATAGTGTATTACACATATTATAATTTGATGTGAGTAGAAATATAAGTACGAAGATATTGTAAGAGGATGTATGATCACTGTAAAGTGCCAAAAGTGACGAGATATGTATGACTTTGACATCTGAGATGTGAACTTGGAACGCATGAACTACGTAAGTAAATTGTCTTATTCAAACAATAATGAATTAAGAACTTGGAATGCATGAACTACGTTAGTATAAATGTCTTTTTTAAAGAATAATGAATTAAGAACTTGGGACGCAAGAACTACCTTAGCAAATTGTCTTTTTCAAGCAAGAGTTAATTACGTAAATCTTTCTTATAGTTTACACACAATTGCACATTTCGTCCTTAACTTTCAATAATTACACCAATCATCTTTGTAGTTGTCCATTTTGCATTGATCGGTCCTTTAACCAAACGTGTGTTTGTTTTGGCCTTTAAGTCAGGCTACGTGAGTGTCACACGAAAGGCATTATTGTCTTTTAGTTTCATACTAAACCACAGGGACGATTTTTATAACTGGTATTTAAAAAAGGACGATAATGCCCCTCACATGAGACTCACATGGTCTGACTTAACAACCAAAACAAACGCTCGTTTGATCAAAGGAGCGGTCAATGAAAAATGAACAACCACATGAACGACTAGTGTACTTATTGAGTATTAAGGACGAAAGGTACAACTGTGTGTCAACTACAGAGAAAATTTATGTAATTAACCCTTTAAAGAATAATCAATTAAGAGTTGTGTTCAATATAGATATGAAATTCTTTAAATATCTAATGAATAGATTCTCGACACTTATTTTTTCATCAAAATTAAAAAAACTACTTTTCACCTTTTCTTTTAAATAAAATATTTTGCAAACATTAAATTGTTAAGCGATAAAAAATACACCATTGGGACAAGATTTTTTTTATTTTTTAGTGGACGGACATTTAGATATACTTTCGATGATTTTTTTTTCGAGTTTTGTTTACGTGTTAAAATTTGCATCTGAAAAAATCACATGTGATTTGTTACTTTAAAAATCACGTGTGATTTCACAAATCACATGTGATATTAAAATAACAAATCATATGTGCTTTTTTTAGGCGTAAATTTCAACACTCACCGAATAAATTAAAAAAAATCGTTCAAAGTATATAGAAGTGCCCCTTTATAAAGCGATGATTTAATTCTCGTTGCGATGATATGATTTTTTTCATGTAACGATTAACGGTTTGTGAAATATTAAAATTTTTAAAAAATGAATGAAAATGGAATTTTTTAGGATAAAAATTCCGCGGCTAAAATTTATTTATTGAATCTTTAAAGGTCTTAGATGTATAATTAACTTTTAGGTGTGTTTGTTTAGAACCTTTTGGATTAAAGGAATACAATCATTCATAAAATAATTGTTTGGTGTGATGGTATAGTATTTAGAATGGGAGGTGATACTACACTACATCTTTTGATACATGCACCATAATTAGTGCATTATAATATTATACATTACAAACTATAATGCACAAATTATGATGCATAAATCAAAAAGTGTGATGTAGGTATCAATTCCCATTTAGAATAATGTTTAATATCCTTAAATAAGAGTTTCTACAAGGGTCATGTTAATGAGGCACCCCATGTGGGATGTTTGTACTTGTTTTGATGTCCTTGGGTGTTGTGGCGATGGGGTGAAGAGGGAATGTTTTTTCTCGATTTCCGTGCCAAAATCTTAAAAGGTTTATGTTTTGTGTTATAACTTTTAGTTTTATAAAATGTTTTTGTTGGATTGATGTACTCTAACCAAACTAACTTTATGTAGCTTGTAAGGGCTTAGCAACCTCGAATAAATCCTAAGTCACTAACAATGAAACACTGAATTAACTCTATTAAGTACGCGGAATTTACTTGAATAAAGCTAAGAAGAATTAACTTTAACTTCAACGATTTTATTAATACTTAGAACCTGCTTGATACACAGATTCACTAACAATCCCTAACAGCTCTAATATCGAACTTGGTAAACTCTAATATTCTCTAATATTGCACGTATGTCTAATGCCAATCTATGGGTCCTTTTATAGGCATAAGGAATACCCTAATCGGTTTACAACTCTATTCCTTGCACGACAAGTAATACTAAACTAAACTGAGAACATTCTAGAATTACATAATAATCCTTAACGATTTGCATAGCGATCCTTTATCCTTGCGGTACTTTGATAAGTGAGCAATGCTTTGACTTTCTTCATTAAGCAAGACTTTGACTCTTCAAAGACTTTAACAATCTTGATGCTTTGCAATTCTTCAAGACTTTGACTTTTATATCTCAACAATCCTCCCCTAACTTGAATTCTACTTGCTTGATTTCAAGTTTCTTTATATCTGTATCATTAATATCTTTGGCTTCAAGGAAAGATTGTGTCTTTATCTTCAAAGTTTTGTCTTTGTATTCCATGTGCTTGTATTATCATCATCAAAGTAGTCTTTATCGGTAATCCTTTACAAAGAACAATCGAAGCTCCATCTTTTCAAAGAACATATGGCAATGTACATCAGTTCATTAAGTTTGATCTATTCTCATCACTCCGGTGTGTAAACTCCGTGAGAGGTGAATCATTGAAATTTTAATGGATTTTGATGTCTCTTTACCAAAGCCATTAACTCGGAGTAGCCAATGTTTAGGTGTGTAAGACCATGGTACATTGATAACCATATAATTTTAGCAAATCATCGCCTATCAACGGATTTTTTTGTCTTTACCAAAAGTCGACTTTTAGACTAGTTAGTTCTTTCAACCATGATGAACTAATTACCATATAAATGGTTTTCCTGACCTTTACCACAAATCATTTTTCTTGTGGGCGCCTAACTCTTCACATTTCTTGATATGGTGAGTTGATTACCATACAACTTATTAGCAAGTTGTTAACTATATAACTGATTTGAGATATCTTTACCAGAGTCGTTTACTCATGGATTAGCCAATCCTTTTGTTAAACATGGTGGACTGATAACCTTTTGTTGTAACCATCTCAAAAACCATTTGTTGCTTTTAACCTTTGTTCCAAAATATTATTCACTTAACAAAAGTTTTTCTTTTAAAATCATTAACAGGTTTTTGTGTTGCAAGCAGTACTTTGGTTAAAGTACTGTTTTTCCAGCAGTACCTTGAATAAAGTACTTATTTTTCAAATATTTATACAATTAAACATCATACCAGTACTTATGCTTCATCATCAGCCATAGTTGTCCATCTGATATACAATTCAATAATCATTAAGGCTGTTTCATTTTCTTCTTCAACTTCCATTCCATGATCCAAAGATTCTTCGATAAGATCTCTTGTTAGTGGATATCTTCTTTACGCTAGCATATGAATCATGGTCCCATCTTCCACTCAAAACATGCACTCTAGATTCTTCAAAGAATCTCCAACGGTAATCTCCCGACTTCTTGGTTTTGCCGATTGCATCGATGATTATTTCTTCAATTTCCCGGATAGTTTTGAGATCTCCAAGCAAGATTAAACCAACTCCATTTGATGGAATGTGTTCAAAATATTCTTGCACCAGTTGGTATAAATGCAACATATCTTCTTTGTTGATGATGTGCAATATGTTCCATAGTAAATTAAATACTTTGAAACTCTCATCTTCTCTTTGGAACATCAGATAATTTCCATCCTTTGATTCTACAACTTCAAAAGTAGATATCTTTGTCTTCTTGTCTGTACCATATTTAGACTTAGGATGATCAAAGTCGACAACTCTTAAGTAGTTTCTCAGCTCATCAACTGTATCAGCTCTCAATTCTACCTTCTTTGATGACTGTTCAGCTTCAGTTGTTCTTTTTCTCTTTAAGCTTTTTCTTTCTAGCCTCCTCATTCTGTTTTTCATCTTTAAAAGATATGATGCCTTTTACTTCCTTCTTATATGCTTCTCTAACAGCATCATACAAGTCTTTCATCTCTATATATTTAAGTTTGTGCAGACCTGTATAACCTCTTCCTTTTAGATAGGCCATCATAGCATTCCTCTCCTTAGCAATACTAGGTGGTCTTTGTGATATAACAGCTGGCTTTTCTGGTATAGCAACTTCAGCATCAAATTTAGCTTGTAGCTCCCTAGCAGCTGCTTCATTCTTAGCCACTTCAATAGCTCTAAGTTCTGCTAGTGTAAGCTTTTTCTTCTTTTCAGTTTCTACCAGTTTGCCTTTGCCTTTGTCCTTTGGATCTAAAACTGGTTGAGAAGCTTGTGGGTTCTTCAAAGAACTCACGGAATACTAACACCTCTTGGTCTTGATAGATTTTGCAAAATTTGAGCAACTGTCTCATCATCACTTGCAGATGTGCTTTACCATGGGTGTATCGACTTCCTCTTCTTGTAGGACTGTTGAAGGACCAGCTTCTTCTTCAAAATTTAAAGTCCTTGATGTGATTAGCTCTTGTCTATGTGTTCCTTGAAGAGAAGTACCTTGATTATCAGTACTTTCTACACCAGTACTTTGAACTCTAACTCCTTCAGGCTTAGTACTTTCAATGTTTACATGTGCTTCAGTACCTTGAGGTTCATCTTCTTTTTCTTCATAAAATTCAGCATCTCCTTTCAAATTATCTTGCTCCAGATTCCTCCCCAATTGGATAGAAGATTGCTGATGAACCTTTTTTCCCTTTGAAGACTTCTTAAACTTCCTTCCTTTCTTCTTTTCAGCCTTGACCCATAATCTGTGATGTTGAAATAAAGGTCAGACAAATTTCTTTAATCTTCTAAATTTGTTCTTCAATTTCACTAGCTGTGCAGTCTGAGCTTTAAAGTCCTTCTTTAATCTTAACAACTCCCTTGTCAAGGCATAGTTGTCCAGAACCTGACCATCAGTTGCCACATCTCCCTCATCTCCTCCAGATGTTTGAAACCCATATGTGGAAGTGTAATCATTGGGAGAGGATGGTGAGTTTACCTCGGTTACGAATCACTATGAGTAGAAGGTTGTGGAGATGGAGTAGGATGAGTGTAGTATGTTCTTATGAGCATACCTTATGAAGATGCAGTATGTTGAGAAGCAGTACCTTCTCTTTCATCTCTTTCGTGACCTCATCTCTAATCGCTTGAACTATCTCCATCATAGAAGGAGTCAAGGATTGTTCCTTCTAGAAAACTTATCACTCTTCCTATCCATGAAGGTGAATATCTTTGCAGTTGTACACGATGAGTGTGTAAAACTCATCATTTTGGTCAATCTAAACCGCAAAACATCTAAAACACTTTAAATGCGTCAAAATATCGAAATATCTCAAAATTGTGTTTTACATGTTTCATATGCAAAATTATCGAAAACAAATGAAAACGAACAAAGTTTGCATTATTGGCGATTCAGGTCCCGACTTTCAAAAATGGCAAAACAAGTCCCCGGAATTTCAAAAAGAAAATAGAAAACATTATTTATGACCCTTGGTTAATAAAGATTGTCATTTTGGTCCTTATAATGATTTTTGGAAAATTACTGATTTGGTCCCTTGAATATTAGAAATTTGCAGTTTGGTCCTTGGAATATTGGAGATTGACAAAACAGGCCCTTGGAAAAACATTTTGAGAATATACGTGAATGACCCCCGGATTTTCGGTTTGGTCAATATTAGTCCCTAACATACCCATGGATCCATTATTAGTCCTTTATAGCTAATCCTAAAATCCAAACCCATTTAACCTTAAGTCCAAATCCTAGTCCATCATAACCCAACCCCAATCTTTACCCAGTCCACCCACATATCCAACCCGGTCAATGAATAAGCAACCCTACCCCTTTCTTCTTCCCCATTTCCCGCCCAAACGAAATAAACCCCAACTCCCAAGAATCAGCAAGTTGATAAAAAGAAACCTTCAACCCATACCTTTTTCCCACCTTACCTCTTCCCCAAAACCAGAAAAAAGTAAACAACACCCTTCCCCATCCTTTGCCAACCCACGCTGACTTTTACCCCAAGAACGATGTCTGAAGGTGCAATTCTCAAGAACCACGCTCGGTTCTTGCTTCCAAGAAAAGCTCGAAGACAGAGAGAAGAAAGAGGGGAAAGAGAGATTAAATAGTTGGTAGCTAGAGAGAACGGGATTCAGTTTTTTAGTTTTTTTTTTAGTTAGTAAAATTTTAGTTTTCAATTTAGTTCCCAGTTTCAGTGTAAAAAGAGATCTTCTTAGTTTTTAATTTTGTTTCTTTTATTTAAAAATTTCAGTTGTATTGTTATCCTTTATTAATGAAAGCCGTTTTTTCTTATTTCTGTCTTATTAATGCTTATTGGTAAATTGCTAGTTTAAGTGTTTTAATTGTGCTTTTAACAAGTAATGGTTTTTATTCAAGAGTCATTATAAAATCTTCTAAGTTTCATTTTGGAAAATCTAGTTTAGCAGATTTAGCCCTTAAAGGGTGTTTGTTTTAAGTTGGAAAATGGTCAAAAACTGTCTTACTGCTTGACTTCAAGTCAAAGTCACCTTTCGAGTGGTAAATCGGTTGTTGAGTAGGGATTAATGGGATAAGAGTCTTGCAAAGAGTGTTCAATTGTTTTCATCGACAAGCTGCAGGAGATGACAATAGGCTGCTTCAGTGAAACTTATTTTCTGACTTTTAGAAGCTTAAATCTTTAAAAATTTGCTTTTCCTCAATCTTTACAAGTCCAACTGTACCTTTGTCCATTTTATTACATCTCAGGTCTTTTTAGCTTGGTCTAAACCAGTTTCAAAAACTGTCTCTCAACCATACTTTTGTCCTGTCTCATCTAGAAAAAGAAACCAAACATAAGCTGATTTTAGCTTATTTCTAGGCTGATAAAGGCTTTGTCGTGGGTCCTAAGTGCATCTTTAACACCTATGTTAGCTTAACATCACTTGTGCAGATTTTTATTGCTTCAAAGTATCTTGTTTCAGCTTATCAATAAGCTCCAAACAGCTTACTGTGAGCTATTCCAAGCCTGCAAACCATGTAGCATAGGTCACTGTTCTATCTTTCTTATTAGCTTAACAGTAGAGTTTAGTGGCTTAGTTAGGATCCTTGTTGTTTATTTGGTATTATCTAGTGTTATTTAGGTAGATTGGTTCAGTTTATATCTTAATTAGCTCCCCTAGTGCTTATTAGAAAAATGCAATTGCTTATTTTACTTCATTTTTAGCTTAAGTTATCCCTAGGTTAGCCATTTTTCCCAACCGCTATCCTTGATTCTGACACTTGACTCTAATATTAGCTATTTGTAGTTAGACTTAATTCTTGATAGCTTAACTCCCCATCCCAACTATTTTGTGTGCCTAAATTGAGCTCATCGGTTTAAAAGGGGTTTCGTTTGCTTAATGTCTAAATCAGTTACATAAAAGTGTTTATCTGACTTATTGTGAGTTTTCAAAAGCAGTGTTTACAAAAGTTCCTTATTTTGTTATAAGCTTGAAGCGAAATTGAAAAAGATTGAAAAAAAATATTTGCAAAAGTGTTGGAGCCCAGATTCGAACCTGGGTCTCCACACTGAAAAGCTTAACTCACCACACCTCAACCATCTACGCCCTTGGGACTTGTCTCACAAGTTTTACTCAAACAATTCTTTTAAGGACTTATACTCAGTTTTCTATATAAGCACTGTTTGGCTTATTTACAGCTTATTCTCCCAAACAAAGTAGTGTTTTCTTATTTTTCTTAGATTAAGCATAGATCAAAGTACTTTCTGTGAATTTTTCAGATTTTTCTTAAATAGTTTAGTATTTTTAATTAATTAATTAGATTAAAATAGTTTTTAATTCGTAATAAATAAAATAAAAGACGAAAAAATATTCCGCTTTTTCCTAAAATTATTTTTGGTCATTTAGAATGTAGGAAAATTGTTTTCACACTCGTAGGGATTAAATTGCATTATTTTCACTTTTTGAGGCTCGGGTTTAGCTCGGGTTTTACGTTTTTGCATTTTAGGACCCTAGGACTTAGTGTAGCTTCGTTTTATCATTTCTTAGGTTTAGTAGTAGTTTATTTTTAGTTATTTAGGGTTCCCTTGCCTTAATTACTTTCCCGTTCATTAATTCGTAGAAATCGTAATTCAAATCAAAACTCAACGCAAATCATTTCTCAAAACCAATTCAAGTTCAAATCACGAAACTCAACGATCCCGTCAATTTCACACCTCGTTGGGACATGACCCGGGGAAACCACTTTCCCGGTATCACTTTTATCACACCCGTGAGATTTGATACGTTAGCCTTTTTCCTAAAGGGTTAGTTTATCGAATTTTACGGTTAATTTGATATACGTTGATATTGTGTTTTTCACACACTCACTTCACAACGAATCAGCACCACAACGGGTAATAGACTCAAAGGCTTTGGTACATCATGAAGTTGTTTATTCAAGAAAACTTGAATAAATCTTGATACATTAGCCAAGGTGATCCATTAGAAATCGAGATAGCATACCATCTAGAATGAGTCTTGAAAAGTTGAAGATACGATTTGTAGCCAATCCCACCGAGCATATGCTATATTAGATCCAAATTGCTCCCATGAAGTACTCTTTGAACTGATACAATGAAGTAGAACATGTACCAAGTACTTCCAATGAGGGTGAATAAGGGTTTCGAAAGGTAGTTCTTCATGAGAGATCCTTCATACCCAATATATCGAATGTATCCCAAATCAATTGTTTATCAAAATGAATAGATCCTTCTTCATCATCTAATAATAGATCTTCTCGAATCGAGGCTTCACTAATTCTAATGACCTTCCCAAAGAACCTTAGCTCAGATAAAGGACTCATCATCTTCCACGTGAGTTCTTGCGGTTGCCAAAGCTCATGAATCCATGGCTCAATAACATCCGATTCTACCAAAAGTGTATAACCGATTGGAGATCCAAGGAGAAAGTCAATAATGTCATGAAACGCGACATTAGCTTGATTTTATCCAAATTAGCCACCATGTTGTGTTTAGAAACCGTGTTTCGATTCGCTATTGTATATTGTTTACAAAGAAAGTGGTTCGATGGATAGTAAATGTGAAAGAGAGATATTTGGAAAAGATTGATAAGTATAAAGATGAGAGGAAAATCGGAGGTAGTTATTTGTAGGTAAGATTTGAAAAATCACACCATAATAACAAAGTTACCGTTATTTGAATTTTAACCCATCTTTTGACCGTTGGAACAAGATCGTTGATAAGACAAGCGATGCTTTCCACGTGTGTAGTACTTTCCAGCAAGATTTTCGAGCAAAGATCTTGTCGGATAACCAAAGAGCAAGACTTTTCCATTCTCTTCGTCACAATAGCAAAACTTCAAATAGGCATTGGATTGCCTCCCCTCAAGTAATGCATAGAACTATCTAACTAACGAATCAGTCCTCCCCTTAAATGTAGCTTAGTAATTAATCATACCAATACTCACCACCAAGTGATTGAATCTTGAAACATCAAAACCTTTGGTGATTAGATCAACTACATTATCATTTGTGTGAACCTTGACAACATTAATGAGCCTATGCTCGTAACAATCTCTGATAAAGTGATGCCTAATCTGAATGTGCTTGGTTTTGGAGTGATAAATGATTCTTCACAATGCAAATTGTACTCTCATTATCAATGTTGATAGGAGTATTCTTAAAGTTGAACCCATAATCCAAAAGTTGATTCTCCATCCACAAGACTTGTCCACAACAGACTTGCAGCAGAGAACATATTCTCGCTTGATAGATGATGTTCTTTGCAATAGTTTGCTTTTACATTGCCATGAGACTAATCTTCTTCCAAGATCGCATCCTCCGGTGGTTGATCTTCTGTCATAATTATCACCGCATAATCACTATCCGAAAAAGCTTCTAAGTGAAAAGGTGAATCCTTTGGATACCACAACCCTAACTTAGGTTGTTGTTTTAAATAACTAAAAATTCTCTTCACTACATTCATATGGGAGACCTTAGGTGAGACTTGATATCTTGCACATAAACCGACAAGAAACATGATATCAAGCCTAGATGCGATTAAGTACATAAGACAACCAATCATAGATCAGACTGACTTGACTTCAACAGTTGACCATCTTCATCCTTGCCCAAATGAGTTGATAGATTTGATAGGTGTAGTGACCGGCTTCATAGGATCAAAGTTGAACGCTTTAAGAATGTCGAGACATACTTATCTTGACTTATGAAAATTCTCTCCTTTGATCGCTTAACTTGAAGACCCAAAAAATTTAACTCACCCATAGAACTCATTTGAAATTCATGTTGCATCACCGCTCAAACTCCTTCAAAGATTGATCTTTTGTGGCTCCAAAGATGATGTCATCTACATAAACTTGTACCAAGATGATATCCTTCTTATCTCTCTTGATAAACAAAGTCTTGTCAATTGCTCCTCTCCTGTAACCATGTTGCAATAAGAAAGTAGAGAGCCTTTCATACCAAGCTCTAGGTGCTTGATGAAGGCCATAAAGAGCCTTAACTACTTTGTAGACTTTGTTCGATGTGCGGGATCTTCAAAACCGGAGGTCGCTTTGACATAGACCTCCTCCGTAATCTTTCCATAGAGAAAGGAACTCTTGACATCCATTTAATAAACACGAAATCCCATATATGATGCAAAAGCAAGGAATATCCGAATGGCTTCAATCCTTGCTACAGGAGCAAACACTTCATCATAATCTACTCCTTCTTCTTGTCTATATCCATGAGCAACTAACCTTGCCTTGTTCTTGATGAAATTCTCTTTCATCTCTCTTGACTGAAACCCATCTTATACCGATGACTTTCTTTCCATCCGTAGATCACATAGTACCCAAACTTTTGAAGTTTGAATTCAAGAAGTTCTTCTTGCATGGCTTCAACCCAACTCTATTTAGTTAATGCTTGAGCTACATTCTTGGGTTCTTCTTGAGAGATAAAGCAAGTGAATAAGCATGTTTGGTGATCCTTGTGATTCAAATTGCTCGCTTATAGACAAAGCTAATTAAAGCATTATGTGGTTTAGAAAACCTTTAGCTTTGGTTCTTGTAAGCACCCACGATGTAGAAGGTCCAATTATTTGACCGGTGGGATGATCTTTGTGAATCCTTAATGTAGAGTCTGTGGTACTTCAAGATCATCTTCCAAATTTGTGAAATCATCTCATGCATTGGAATTGGAGAAAATACCTTCATCATCTAATTCATCATCGGTGTCTTCTAATCCGGTCTTCTGTTGGAATCACAAATCCTAAACAAAGTTTCTCTAATAATTAAACCATAAAGTGTTAGTAATTAATATGTAATAGTTAGCTTAATTATGGCCTTTATGTTTGTTTTAGCCTAAGCTTATGTAGAAGGCCCATGAGCTTAGGCCCAAGCCCAATAAGGAAGGATGGAAGGAGAGGAGTGTTGCCCTAGCTTTCCTGCCTATAAATACATCATGTAATAACCCTCATTTAAGGGTTGGTTGTTCAAGTTATTTCTTTCTCTCACTCACCCACGCCTAAACCGTCTTATTATTACACGTGTGTGTGTTGGTAGATCTTGTTCAATCGCCTTATCTCTTTCTATATTACTTGTGTTTGTAAAACTAGTGACCTATAAGTGGTATCAATCGCCTAATAGTTGAGTGAACGTATTGTTTGAAGTGAGTTTTGGTCTCACGCCTAACTTGTGTATTCCTCACCTTTGGCTTGATCAAAAACGTATTTTTACACTTTTGAATCCAAGATTCTTGTACTTTCAACGCTTTAAGGTGTTAAAATACTTGTTTTTGGCAAAAGTTTCAAACTTTATGCGTGGATAGTTGTTTTTCATCGAGTTTTTGAACGAGGGTTTCATCCTACTCAGAACTGTTTTAGAGGTTTTGGTTCATCAAGTTTCACACTTTTGTGTATTTTGGTGTTATTGAAGCTATTTTATCACACAAAACTGGTTTAGAAACACTTTTGGACGTAATCAAAGTTACGAGCATTTCTACGCCGTAGTAAAACCCTAAAACTACGCGTAAGTGCTTCCTTGGTTTGATCTTCATTTTCGTGGTTTATTCCGTGTTTTCTTACTTGGATAAGTCCGAAAATACATCGACTTTGGATATCTTTTGCACCGTGATAGTGTAAAAGATCATTTGGGCAAAACCCTAAAATTACGCGATAAGCATAAGCTTACGCCAGAAATCCTACGATAAGATTTTTCTTACGCCTAAGCCTAGTCTTACGATAAGAAAATCCCACGCCTAACTTTCTACGCCTAACTTTTGTCTACGCCTAACTTTAGTGCTTTTTCCTACTTACGCAGAAGCTAAATCCCACGCCTAACTCCTTATTGTTACGCAGTAACTTTGGTGTTTTTACGCATAAGTGCTACTTGGTTCTTGTCTTTTCTACGCCGTAAGGACACTTCATCAACAAAGGTTCATTCGACTACAAAGATCCATTTTACCAACACAAGTTTTCAACATGTCTCAACCTCCATACTCTAACTATTTCCTTACACTTATCCTCAACGCCAACAACAACAACAACAATTAACTCCACAACATCAACAATGGAATCAACAACAAGCAATTTATCAACAACAATTTAATCAACAACATACTCCACAACTTGGTGCAATTCCACAACCTCAAATGGTTCAACCACCACCAAGTCTTCAAGTTCAACCCTACACAATCGAATTCAATCAACATCCATCAAGGAACACTATGAAGGAACCCACTTGGTTTGCAAAGATGTGTGAAGCTTTAAGCACCAACAATCAATACATGAAGCTAGATCACTTGATAGACCTCCAATGCTCACTCCAGAAACTATGATCAATGGGTGATAAGGTTCTTTAGGTTTTGTGATCCAAGAAGCCACATGGAAAGTTCTTAAAGAAGGTTATCTTGAAGGTCCATTTCGATGCCTAATGTAGTTGTACCGGAGATCCTATCGCTAATCCACCAAGAGATGAA
Organism: Chrysanthemum lavandulifolium; assembly: GCA_022545495.1. NCBI lineage: Eukaryota > Viridiplantae > Streptophyta > Magnoliopsida > Asterales > Asteraceae > Chrysanthemum > Chrysanthemum lavandulifolium. The sequence continues at coordinate 41,305,817 of CM040239.1, read as the reverse complement.
CAAATGAACATTGCTATCAAGCAGTGCACTTAAGACCGATGAACTTCTACACTATGAAGCGATGAGCTTGCAATGGAATATATCCTCTTAGGATTACCAAACCCAATTCTTTGTAGTGTTGATGCTCAAAAGATCGCATGTAAGATGTGGGCACATATTCGCCTTCTTATGGAAGGATCTCAGACTCAATCGAGGATTTGGAATCCAAAATCTACTTGGCTTATGAACACTTCATGATTGAACCCGAGAGACACTAGAGTCTTATCATCATCATTTTCGACATCATCAATGATTTGGATAAACACAACATCATCATGCCAAGAATTGCAAGTGAATACTAAGTTCCCGAGTAGTCTTGGTCCCGAATGGGAGAAGTATGTCATTTTCTCCGCTGCTTAAGAATATGCATCAATCTACCTATGGGTTGTTGTACGATTACTTGAAGCCTCATGAAAAGGAAGTTGATCGAAAGGATTCTCCGTGCTCAAATTGCTCCACCGACACATCCCGAAAATCAACAACTTGCCTTATATGCTCAACAAAATTATCCTCCTCAACCAAAAACTCAACCAACCGCTTCAAACCCACCACATGATCCTTCACAAAGAACAAAATCAATTGGTTCCATACAACAACAACAATGCTCAAGCACTTGTCATCGATGCTAATGAGGACATCGATCCGCTCAAGCATTGCAACAAGGATTTGTGATGATTGCTAATGCTTTTGGCCGTTATACCAACAAATCCAACAATCGCATTCGCTCCTCATCTAACACAAGGAATCAAGTCGTTGTGAACAATGGACGAGTTGAAGTTCGTAATCATGGTTATGGTCGCCGATGAGCGGTGGTCAAGGGTTTAATGTCGTGGGTAGGAATAACAACAGAGCTCCAGGTGGAACAGGAAATGCTCGTAATGGGTTAAATGGTCTTCGATGCTACAACCAGAATGAGAAGGACACTGGCTAATGCATGCCCAAAGCCGAGGACTAGGGGGCGTGCTTATCACAAAGAGGCTCTTCTTTGGCTCTTAAGGATGAAGTCGTGGAACTCTCACGCACAAAGAACAGAGCTTTATGGCGATGCACTTAGATGATGATATGGAGGACTTGCACCAATTCAAGAAGCTATGTTGATGGCTAATATGCAAGAGCTACACATGAGTGAAACAGCCCAGCAGTATGACACCGATGGCTTATCTCGTGCAACCGAACAAACCATGTTTATCTCGATCTAATATCTCCGCCAACATCCGAATCCGCAAGGCTCGTAATGTTCAAAATGAGTCTTCCACATCTCATTCCGATGATTTTCAAATAGATCCCGTAGTTACATTTGACGCATCAAGATGACCTTATGGTTTCCTTGATAATCAAATTGACTCGTGGTTATACTTGAGGATCTAAATAATGATCATGTTGAGACTCACGCTGAACAAGCCGAACTTTTGCCTCATCCGATTTTGCTCATTTAATACAAGACCAACAAACCATAGTGGAAGAATGTCGTGCCATTAATGAGGACTTAAAACGCAAAATGCATCATAACCAAGGATTTTGAATGTTTAAACATGCAACTCAATTTTTCAAAGCTCAAGATAAACGTGAAAAAGGTTTTGAAGCGCTTTTGCTAAATCTCATCAAAACGAAAACATTTAGAGAGACAGATGCGTGATCTAGCCGCTCGAAAAATGCTTTGTTGTCTAAAATAGAACAATTGAAACATGAACATAAAAGCAAATTAACGCCTCACCTTGGAAAATCAAAAAGCTAAGGTCGAGTTGTTAACTTGTCAAAAGCGCTCTCAGATACAAAAGCATTCAACGAATCGAATAGATGACTATCTCAAGAAATTGTTGATTTGCAAAACAAGCTTAAAGAGTTCAAAATTGTTGTTTATAAACATGGAGAGTCCGTAATGCCTATTGAAAAGTTTACTTTAAAACCAAATCCAAAAGGATATGGACTCAATCTTGCCGATTACAAACCTAAGCTTTCTCAAAACATTCAAACCAAATCCGAAGTTTCAAAAGTAATATAAAATTGATGATACTATTATGATGTTGTTGAATATAATCGTCAAGAGGAATTAGATGTCAAGACGAGAGTCGATCAAAATTAGAAAAGTTGTTTATAACAAACCTTTACTTATTCACAAGCGGTCACTTTCATCCCGTCAAAGGATTCTTCTAACACACCAAGGGTTATCATTAAAACACCGAGTCTTCTAATGTTAGTCCCACACCGATTATGCACAAATTTATGGTCCTTTACCTTCCATCGGTGAAGTTAATTCAAAACTCGAAAATCGCAAAATTCTTCGATATTTTGACATTTTCATGGCGACCTCAAAACTTTGGAACATGAGATAGAATATCATTTCAAATCAAAGTTCAACATTTTCAATCGCCTCGCGCGAGAACAAAGAGACATTTTTCGAAAAATCTTTACCTAATGTTAAAAATTTGAAAATTGTGCATTGTCTGGGAAAAGGAATTTCATAAGGAACTTGGAGTGATGAAGGTCATTTTGAGAAAATAGAAACATCTATTTCTAATACCAAACGAAAAGAAAATGTTGAGAAAAGATGTTGATCGACTCTTGGAAGATGTTATATGTGCCGATATCCATAATGTTGTGTTACTTCATATTTTGCCATTTGCATCCGATTATATCTTTGCCGATATCGTTGATAATGTTGTTACCGTTGATAATTCCGATATTGTGCATCAATTCAAATCTTTAAAAGCTGAAAATGAACGATTGAATAACGAGCTTTCAAACGCAAAACGTCGTCTTCATTGGTGTCAAAAATTTTGTCAAAATCGTGAACTTGATTTGCAAACAAAAATCACCCAGTTGCAATCTAAATCGCTTAATCCAAAAATTGAGCAACTGGATGATCAAAACGTGTCTTTGAAAGGTCAAATCTCTAAATATGAACAAGAACTTGTAACAGTTAAACAGGAATATGGTGTCATATTTGATTTACTCAAAAGACTCGTGTTGAAGCATCAAACGAGCTTGATCATTTTCTCAAACACAATAAGGAAGTCATGAATTTTTCAGGAAATCTTCGCTCAAAATCAAGAGTTGGTGTACACTATCTTTAAGCTAAGAGAAATGTTAGGAAAGTATGAACATTTGCCCCAACCGTCATTAAGAAGATAGCACCAACACACTTAGTAATCGTGAACCTAGAATTCCTACCGCCAAATCACAAGTTGCTAACGTGCTTCCTTCTACCAAACAGACTAGTTTCGTCTTTTCCAAACGTCCGCACTTCACACCGGGAGCACTCAAACGAAGAATAGGAAGTTGCAACCTAAGAAAAGATCAATAAGGATCTGCTAAAGTAGAAGAACACCCTAGGACAATGAATATGACTCATGTTGCTTCCACTATAGAAATTGCGTCTGGCAAATGTAATAGAAATAGTGATGTAACGAATGCTAAACCGTTAAGTACTTTTGATATTATGTCTGATGCACCTTGTGATATTTGTCGTAAAAGTATGAATTCTGATTGTCATGACAAATGTGTTGCTAAAGCTATCATCTCTCGTTTACGGAATCCTAAGATTCGGAATACCTCTAGGCCAACTAATCATTCTAAGTCTGTGCTTGGTAGACCGCCTTCTTTAGATTCTAAGAAACACATTGTTGTCCCTGTAGCTCTAGTTTCACCTCCTAAGAATGTAGTACCACCTAGTGCATTCACCAAGACTAAAGCAAATAGTAGTTATAGATGGAAGAAATGGATACATAACACATTAGGATTTAAATGGATACCTAAAATTATTAATGTGTGTATGTTCACTTAACTATTCCGAACCTCTAACATTTTGGGTTCCACATCTACTTCTATTCCATCCGTGTCGTCTGTGTAATGCAGTGATATGATCATTCTCTGATTGTTGATAGCGGCCGCTCCCGACACATGACAGAAATCTTAAACTATTAACAAACTTTATTGCAAAGTTCATTGGCATCGCAGTTCGGAATGATCACTCGTAGCTATCATGGGCTACGGAGACTATGTTAATGGGAACATCGAAATAAGGTGGTTTACTATGTGGAAGACCTCGGTCACAACTGCTTTCAAGAGGTCAATTTTGTGATGGAGATTTGGAGGTTGCTTTCGTGGAGAAAACTTGTTTCATTCGTGATCTACAAGGAAACAACCTTATGTCCGGCTTATGCTCTTCTAGTCTTTACACTATCTCTATGCAAGACATGGTTGCTTCTTCCCCATCCGCTACTTTCAAAGGCAACATCAACAAAACTCGGCTATGGCACCGCTGCCTCTCACATCTAAACTTTCGCACCATCACCAACCTTGCTCGACACAAACTAGTAGAAGGACTCCCACGATTTCGGTATTCAAAAGATCACCTTTGCTCACTGTGAACAAGGAAAAGTACTGTGCTCATTTTCCTCTAAGGTGGAACACACCTCAAAGATATGCTTCATCTTCTTCACATGGATTTGTGGCCCAATGCGTGTGCAAACGATCAATGGAAAATGCTACATTTTAGTAATCGTTGATGACTATTCACGCTGGACTTGGGTTTACTTTCTTCAAGCAAAGACCAAGCTCCACAGATGATTATCACCTTCTCACGAAAATACATGTTCAGCTCCAAACACCGTCCGACAAATCGTAATGACAGAGGAACCGAATTTGTTAACCAAACCCTTCGTGAATTTTATGAGAAAGCGGAATACAACATCGACATCTATTGCTCGACACCGAACAAAACGGAGTTGTTGAAAGACGAAACCGAACGTTGGTGGAAGCCGCAAGAACAATGTTAATCAATGCCAAACTCCCAGACACTTGTGGGCGTGTCGCCTCATCGCATGCTATACTCAAAATCGCTCTATGATTACAAAACGCCACAACAAAATACCTTTTGAGCTTGTCCACAACAGAAAACCGAATTTAAAACACTTTCATGTATTTGGATCTCTTTGCTATCCAAATAATGATCGTGATGACTTTGGAAAGCTCAAAGCCAAAGCTGATATTGGAGTCTTTATTGGATACTATGATAATTCTAAAGGTTTCCGCATCTGGAATCGTCAAACAAAGGAGGTAATGGAAACGATTCATGCTCATTTTGATGAACTCATGGAAATGGCTTCTGAGTATAACAGCTTAGAACCCGGTCGCAACCGTTTAAACTTTCCCCAAACCCCATCATCAGCTGAACAAAGCCCCCACCACTCGTCAACAAATGGAAAGGCTATTTGCTCCTCGCTCGGTGACGATATTGATGATCGTGCTCTGTGTGTATCCGCCTGCTCACCGCACAACCCGATCATATTCCTATACCGATACACTGCGACAACAACTATTGTGAAGAAGCACCACCATTGACTCCAACACAACACTTGAACAAACCGCTCCAACAATGATGAACCACCGATGATGTTCTAAATGAAGTACCCCACCGCCGATTTTAATCCAAATGCGTTCTTTAACCCGCTTGCTAATGAGATCTACGCACTGATGTCGCGAATCTTCAACAAACCATTTGAATCCTCAAAATCGCACAATGTATACCAACATCAAACCTCTACACATAGATGGACAAAGATCATCCTCTAGAAAATATAATTGGCAACCCGAATCAATCGGTCGTTATAAGACAACGCCTTCACTCGGATGGTGAACACCGCATTTATGCACTCACCGTCCGCTAACTGAGCCCAAAACATCAAAGACGCAATGACCAAAGACACCGGATTGAATCCATGCAAGAAGATCTCAACCAATTCAAAAGACTTGAAGTATGGAACCGGTTGAAAGACCAACAGGGTTTATGTCATCGGTCTAAAATGGATTTGGAAGAACAAATTGATGTCAAGGAATGTTATCCGTAACAAGTCAAGACTCGTTGCTAAGGGTTATCGCCGTGAAGAGGCATAGACTTTGAAGAATCTTTTGCTCCGGTTGCTCGTTTGGAGGTCGTTCGATATTTCTCGCGTCATGCTCATATGAATATGACGGTCTATCGATGGATGTCAAAATGGCGCTTCTCAATGGACAACTTAAAGAAACGGTTTATGTCACCAACCGATGGATTCATTGATCCCGAGTTCCCGAACCATATCTACAAACCGAACAAAGCTCAGACGATCTCAAACAAGCTCCTGCATGGTGCGATAAGCTATCATCTTTCCTCATTGCCAATCATTTCACCAAAGGTTCGGTCGACCCTACTCTCTTTATACAATATCACGGGCACATATCTTAATTGTTCAAATTTATGGATGACATCATTTTGGGTCTACACATGATAAGTACTCAATCGCTTTTGCAAAACTAATGAAGAAAATTTTGAAATGTCCATGATGGGTGAACTTATGTTCTTTCTAGGAGTGCAAGTTCATCAATCACCCGTGGTATTTTCTTGAGTCACCCAAATATGCCCTTGAATTGCTAAACAAATTTGGAATGAAAACTCGTGATACTTATGCCACACCAATGACTCATACCAAGAAACTAGACGATTTAAATGGGAAATTAGTGGACCCTACAAAATACCGTAGTATTATTGGGTCTCTAATGTACCTCACAATGAGTAGACCGATATTGTCTTTGCTTTGCTTATCTATGCTCCGCTATCGCCTCGACCAATCGAAACCCACCTCTCGAGGCTAAAAGAATCCTTCGATACATCAAGGGAACCATTAACTGGGATCCGTATCCAAGGATTCGGTTTTGAACTAATCGCTTTTCGATGTCGATCACGCAGGATGTTTAGATTCACGCACTCCAATTTCTTGGTGAAAAGTACATCGTCATCAACCAAGCGTAATATGTAGCCATGTCGGTGTTGTGCTCAAGTCATCCGGATGAGAACACAACTCAAAGACTATGGTTACGTGATTAAATGTAAAGTACAAATAATATTCAAAGTAACCGTAAAACTTGTGATAGGAAAAAAACTCACGGTGTGATAAAAGTGATACCGGAAGTGATCTCTCCGGGTCGTGCGAGGTGTGAAATTCGGAATCGCTGAAGATAAGGGCTTGAATTGGTTTAACGATTTTGGATTGGATTACATTCTACAACATAAAGGACGGAATGAAATTGAGGCAAGGAACCCTAACAAACTAAAAATAAACTATTACTAAGCCTAAGAAATGATAAAACGAAGCTACACTAAGGTCTAGGGTGCCAAAACGTGACAACCCGAGCTAATCCCGAGCTTCAAAAGTGAAAAAGATGCAATTTAAGCGAGTGTGAAACTAAACGTCTAAACTACTAAAAATAATTTTAGGAAAAGTTGGGTATTTTTGAGTTTTAAATTATTTACTATGAATTAAAAACTAGATTTAACTAAATTAATTATAAAAATACAACGTTTTTAGAAAACTATGGTAAACTACTTTACGTGAATCTAGGAAAATTAAGAAGCTTGGTGGTTGTTTTGGAAAATAAGCTCAAAATAAGCTAAACATGGCTAATAAGCAAAGCGCCCAAGTGGATTTAAGTACTAAATGTTGCAAAATAAAACCAATAGAAGTCCCTAGGGCGATTGGCATATAGGTACACCCATCATCGCCTCATAAAGGAGAGGTCTCGGGTTAGACCCCGCTCTCCTTTTGCAAAATTATTATTTTTTCTTTTTTTTTTTTTTTTTTTTTTTTTTTGCACTTTGTTTATAAGACCAAACTAAGACTTTTTGTAAAACTATTTTTGTCAAACACTTGAATAAGCAGTTGGGCGCTTATTACCTCTGATTATGGGCGATTACAAACAAACACCCTTTTGTCGCTTTTAAGCCCAACTAAGCATGAAAAGCGATTGAATAAGCTACAATTAAGCTACACAAGTTATTTTCTACATCGAGATAAGCTAATGAGGAATACGAATAAGCTAGAGCGATTCACCATAAGCTAAATAATAAGCTCACACTAGGTAGACAAGGGAAAGCGGTTGGTATTAAGAACTAAACAAGGGGAGTCCTAAGAAGCTAACAAGTGAGAATTAAGCACTAAAGGAGCTAACAAGCATTATTTAGATAAGACGGTCTAAAAACTAGATGAGCAATCATCTACTAAGTTAAGCTAAGTACGAGCACCATTAAGCAAAAAAAATGACTAACTTATGATCGTATTCGCAGTTTAGAAACAACTCATCAGAATGATTTGGGCTCATTTTCAAGCGAGAAAGAGGAGCTTCAAGGCAAGATCTGTCGCACAAACAAAGTTAGGCTAGCGAGATTTATAAAAACCAATTGGCGGCCAATGTAAAGCTTTTAATGACTTAAATATAAGCTGTTCTCAGCTTGTGTTGGGTCTTTTTGGTGCTGACGCAGAAAACAAAACAAGGAAAAGCAGACTTTTGACACTCAATCTTAACTATGCTAGAAGTTATTTCGAGACTTGAAACTTAAACTAGAGCAAGTTGGGTACAAAAGGATTAGAGAAAAACCAAATTTTCTAATTTTGAAAACCAAAGAAGCTGAAAAATAAGTTCATGAAGCAGTTGTAGTCATTTCTTAAATGCTCTGGAAGACTTTTCTTTTTCTCAACTTAATCCCCACATAGCTTAAAACAAGATTCACCTTTGCCAACGACTAACAGCTAAAATAGAGTTTGACTTTAAGAGTCAAATGGGTAAAAACTAATTTCTACCTAGTTAAAACACTTGACCCAAACAGTCCATTTACTGTTTGTGATTTCCACTTACAAATTTTAAGTAAAACTTGAAACACGGAAATTTTGAGGTGAAAGCTGTAGACCACTTAACTAACTATTAATAAAACTTGATAACTAGTAAATAAGCACTAAGACTTGTACAAGAGAAAGCGAAATAAACTTTGAACTATTTCATTAGCGAAAAGAAGATTACAGAAACAAAGACTATTTTTTAGACTAAAACAAGGGTATTAAAATCTAAAAACTAAAAACTAACTCTCCCCGTCATACAATGGCTACAAACTATTTATACTACAACTTGATCTTCAATCCTTCTCCTCTTGTGCTTCTTTTGTGAGAGAAATCAGCCAAAATCGAGCTTTGTGTTTTCATGCTTCAATCTTGACCATTGAATGGAGTTAGGTATAATGGCTTAATCTCGGTCGTCCTTGGTGCTTTTGAAACGGAGATTGGTGACTTGGCCATTGGGATGAGTTGGAAAAATAAGTAGTGGGTTTGGGAAGTGGGAGGAACTGGGTAAAAGAGGTGGTGGAGGTTGAGTGTTTGGGGGGCTGGAAAAGGGAGATTAGGGTTTGTGGGGAATGGAAAAAGGGGAGAGGCGCAGGTTTTTTTATTGTGTGTGTTCTTGGGTGTTGGGTTTTTGTTTGGGCGGGAAGACGAAGGGAAAAAGAAGAATGGGGGGTAGGGTTTGGCTAATTCTTTGACCGGGTATAAAGGGTGGATGGGTGGACCGGGTATAAAGGGGAATGGGCTTGGGCTTATTTTAGGTTTTAGATTGAACGTGGACTAAGGATTAGTAAACCCAATTAGTAGCTTAAGGATCAAATGTGAATAATTTGAAATTCCAGGGACCAAAGCTGTGATTTCCGAATTTATAATCCAAGGGCCAAACTTTTCATTCTCAAATAATGTAAGGATCATTTTTGCCATTTTCTGAAACTTAAAGGTATCTTCTGTCAATTTCTGAAAGTTCAAGGACTGATTCTGCCATCTTCTGATTTTTGCTCGTTTTTGCCCGTTTTCGCTCTGTTTTCAATCCTTTTGTACCTGCAAGACATAAAACACACTCCGAGGATATTTTTAACATATTTTGAGCGTATTTGGGTGTTTTTGTTCGTTTTTGTGGTCTTAGGTGGGTAAAAATGATGAGTGAATAAGCACTCATCAAATCCCCCCACACTAGGCAATTGCTAGTCCCTAGCAATCTTTTGAGAAAACTTAATGGATTTGAATCTCTTTGCCAAAAGCCATTACTTCTGGAGTAGCCAAATGTTTTAGTTCAAGTAAGAACTATGGTACACTGATAACCATATGATTTTAAGCAAACCACCGACTTTCAACGGATTTGATTTGTCTTTACGGAAGCCGTTTGCTCGGACTAGCCAACTCTTAGATAAAATATCTTTGGTGAGTCGATTACCAATTATGGTTTTCCAATTGCCTTTACCACAAGCCATAAACTTTGGGCTAGCCAACTCTTCACTAATTAAAGATATGGTGAGTTGAACACCATACAATTTTCTAAGAAATTGCAAGCCGTCAACGGATTTGAGATATCTTTACCAAGAGCCGTTTGCTCTCGGATTAGCCAATCCTTTTGTTTGTTAGACATGGTGGATGATAACCAAAAAAATTTGGCCAAAATGGGGAATTGGGTGGTAATACATATGATAAAATTCGTGAGAATCCCCACACTAGAAATGAATATTGCCTCAATATTCAAAGCACCGTGATTATGAAACCGAGAATGTAAAGGGAAATACTATGGCCATTATTTGTAATTTTCTTTTTAACACAGTGGGCAACTCCCCCACACTAGGGTGGTAGAAAATAGAAAGAAGTTAGAAATACGGGTGAAAACCCATATAGAGTGCTACTGTTTTTGTTAACCGAGTCGCTAGCTTGACTCGACCCCGAATTCATTGGTCCATGGGGAAAGTTTGGAGATCCGGGACAACCATGGGTGGTATGTCCCCTCTAAAGTAGTGCTTCAACCTATGTCCATTCACTTTGAAATTTGGTCCGTCTGTTTGAGATAATTCGACGGTGCCATATGGAAAAACTTTGGCAATGGTGAATGGACCAGTCCAACGGGTCTTAAGTTTCCCCGAGAAGATTTTCAATCTAGAATTGAAAAGAAGGACTCACACCAACGTTGAAAACGCGGTTCTTAATCTTTGAGTCATGGATCTTCTTTGTCTTTCTTTATAGATCAAAGAGTTCTCGAGGCTTGATCACGGAGTTCATTTAATTCATTGAGTTGAACTTTCCGGTGATCACCCGCAGAACGAGGTCGAAATTGGCATGCTTCAAGGCCCAATAGGCTTTGTGCTCGAGCTCGATCGGGAGATGACACGCCTTTCCATACACAAGCTTGTAAGGATTACACCCGATGGGTGTTTTGTAAGATGCGGAAGGCCCAAAGTGCATCTTCTAATTTGTCCGACCAAGAGGCACGATTTTCACCTACGGTCCTCTCCAAGATTCTTTTCAAACCACGATTGAAACTTCCACTTGCCCACTAGTTTGGGGTGATACGCGGTAGAGGCGGTGAGTGACACCGTGATTTAAGCATCACTTTGCGAATTGGTCGTTGTAAAAGTGCGCATCGCGATCACCAATGATGGCAACACGCCGCGCGTCTCGGGGTCAAGGAAACTTCCTTTTCTTCGAGCAAGTTTTATAACACCCCAGGCAAGGAACCTAATCGTTGTAGTGTAGTAATTAGGTAAGCCACGGTATTGATATCGCTCTCTAGGGAATAGGAATGCTAGTAGGAGTTACTACGCTAAGGTTAAGGTTGAGGAAGATTATTTTTATCTTTTATATTTTATGAAAATGGAAAGGTACGAATCTCGGTATTGGATTTGGGGGTTGGTATTTCACCGATTACTCTACTATTATCTAATTATCTAAACTAAGGTTGTGGGAGTCTATGTCTAATTAATGTGTGCTCGTATGATAGTTTAAAGATGTGTTTACTTAGTTTGTATTACTCCTTAATTATCTCCTATTGATGGTTGAGTGTCACGCCTTATTCCTAGTTGCGTTGTGTTTCTAAAGTTGTAGGTATGCTTTCTCCCTAACTCTTTGAACTTACCAAAGGGTCTTGTCTACAAATCCACTTAGAGATTATAGACTCTACTCTAAGGCACTCTTCGGATGTTTTAGCCTACAATCACTCGTGTAATCATACTCTAAGGTTCACAAAGATGAATCAAGCATTATACACAACGAATGACCTATCGCATTACTAGATCATTAATCAACTAAGATAAGAAACAACCAATCAATATTCAATAATTAAGTTTCATACTTCCTAAGCAAACACACAAATAAATTAGCCGGACATGGAGAACATGCAAGCATACACACAAATAATCAAAGACATAATTGAATTAATGAAGCAAAGACTTATCTTGGTGTAAGATAGGTTAAAACCCTAAAATATCGTACAAGACACCTTAGGTTCGGTTTTAGGTTTTACCCAAAGACTCTCCACACAAAGACCGAAAAATTCGGATTCTATATATAAGATTACAATTGCGACGGCGCCACCTTATGTTTAGTGACGCCGCCGTGTCGCCGCCATTAGGGTTTCGCCTTGGCCACGTTAACCTTGCGACGCGCCACCTTATGTCCGTGACGCCGCCCTCTTCACTTTCGACGCCGTCCGGATCGCATCTAGGCCGCCCGAGTAGCGACGGCCTACTCTTTCACAACTAGACGCCGCCTCTTGAAAACACGAGTTTTGAGTTCGACCGTCACATAATTCTCCGACGGCCGCAAATAGCTCCCGACGCCGCCGCTTTCTACATTCAGCCGATCGTGAGTGTCTCGATTTCGACTTTGGCCATTTTCTTCATATATTCGCGCCTTTTCGTCCAAATAAGTGCCATTCCAAAGATTTTGCCTTCACGAGACCTAAAAGTGAAAAGGAACGATATTAAGCAATAACGGATACAAAAGTGATCAAATAAGGACTTAAACGACCCTCAAAATGGTACCTTTAAAACCTTATCAAATATCCCTACACTTGTTATTTGCTTGTCCTCAAGCAAATGTGCTTTTAGCCAATTAATTTATAAGTTGGGGTCATTCAAGATTAATTCAAAACGGTCCACAACACATATAAGCCCCAAGAAAGTCATAACAAGCACGGAATTACATACTAGCACCTCACATGGGGTGTTTGGATACTCACATCTCTCTCGTGTGTATAAATGAAATATAACAATATAGGAAATGGAAGATAAACACTCATTAACCGGTCCTAGTACATAGATTACCATAGGCTTGAGAATAGATCAAACCTCCATCGCTTGGCGAAGCACCTAGGAAAGACTATCAAAGAGGTCTTTAAAGGGTTGTAACGTTAGGCTTACGGTAGGGAAATAAGGGTTGGTGGGATAGGCTATTTAGTGGTGGTAAGTCAAAATCTTTATGTTAATCGTGATATGAAGAATGGCGCTGCTAAGCCAAGACTCGACACTCTAAACTCTAGATAACTCAAATAAACAAACATAAATTTAAAAGATAGATGTAGGATGGTAGCGATGTTTTTTTTTTTTTTTTTTTTTTTTTTTTTTTCACTCACTTTTTTTTTTTTTCTTTTTTTTTTTCTATTTTTTTTTTTTTTTTTTTTTTTTTTTTTTTTCATACACTTTTACTCTACCATCCTCTACGATAACATCAAAATACTAGGGATTTACAGCACATCCCTACACTTGAGTTTTTATTATTCTAACACTAATTTGACCCGATTTGAAAAGATCAAAACACTTGGGGTACATTATTACGTAAACAAAGGGAATTTGAATTTAACGCCCTTCCCGTCATTTCATAAACTTTAACTTTTCCCATGAATCCCAATCATCCCAAAATCAGATACAAAGGATATGACTCGACTTAGCAACTTATGCAAGCAACTAGATAATTGAACTAAGGGTTTAGGGTGATAACAAACATTTGCACTAAAAGTGAGTGCATAAGGGTAGGCTAAGGCGATTTGGGTGTATATTTGGGGGGGGTGTAAACAATGTTTTCATTGATATTCCGAAAACCGAAATATCACGAGAACCGCGAAAAGGATAGGCTCGAGGGGTTAACTAGGGTATCGTGTACTAAAGATGAGTACAACGCAGGGTGTGGGGAATTACTCAACCGATGTGGAAGAAGTAATTATATTACGTGTATCAAACAAGGGTTATCCTAATGCCTCTTATCATTTAGTTATTCCTAACTACACAAGTGTAGCCTCACTTGCGATCTCGAATGCATCACAAAACAAGTTCTAGAATCTAATATACTACCGGTTCACACTCTAAGCATTAAAGATGAATGCTTTAATTCCTACTAATCTAAGGGCGATCCTCACATTTTGGGTGGAATTTGGGTGGTAAAGGGTTTTGTGCTAGTCATATAACTTCCTATCCATGAGACGCTTTTGTTAAGACTAATGGCCCACTCCTATATGTCATGAAAATTTTAAATTTGGTGCCAAAATTACCCTAACCGACATTTTCTCATGGTTTATTACACAATCACAATTGGACAAAGCAAATAGTCAAGGATAAGCATAGTTTCAAAGTTCCCGCTTTATTTTCCTCCCTACACTTAAACCGAACATTGTCCCCAATGTTCCCGAAAGTATCAAAGTTATGATAAAAGAAGGTAATTAAAACGAAAGAAACTAATACTCCCCGATTAGCTCGGTAGGATCCGTAAAGTGGTGGTTAAATTCTTTTCAAGAAGAATTATTGCGTGAAAAGCTCCTTCCAATCTTATGTAACTTCTTCTTGACAAACTAAACTCGCACACTTGAAGAAAACAAACGAAACCTTCGCAAAATCGGCGGTAATAATATATATAAGACTCGATTTAAACTAGGATATAATGCTTGTGGAATGGATGTTTACGTAATTTCTAAGAAAATTAAGACCGAAAATTCCAAAATTTATAAGTAGCTCGTAAAACGAGAAAAGTAATCTGATGTTTTACTCCTTCCCGACGCCGTCAGTTGCAATCTCGACGCCCAAAGTTATCCCGACAAAACCGGTCTCGATTTTCCGAAAAATTTCGAAAATTTACATCTTTAGAATCGGAAAAATTTCGCAAAACATTCATTATGACTCGATACAAGCATTTGACTCGAACAAACAAACATATATATCTTTTAATTAATTGTTATTCTCATGTTTACGCTTTTGAAAACGTGTGTAATCCTCCCTACACTTATCCCTTATGTAAAATACCTTTATATGTAATTAAGACGGTTAAAACAAAATAAAGCATTTTACAAATTTAAACATGAGGATAAACAATTAATAAAAGATATATGACACTAACAAGCAAACAATTAAGCATGGGTTGCCTCCCACGAAGCGCTTTTCTTTATTTAAGAGTCTTGTAGCTAGACTCGTAGTCGTGCTCCTACGCTTTCTCACCACCGCCTCTTGACTCTTTGTTTTCCTTCATCGAAAGGGTGTAGACGCTTTATGCTCACCGTGGATTCCTTGCCAATGTGTCAATTATGGCTACGGTTTTATCTTTTAAATTGGTCTCCTTAATCGTGAAAGGCCCAAACCATCTTGGTTTGCTTCTTCCTCGTAATGCCCTTATCCGGACCTATACAAGAGCACTTTTCTCCCTTTATAAATTCCTTAGGGTCCTTTTGTACCTTAGGTAATGAGGTAGGATTGCTTTTAACTTTTATCGGGTTTCCATAATGTCGCATACAATCCTTGAACCATAAAGTCTCTAAGCCCTTTTCCCGCCATTCTTCTTCTTCTTAACATTGTTATCCCGGCTTTTCGATTTCCACCAAGAATCATTTCCATGATCTTAAGAGGATATCGGGACGATGGGTATTCTAGCGCACTCTTTCCGCTGAGTATCATGATGCCTTCTCCGCATTTAATGGTTGCCTTGGCGGTGGCCGTGAATGGCGTCCCAAGAATGAGAGGTACGCTTTCATCTTCCTCAACATCAATGATCACGAAATCCATCGGATAAACGATGTTAGCTACCTCAATTAGAACATCAACAACGATTCCTACGGATGGACATAAGTATGATTAGCTAGGAAAGTCTAAGGTCGGTTTTTGCCGGTTTCTCATTAGTTAGCTTATTATAGATTGACAATGGCATTATGTTCACATCGGTCCCTTGATCGCCAAGGCATTTATATTGTCCATGTCACCGATGTTAACCGGTATCACGAAATTTCGTGGTGTTTCGCTTTCTTGTTAACGGTTTTTATGACCAACTCATACAGAGGTTCCATAGGTAAAGCATCGTATTCTTCTTCCGTCATCTTTCCTTCAAGAGCATCCCTAAGAACTTCATTGTACCTAAAGTTGTTTACTTGGTTTGCAATGGTTTTCTTGTTAATTTCATGCTTAAGGTAGTACTCAATGGTCTCGTGTTCATCATTAGGCATGGACTCATCCTTCGTGCTTTCCTCAAGATTCCACATCTCAACCCTTGCATTCTCGTGCATGATGGAAACGGCGCTACGAATGAAGTGGAGGGCAATCATTGCTTCACGAGCACTTTTTCGGGAGCCCTTGTTTTGGTAAATTCAATTACCAAATCCATCATTTCTTTCATTTTGCTTGCATTTCTCTCTCGCCTATAAACCTCCTCTTCAAATTTGGCTAATCTCTCTGTATGAGCTGCCATATACTCCTCATTTGATCTTTGAAGCTTGGTGAAAGTGGTATTGGGAAGTAGAACGGAAGCGCCATGGAACTTGGGTTTTGCTCGCGACTTGAGATTCCGAAAGAGGTGTGGAGTGGTTGGTGGAGTGGGCGGATTTGACGATCTCGAGGAATTTGTACAGTGCTCTTTTCTCGCCTTTCCATAAGATAATCAATTCTCTCTCGATGGCACTCAATTGCTCTTCGAGTGTATCGGAGATTCGTGAGGAGTGGATATGGCATTAACTACGTTAATCGGAGTTTCGGAGATTCACCCAATCTTCGTAGTTTTGATCGGCGAGCTCCTCTATGATATCCCAAGATTGCTCGCATTAAAGTCGCCGAGTCTTCCACCGCACCGATCAATGGATCGTCGAGTGATGAAATCGGTATGATCATAGAAGATTTGGATTTGAAGCCAAAGATCAATGCCATGGTGTGGAAGTTCTACGGAGTAATTCCTTAAATCGAGTCCATGCTTTGTAAAGAGACTCACCTTGAGTCGCTGGAATGTCAAGATGTCTCGCCTAAGCTTAGTAGTTCTCCCGTGGGAAAAATTGAGCAAGGAAGAGAAGTAAGATCATCCCAACTTGAGATGGAGCCGGGAAGTCGCCAAGCCAATTACTAGCTTGGTCCCAGAGAGAATTGGAAGAGACGCAGCGCGTGGTCTCCCGAGTAGTAGCATCAAGGTCGATGGAATCGACGATTTTGAGGAAATCCTCGATGTCGATTTGGATCTTCTGAACGAAGTCCATGGAATGCACATCCGCTTTGCACCAACCGGATGGTGTCGGATCGCAGGCCGTAGTTTGGGCTTGGTCGGGAAGCTCAATGGTGTTCCTATAGCCTAAGTGGCTTGGTCTTGAGTATTCACCAAGAGTACGGGCTCTGGCGGGTCATTGGTGGTATGTTGATGAATGGTAGTGGGTTATCACCTTCCATGATGAAAAGTGATGGAATTACTAACAAAGGTTACGAAGAAGGGGATAGACTAAGAGAAATCTAAAATGAGAAAAAGTTTACTTGATAGGAATCAAGCAAAGAAACCTAAACGAGGTGGACTACTAACTAGCTATTCTATTCCCGCAACGCGCCTAAAACTTGATAACGCCACACGCCGCTCGGGGTCAAGGAAACTTCCTTTCTTCGAGCAAGTTTTATAACACCCCAGGCAAGTGAACCTAATCGTTGTAGTGTAGTAATTAGGGTAAGCCACGGTATTGATATCGCTCTCTGGGGAATAGGAATGCTAGTAGGAGTTACTACGCTAAGGTTAAGGTTGAGGAAGATTATTTTTATCTTTTATATTTTATGAAAATGGAAAGGTACGAATCTCGGTATTGGATTGGGGGTTGGTATTTCACCGATTACTCTACTATTATCTAATTATCTAAACTAAGGTTGTGGGAGTCTATGTCTAATTAATGTGTGCTCGTATGATAGTTTAAAGATGTGTTTACTTAGTTTGTATTACTCCTTAATTATCTCCTATTGATGGTTGAGTGTCACGCCTTATTCCTAGTTGCGTTGTGTTTCTAAAGTTGTAGGTATGCTTTCTCCCTAACTCTTTGAACTTACCAAAGGGTCTTGTCTACAAATCCACTTAGAGATTATAGACTCCTACCTAAGGCACTCTTCGGATGTTTTAGCCTACAATCACCGTGTAATCATACTCTAAGGTTCACAAAGATGAATCAAGCATTATACACAACGAATGACCTATCGCATTACTAGATCATTAATCAACTAAGATAAGAAACAACCAATCAATATTCAATAATTAAGTTTCATACTTCCTAAGCAAACACACAAATAAATTAGCCGGACATGGAGAACATGCAAGCATACACACAAATAATCAAAGACATAATTGAATTAATGAAGCAAAGACTTATCTTGGTGTAAGATAGGTTAAAACCCTAAAATATCGTACAAGACACCTTAGGTTCGGTTTTAGGTTTTACCCAAAGACTCTCCACACAAAGACCGAAAAATTCGGATTCTATATATAAGATTACAATTGCGACGGCGCCACCTTATGTTTAGTGACGCCGCCGTGTCGCCGCCATTAGGGTTTCGCCTTGGCCACGTTAACCTTGCGACGGCGCCACCTTATGTCCGTGACGCCGTCCTCTTCGCCTTTCGACGCCGTCTCGATCGCATCTAGGCCGCCCGAGTAGCGACGGCCTACTCTTTCACAACTAGACGCCGCCTCTTGACACGAGTTTTGAGTTCGACCGTCACAATAATTCTCCGACGGCGCCGCAAATAGCTCCCGACGCCGCCGCTTTCTACATTCAATGATCGTGAGTGTCTCGATTTCGACTTTGGCCATTTTCTTCATATATTCGCGCTTTTCGTCCAAATAAGTGCCATTCCAAAGATTTTGCCTTCACGAGACCTAAAAAGTGAAAAGGAACGATATTAAGCAATAACGGATACAAAAGTGATCAAATAAGGACTTAAACGACCCTCAAAATGGTACCTTTAAAACCTTATCATAGTTGGAGCTCATAATAATATCTTTCACTTTCTCTCACTAAGTTCCCTAAACCTCTAACTTTCTCTCTAGAATTCCATCTATATGCTACTTTGTGTTATGGTTTGATGTGTATGTGAAAAGTTATATCTTACAATTGGTATCAAGAGCCATGGTTAGATCATATCTTGCACATCTTTGGATTTATAGTGGTTTTAGGTGGTTTTGAGTTTGAAAAAGTTTAGTGGTTTTGCATCATTTGGTTGATTTCTTGTGTTAAAGTTTGAATTTTGTTGGTACTTTTATGTTTAGAATCATCAAAAGTGTTTAGGTTTTCATTTGGTAGCTTGAATCATCTTGGTTGGGTTGTTTTGGATTGAAAAGTGATGTTTATATGGTTTTCAAGCTAGCGACTTAGCTCACGGAATATTTTCTTGGTAGCGACTTGCTTCACATTTTGTAGCGACTTACGGTGTTGAAGCTAGCGAGTTAGATCTAGCGAGTTAAAGTACAAGTAGTGGACTCTCCACTACGGGTAGCGACTTGTGGTAGCGACTTGGTGCATGCGAGTTGCTCTTTAGCGACTTGCATATCTAGCGACTTGTGTGGCAATTCTTGCCAAAATTTGGCTAGCGACTTGGTGCATAGCGAGTTACTATTTAGCGACTTGCTTTTTGTCTAGCGACTTGGGACTCTAGCGACTTAGGGTGTAGCGAATTAAGGGTTAGCGACTTAGTGCATTAACTTCTAGCGACTTAGTGCATTATCGCTAGCGACTTAGTGCTTTATCTTCTAGCGACTTAAGTGATTGTTTACGGTTTTCTCTTGATTTAGTAAAATCCGTGAAAGAATCTATTTCCGGTTTAATCATAGAGTTATAAAATCCGTATAATCTGTTAACATGTCTACCAACGTTCCTCATCATCTCCCTTTGTTGCAGAGGATGTTCAAGCGGTGGCTCGGATACTCGTCCACCCATGCTTGTGCGAGCCGACTACGACTCTTGGGCTCAACGAATCGGTGTATTGCCTTGGAAAGGAAAATGGTGTCAACATTCTCAAATCCATTGATGAAGGACCATATCGAGTTGAGGCGACTAGAGACATACTTGATACTAATGCAGATGGTACTCTGTTTACGGAATGGACGGACCTAAGATGTATGATGAGCTTGATGATAAGGATAAAAGAGATTTGATGCGAGATATCGGGGCTTCAAACATTGTTCTTCAAGGTCTTCCTAAAGACATCTACAAGGCGATCAATCATAACACGGATGCTAAGGCGGTTTGGGACAATGTTAAGATGCTTCTCTCGGGTTCGAATTAACTATGGAAGGCAGAGAATCCCAACTCTATGGCGAATTTGAGCACTTCAAGATGAAACCGGATGAGAATGTCTATGAGTACTATGTGAGATTTCATAAGTTAGTTAATGACATGAGGAACATCGAATGACTATGCCTAACATTGAGTTGAACTCAAAATTTGTGAACAACATGAATCCCGAATGGCACAAGTTTGTTACATTGTGAAGCTCACTAAAGGATTGAAGAATACAAACTATGAGCAACTCTATGCCTTCCTCCTTGAATGAGAGACATGCTATGTTTGAAAAATTAATTCTCAATCGGTTCAAAACCAACCGGGGAGAGACAAGCTCGTCTAATGACTCTGACTTTCTACTCAAACATCGGAATCACAACCAAAGCATCACAAGTCATACCCTTGGGTAATGGTAATCACAAACTCATTCACGATCCTATGTACAAACAAGGCGATCTTGATGCTCACGTGGGTAGCTTCATTAATCAACTAGCTCTTCTCATTAGTCAAAACATGAATACTCTCCCACAAACCAACAACAACCTCGAGGCGCATCTAACCCACACAATCAAGCCCTTTGTTAAAGATGGAAGGATCGTGGTGCAACCGATTCGGGAAAGGCAGTATGATCGGGGACGAGGTGGGTGGGAGAGGTTATGTTGGAAACGAATCGAGGAAGGAATGGTAACCAAGGTCAAGCTAAGCCAATCAAATGCTATAAGCGTGGTGGTGAGGACACATTGCAAGGCGCACATCTCCAAAGCGTCCGAGAATCTTGAATACTTGAGAGATAAGATCTTCTGGCACAAGCTCGGGACAATGGTGTTGCTTTGAATGAAGAGGAATTCTTTGTTTCTTCTTGAGGGCAATGCCAAGACCTATGATGCGAGATGTAGATGAGCGACCTATTCGGGAGATAGGTCACAATCATCAAAATGCCTTTCAAGTCGGTGGTTGTGA
The DNA here is from genome assembly GCA_022545495.1 of Chrysanthemum lavandulifolium. Classification (NCBI taxonomy): domain Eukaryota; kingdom Viridiplantae; phylum Streptophyta; class Magnoliopsida; order Asterales; family Asteraceae; genus Chrysanthemum; species Chrysanthemum lavandulifolium. Next base: position 41,284,679 of record CM040239.1, on the reverse strand, counting down.
TGCATACGACTCGATGTGGATGATGGACCTCTGCACACACAATCTTTATGGCTAGCATTTCTCCAATGGTTTCTCCCAAGGTCTCTTCTTCACCACGGTGGGCCATCCCATGACAAGCTCATCTCGGAGGTATTAAAACTATACGATGATCTTGATGTGCAGCGGATGCATGACAAAGTACAATCAAGCGAAACTATTGAATCAAATATTGAAAATATGGGTAATATCGATATTGTCCCATATGATCAATATGTGAAACAAAGTGAAAGTGAAGTTGTACCAAGTGATGCATCTTCTGCGATCAACAATGACTATGTTTTTGATGAATACACTTGCATGTGCTCTGATGATTCCGTAATTTACGAACTAAATGCCTATAAAGAGCGTGTTGCTATTTATGAACAACGTGCTAAGTTTGAGTTGACCACTCGTGAGCGGGAAATGGATGACCAAGTGAGTACGATAATTAGAAAAAGTAAGTTTAGAGAAGAAGTATTGAAACAAGAATTAAATTCCTTGCAAGAAAAACTTTCTAAAACATCTAAACAAAAACAAGAACTTCAAGAAAATGTGAAAATGCTTAAGCAAGAATTTAATGCAAAGGAATCAAAACTCTTGAGAGATTTTCTAATCGAAAACTTTGAAAAACAAACTTGAGAACAAGTTGTACATACAAGGAAACACCATTCGATTGCTCACATGGTCACTAAACATCGAGTCTTAAGCGATAAGCATAGCATTCCCTTGTTGAGGAACCAAATCCGGAGGTAATTAAAAGGCTAGAAATGCTCATAAGGTGCTTTATGATGGTAATGAAATTCTTAAGCCTAGGCGAAACCTAGTTGCGTTGAGTGCCTTGAGGAAGATAAGAAATCGATGAAGTCACTAGGGAAAGGATGAACAAAAACTAGATGACCCGAAATGCAAAGAGAAAAAATTGTCATCACTCCCCATGACTACAAGAAGGAAAAGCTGGATTTCCTTGAACATGTTCAAGCCTCAAACATTCTTGACTCCAGAACAAATTTTACGGAAAAAGGATTTAGAAAATTTGAAAATGAAAATATTGTTGAAACAAACCCCTTTATGGAAAATGCCTAGAAGCGGTGAGTATCCTCCTAATACACCAATGCATCTAGTTCCTAGAAAAATTGCCACTAAAAGCAAGACCTTAATTAGTCAATATGTTATATTTCAACTGTTTGTTGATTTTGAGAAAACTTGCAAGAAAAGGATCACACCCTTTGGTATATGAGAAGGAGAAAGGGGTTTGAGCAAATGAAAGAATGTTATTTAAGCGAGGTCATGCCTTTCTTTAAACTTCGAAAGATCACTTTGAGAGTCTTAAAGGGAATTGAAAGCGATATCAAGGGAATGGAAAAGGAATTTGATGCAATGGTAGTGAAGTTAGTGATTATGGCGTGCACTAAAATATAATGAGATTGAGAGGAAGAACTTGCATACATTAAATGAGACTCTTATTCTTGAATGTGTTGCTCAAGATATTTTTTCTTTGCTTCAAATTGCTCTATTAATGCTTCCAAATTTCATGAACTATCTGTTGCACGAAAGTCTCCCATGATCGTGTCATTGAGCTTGAAAAACTAATTCTAAACTAAGCGAGAAAATTGAGCTGGATGATCACGACACTTTGGTTAAACATTTTTCTAAACTAGAAGTTGAGTATTTTAATTTACAACTAAAATATCAACATCTCAAAGAAAATGTCAAAACTTCAAATATCAAGACATCTTGGATGCTCGAGTTTGATGCGGTTTTCAAATTAACAAAGCGTGATGAGCAGATTCAAGCTCGGTGCAACACGATCGAGAAAGTTGAAAGCCCGGATCTCTCAATTAAAAGGTCAAGCGAACAATATGACGGGCTCCCAAATGCCTCCTCCTTTAGATTCTCGAATTCTCAAGCGTTTCATCTTCAAAACCTAGTAAATGCTTTACAAAAGGAAAGCGAAAGTTTTCTAGAAGAAAATGAAAAGGTTAACGTCATTTCAATGAGTTATTTGAATCAATTAAAGTCACTCGTAACAAAACAACGAACAAATAGCTTCATTGCAAAAGGAAATTGAGAATCGAAGAGTCGGGTAAAGGGAAAATGCCAATGACAAATGGGGAGAATGTTGTATCAAAGGTTCACTCTTGTAATAAATATGCTTTATCGTGACATATGTCCCCCTCATCTAAGGAACAACAAACTTGCCATTCAAACATACTTCTCATCCCTTAAGGATTGCCTAGAATGTCTGCGTGAGATTGTTGAAGAGGATAAGCTAGAGAAACCTCATGATAATGCAATTGGACATGCTTGCTTATATGCCAAACGATCTCAAGAAATCTTAGAATGCTTGATCACAATATGCCCAAAGTCATTAGGTGAGAGAGTTAATCCTTTGATTCCATGCTCAATGCCTAAAGCTAAGTATGATATGCATTCGATTCCCAATGTTTTGAAAGTGAGCCGTGGTGTGCCTTTAAGCATTTCGATTCGGATATGTCAATGCTAAGAAAGAGAACTCAAGTGTGCCTTCTAGGAGTACAAATCACGGTGCCTCTAGTTTTATGAAAGTGAACCTAAGTGCACTGCATGTAGTTCGGACCCCAGTACATCTAAGCGGTGATGCAAAGAGTAGTTAAACCAACTAATGTTCCCATTCCTCTACAGAGTATGTCGGTGACATTAAGCGGAGCGGTCAAAGTCTCAAGACAATACAAGGAATGATAGGACCTCTCAAGCTAAGAATGTGCCTTTGGAAGAAAGTAGAAGAACAATCTAGGAACTTTAAGCTTGAATTGAATAAAGCGAATCGTGTTGATTCTAGTATTTGCCATAGGCGTCTTGTAATTAATTGAATTCGATACTATTTGCAAACCTTGTCGATGTCGCTTGAATTACATTTCTAATCATGAATGTGGTGTTCTTGTTACGCCTAATGATGTTAATTGTCCGATTAATATTGTTAATGCTAAAATTCATGCTAAGAAGGCTAAAAGACAAAAGCGAAAGAAAGTTAGAAAACAATGGAAACCCCGGGAAGAACATTGACAAAATAGGCTTTTATTGGACACTGTTGGTCTTAAGACTAATCGAGACAATGCCCACTAGAAAATGGATGCCTCTTGGTAGAACTATTCCCTTAAGAAGTGATCACTGCTGTGAGCAGGGCTAATGTTGACACTAATCTTGCATCTATTCACAACGATTCCATTGCCTCACTTTACGATATGAATGCTTCTATTTACGATGTGGGTGGTCCAAACATTGTTACTAACCAAATGGAACCCATTCTTGCATGGGGATCCCAATTATCCGATTATCCATTTTTATGCGTGTTCAGCTGCGGATCGTTCAAATCGTTACGTGGTACTGGACTCATTTGTTCCAAGCATATATTTGGAGACCGGTCATGACTCATGAACCGTGAGCAAATTCATCGGGCTATTAGATTTGGTAATGATCATTTCGGTGCTATTATGGGTTATGGAGATTATGTTGTTGGTGATAGTGTCATCTCGAGAGTTTACTATGTAGAAGGTTTGGGTCATAATCATTCTCTGTTGGTCAATTCGTGACTACGATCTAGAAGTTGCCTTGAGAAAACATACACCTTTGTTAGAGATCTTAATGGTAAGGAAGCTGTTAAAAGGAACTCGTGGGTCAAACCTTTACACCATCTCTATCGATGACATGATGAGGGCTTCTCCAATCGCTTGTTATCAAAGGCTTCAAAACAAAGTCATGGTTATGGCATCGTCGTCTCAATCACTTGAACTTGGCACCATCAACGATCTTTCGAGAAAGGACTTAGTTGTAGGTTTACCTAGACTAAAGTATGAAAAGGATCATCTTTGTTCGACATGTCAATTGGGAAAAAGCAAGAAATATGCCCATAAACCCAAACCTACTAACTCATCACGAAGTTCTTCATATGATTCATATGGATTTATGTGGACCAATGAGGGTGCGAGAATATCTTTGGGAAGAAATATGTGTTAGTTGTGGTTGATGATTACTCTAGATTCACAGGTCAAGTTCTTAAGGACAAAGGATGAAACTCGATATCATCATCAAACTCATCAAGCAATTGCGAGTTCGACTTAACAAAACCGTCGAATTGTCGAGCAGACAATGGGCGGGTTTGTCAACAAACAACTTAATGAATTCTATGAAAGCGTTGGAATCGGTCATCAAAGAAGTGTTCCACGAACTCCTCAACGAGCGGTGTAGTTGAAAGAGCGAAATCGGACTCGGTTGAAGCCGCTAGAACAATGTTGATTTACTCAAAGGTTCCAATGTTTCTCGGGTGAAGCAATCGCCATTGCATGCTATACACAAAATCGTTCCCTAATCCACATTGTACATGGAAAAACTCCATATGAACTTGTCCACACAGAAAACCTAATCTCTCTTTCCTTCGTGTGTTTGGTGCATTGTGCTATCCAACTAATGAGGTCAAGACTTAGGAAACTTAGGGCTAAAGGCGACATTGGAGTATTTGTAGGATCGCACCAAACAAAAGGGATACCGAATCTACAACAAAAGAACCCGAAATATCATGGAAACAATTCACGTTCGTTTGATGGTGACCGGTCAAATGGCTCTGGACACTCCACTCGGGACCCGCACTTCAAAACAGTCCCATTGGTTCATCTCTTGTTCCAAACTCTACTCAAGAAACTCCATATGTACCTCCATCGAAGATGATGTAAAGAAATTGTTTGATCCTATGTTTGATGGCTGTATGATTCAATTACTAATGAGGTGATGATTCCCACAACGAGAGGATGCTCATATTCCGTGAATGAAGTCAATCCCTCGGATCTCAATATCTTTAAGTCAAGAAGCACTGCTGCGATCCTTGATCTCATCAACAAATCATCATTCTTCAAATGTACATCATGGAAATGTTTACGGCATCAATGATGAAGTTAATCCCTTTGCTACTCACGAAGATGCTCCATTTGAAAACATATTTGCTACTCGAATCATCATCGAACCATCTTCTTGAGGAGACATCGACTCGGCTACCTCGGTTCCTCAACAAGCGCCACATGAACACCTAAGAAAATGGACTCACGATCATCCATTAGACAACATCATTGGAAATCCTCTCGTCTGTATCAACACGGAAACAACTTGCAACCGATGCCTTATGGTGTTTCTTCAACTCCGTACTATCTAAGATCGAACCAAAAGATGTTAAAACCGCCATGAATGAAGGCATTTGGTTCAATGCCATGCAAGATGAAATTCATGAGTTTGATCGACTTGATGTATGGGAGTTAGTACTGCTCGGCGTGCTATGATTATAGCTCTCAAATGGATCTTCAAAGTAAAACTTGATGAGCATGGTGATGTGTTGAAGAACAAGGCTCGATTAGTTGCTAAAGGATATCGTCAAGAGGAGGTATAGACTTTGAAGAATCTTTTGCTCTGTTGCTCGAATCGAGGCAATCGAGAATCTTTTCGGCTAATCTTGCTAGTAAGAACATGGTAGTTTATCGGATGGATGTGAAGGCGGCATTTACGAGCGGAGATCTTAAAGAAGTCGTCTCGTCGCCAACTGAAGGATTTGTGAATCAAGAGCATCCTACTCACGTTTATCGTTTGAAGAAGGCTCTTTACGGTTTAAAGCAAGCTCCAAGGGCATGGTATGATACCTTTGTCAAAGTTTCTTCTATCAACGGATTGACAAAGGAGCGATTGATCCTACATTGTTCACCGGAAGTCGGGCAAACATTTAACTCATGTTCAAATTTATGTTGATGATATTATTTTTGCCTCGTGACCCAATGGAATGTGATCGTTTTCTAATGAAATGAGTTCAAAGTTTCAAATGTCAATGATGGGACAAATGTCATTTTCTTGGGATTACAAATTTCACAAAGTCCGGAGGCATTTTCATAAATCAATCTAAATATGCATGAGAGATTTTAAAGAAATTTGGATTTGATTCAAGTGACCTGTTGACACCCCATGATTGATCGAACCAAACTAGATGAGGACCACTCGGGGATCATGATTGACCAAGCGAAATATCGTAGTATGATTGGATCACGATGTATCTCACGACTAGTAGACCGGACATCTTGTTCATTTGTTTGCATGTGTGCTAGATACCGAGCTAAGCCTACTAAAAAGCACCTTGAAGCGATTAAGCGGGTCTTCGGTATCTCAAGGAACCATCAATATGGGACTATGGTACCGAAGGACACCGGTATGTCACTAACGGCCTATCACGAGATCTTGATCATGCGAGTTGTCAAGATACGTCGAAGTACATCCGGAGGTGCTCGGTTTTGGGTGATAAGCTTGTGGTGGTCTTCAAAAAGCAAATGAGTACTTCTATTTCCTCTCTGAGGTGAATACATAGCCATGTCATCTTGTTGTGCTCAAATCTTATGGATGAGATCTCAATTATCGACTATGGCTTTGAATTCAACAAAATCCCTCATCTTGTGATAATAAAAGTGCTATTGCTCTCTCATGCAACAACGTTCAACACTCAAGAGCAAAGCATATCGACATTCGACATCATTTCATCGGGGAACAAGTGGAAAAAGGTGTGGTGGAACTATATTTTGTGAGGTGCGAATATCGGTTAGCGGACATCTTCACCAAAGCTCTTCCAAGAGAGCGTTTTGAGTTTATTCTTCCACGTCTTGGTTTGAAAAGCCTTCAACCAGAAACTCTCAAACGTCTTCAGGAGGAAGACGAGGAGTAAAGGTCTATCTTCATCTATCTCTTGTAAATATTTATTCGAAAAACAAAATAGAAAAATATAAAACTTTCAAAATCCATAAAAATTTGAAAAATTCGAAAAATCTTCAAAAAAATATTGTCATTTTGTCATGTTTTTCTCGATTCGATAATATCTACGGTCTTTGTGCTGTCATTCAAAGAATGACACGGGACTTTAGATATTGTTCGAATTTTTATTTAAAAAAAAAAAAAAAAAAAAAAAAAAAAAATCAAAAATATTTTTGGGAGAAAGAGAAAAAATGGTTTATTGTCATTTTCGAGGCAATAACCGGTTTTAAAAGAAAAAACGAGCCATGTTTTATCATGTTTTCAAAATTCCATGCTCGATTCTATAAACATTTATCTGCTTGAAAACTAAATGCTTTGAAAAATAACTCGATCTCTATTTTGATAATCATCGGGACTTATTTGTCAAAATCTCTATCTCTCAATCAACAACCTATGTCATTGATTGAGGGAGAATGATTTCAATTAAATTAAAAGTTATTTGGCATTAAATTGTTTTCAAAAGATGTACATGCATGTTTTATCAATGGAGTTTAAAGTCTTAAAATCCGATCCTTATCGGTTAAAAGCTTTCATAATCAAGTCACATTTCTCCTTAAAAGCTTTCAAAATCAATTTAAATCTATAAGAGATCACAAATCTCAAATGATTTGATAATTGTGATCGGGGAGAATGTTGATTTAAATTTAAAGCGATAATTCGGTAAATGGTTTTATAAGGATGTACATCTTTGTCCTTCCCACATGTGACAAACGATTTCAATTTTTCAATGCACATGTTGAGGGAGCATCTATCTTAAACCTATGATTTGAAGCGTGATCATTTATCCCAATGTGCGGGTTCCTCTAGTATGTGCAAAACTCTTTTCTAACCTCGAGGCACATATTGAGGGGAGCAAATTTATGGAAACCTCATCCTTCACGGAAATGCTTTATCTACTTGATTTGATCAAGGAAGTGATGGTGATATTTTTAGAAAATGGTAATCAAAAAGTTAATTCTTTCTCTTGCCTCCGTGTGCAAAACGATTTCAAACATTTGATGCACATGTTGAGGGAGCACTTATTCTAAAAATATCAAAAACAATTCGGTACAAAATGCTTTGATAATATATCACAAGTATCGAATTGATTTTCAAATGGTTTTCAATTGGATCCAATGGCGGATGAACAATACCAAATAGACCGACCAACTTTACTTTATATGCGGTGATATAAGGATGATAAGGTTAGGTATTGGTTCCCATGATCCGCTTGAGCCGGAGGGATCTACCGAGGACAATCCACTAGTTAGTGTAGAAGTCCTTAGGTATGATGATAAAAGGAGAAAAATGAGATATGGGAAGAGTGCGGACTAAGGCGAGCTAGTCTTGGAATAAACCCAACAAGGTTCTAGCTATGAAGTCTCGGTAAGCTTGAAGGGTTGAAGAATTAAAAAGAATTGAATGAGAATAGGGTGAAAACAAATAGCCCTCCATTTATTCAACCTTAGGCGAAACCGGGTTCACTTCATATGCTCTTGATGGTAACATCGGTATTGAAGACAAGGCGTCATGGACCCGGTGGCGCCTTGCACTTCAACTTTCCAAACCACTCAAGTTCCTCTTAAAAGGACTTGTTTCATTCTCACGGGAACCGACATTATCTATCGACTTTCTCTTAGAGATTGTTGATATTGAAGAAGGAGACCCTCTCCCTAGTCTCCGCATAGGATCCAAATATGCACAAATTGAGTCTAGAGCCACGAGATCATCAATAAATCTCATTAGGACACTTTCAATGAAGACTCTCTGTTTCACACAATGTGGAAAGAGATTATATCTTGAGTCCCACGCATTATCCTTGTGGTATTGCGGAACATCGAGTGATGTGTTTACACACTCACAATGAAGATGGAAAGCCTTCGGAGCCAACATCAAACAAGCTCTGGTAGGTGGCATGTGAGATCTATTATATGGATCAACCATGTGACAAGCGAGCAGAAACAATGGGCGATTCAATTTCTTGAATCAATCTGGTTCGAGTTAGGGATTGCGGATACCTTTGAAAACCGGTCTTTGTGCTTAACAAACTTTTCTTTAGCACATCGACCGTGTACTCATTTTCAAACCAAAAGGTGTTTTATGATTGATAATTGATTTTCAATAAAACCTTCGTTGTATTGCAAAAACAATTTCTATTGAGCAATACGATTGTTTTCAAATCTCTTTTCATCAATCGGTGGACTTAAAATTATTTGGTTCACTCACTCCGTGTTGTCTTCTTTGAGACGTTCGGTTTGAGAACGACTAAGCATTGCGAAACCCTGTCAAGGAAATTCTTGAATTATACGATCACAGGCGGTACTTGTCTTGATCAGCGGGAACCGTGGGCGTGTACCTCAATTCAACGAAAGTGATCAAAGACACTTTCGATGCGATTTATTAACTAGCTGTTGTATGCGAGTGCGCCCGGCGTTTGCGGTGATCGAATGAAGCGGTCAATCCATAGCCGCATGCTCACTTAACACATTCATCTCAAAAGAAATCATGATTAGTGCATCAATGACTCGATATTTTCACTCCATGCTTACGCTTCTGCTGCGCCAATATCATGATTCAACAAAAGCTTCCGCTACTCGATGAGAAGATATCATGATCCGAATGTGAGCATGTCGGTCCTAAAGTCACAACATCACATAATACCAACACCACAAAGGATGTGTCGAGATTGTTGATAGCGATGATCTCAAATGATGGCTCAAAATTATTATCACGTGGATCGGTAAAGACCTCCACTTGAAGTAACCAAACATGCAATGTGAAGAATCAATGACTACGAGCTTAGGAAGCAAAGGACTACATCAAGAATGCAAGATCAATTTTAATGTAATATCTATTTGTATTCAATGTAATTTTGGTACATGATTGAGGTGACCTCCTTAGGGGAGATTGTTAGGAATTAGAAATTCCGGTATTAAAGAGTCGGTCACCTCAAGTATTTGTAATCGTTAGAAAGCTCGTAGTCGTAGTTATTTTAAGTTAAGTAGTATTTAGTTAAGTAACACCGTGGAGGGACAGACGGGTCTTTACCCCGTTGTGTTGTATGCACGATCCACGACCCGATGTGTGGCGTTTATGTAAGACTATAAATACTCTCTACCTCCCAAGGTAGAGAGTTGGAGCTCATAATAATATCTTTCACTTTCTCTCACTAAGTTCCCTAAACCTCTAACTTTCTCTCTAGAATTCCATCTATATGCTACTTTGTGTTATGGTTTGATGTGTATGTGAAAAGTTATATCTTACAAGAGATGAGGTGGTAAGTCCTTAAGTTCGACCTCGGGAGGATCATTAGATTTTTCAATTGTTTTTATTTCCTCTTTATGAAGTTCTTGAGGAGGAAGTGATGATGGATCATCATTGAGCAACTTCTCGAGGAGAAGAATATCTCCCTCGATGTCAATTGGGGCGTGATCAATTTCCCATGAAACCGAATCACTAGACAAGTATGCTTCAATCTCTTCCAAAATAAAGTCACTTCCCTCAAACGGAGTGAGGGGAGGGGAAGAGCGAGCAACAATGGGATCAACCGAAGTGGGATTGCCACTCGAGAACCCAAGAAGTTCTTGAGAATACTCCTCCGACACAATGTCAAGGACATCAATTTTGTTGACGGAATTGTCTCCATAATTGGGGGAGTATTTCGTAACTTGATTGAGATTGAAAGTAACGGCTTCCTTGTTTACCCTCAAAGTAATTTCCCCTTCATCAACATCGATCAATGCACGACCCGTTTTCAAGAAGCACCTCCCAAGGATGAGGGGTACTCGAGGATCGGCATCAAATTCGACAACAACAAAGTCGGCGGGGAAATGAAACTTGCCTACTTTCACAAATACATCCTCGGCTATTCCTAGCGGACGAGAACTTGTACGGTCCGCAAGCTCGAGGATCATACATGTAGGTGTAAGTGGAGGCAATGAAAGCTTCTTCCACATTGAGTGTGGCATCAAGTTAATGTTAGCGCCAAGATCGGCCAAGGCGGAGCATTGAACTATGCCTTGAAAATCACATGGGATGAGAAATTTTCCGGGGTCTCCTAACTTTTCGGGAAGTTTTTAGGATAACCCGAACAATTCTCGCTCAAAGAAGTTTTAGCCATTTCGAAATCTTTTCTTTGTTATTCAACAAACTTTTGATTGTTGGACCGAACTTTGGCATTAGAAGAAGAGCGTCCGCGAAACTAATCTCGAAATGCAAATCTTGAAAGATTTTAATAAGCTTCTCCATTTGTTGACTAGTTTTATCACGGAGCTTTTGGTCATTAAGCCTTGAAGGATAAGGAAGTGAAGGCTTAGGAATGGTCATCGGAACAACGGGTTCCGGAATTTGAGGTAAGACTACCGAAGGTTGGACTTGTGCGGTACTTCGTGGGCTTGAGTTATGCACCTTGTCCTTTGATACCTCGGTTTCTCATTCCACATCCCTCACCGGAGAAGGATTAGGCATCGAGGGTCCTCGTAAGATTTACCACTTGGTAGCAATAGCATTCAATTCACCTTTGGGTTGGGAATGGTATTACTCGGAAGAGCTCCCGAAGTTGAAGCTTGATTCTTTTGACTCATGAGACTAGCAAACATGCTTTCAATCTTGCTATTAGATTGATCAATCTTGTTACTAGTAGCTCTAAGCTCGGATGTGAAATCATTCTTCAAAGTGGTAATTTGATTTTGCATGGACACCATCTTAGCTTCATTGCTTTTGATGTAATTCGCAATGTCAATGGAAGCTTGAGGAGGCGGGGCATGCATGTTTTGTTGAGGAACTGGGAATCGGTTTTGATTGAAATTTCCTTGATTTTGATTTTGGTTTTGAAAATTCCGATTCTGACTCGATTTTGATTGAACCGATTATTTCTATTTTGCACATTTTGATTGTTCTCGATTTTTATTAAACCCGGTGGTTCAAGGAAATTGTTAGAACGATAATGAGAAGGTTTCGTCCCTCATGCGGTTGGTAGGAATTACCTCCGTATTGTAGGAACCGAAGCGGCATAAACGCTCTCTTGAGTGAAGCCACGGAGGTGGACACTCAAAATAAGGTGTGGACCACCACAAGTCTCACAACTCTTGTTGACAACATTTACTTGTTGATTGTTGTTATTTTGACTCATTTTAAGTACACCAGTGGATATTTCTTCAATCTTTTTGGTTAGAGTCGTGTATTCAGAAGATGGAAGAGTGGTAGATCTCCTTGACTCACTCCTCTCGGTTGAGGAATCCCAATAATTGTGGTGGGCAGTCATGTTTTCAATGAGATCATAACACTCTTCGGGTCGCCATTTCATAAAGGTACCACCGGCAGCAGCATTGATTGTGTCACGATGTCTCAATGTTAACCCGTTATAGAACGTATCTATTTGGGTGACAAGCAACATGTTGTGGTTCGGACATCGATCAATCGAAAGCTTATAACATTCCCATGCCTCAAATAAGGACTCATCGGGATGCTGCCTAAAGTTGCTGATTTCATTCCGTAGTTTCGTCACCATTGACGGTGGAAAGTATTTCACCAAGAATTTGGAGATCATTTTGTCGAAACTATGGATTGAGTTCTTGGGAAGACGATCAAACCATGCGGTGGCATGGGCGCCAAAGAATATGGAAAGAGGTATAAGCGAAGGCGTCATCGGTGACCCCATTTTGCTTCATACTTTGGGTGACGGTGAGAAATTTGTCGAGATGTTTGTTGGCATCACACCCGTGATCCGTGAAATTGGCAAAAACTTTGGACTTGTTGAATCATGTGATGCTTAAGTCTAAAATCCGTGGCCTCGATGTTGACCGGGCAATTGGACCGCCCGTCCATCCATCGTGGGTTGGCAAAGCTCCTCCATCGCTCGGAGATCGGGAGCTTGGTTTTGTGGACCAGGTACTTGGACTTGAGGTCCGTTCCCTTGGATTCCGGCCATGGTGGGTTGTTCAACGGTACGTATCTTGGGTACGTTTACTTGGTTATGGTTATGTCTACGAGCTTGTGAGCGAGTACGCAAGCACTTCCAAAAACAACACTTTCAATTAAAACAAGACCGAGGCAAAACACACTGAACTTAAACCAATAATCCCACGTGAAATGATCACTTCTATAAGCAAAACGCACAAAGGAGCGAAGAAACAGAGGTCAGCGCGAAGCTTATTAAAAACCCATTTCTTTTCAGCCGCAATTTAATGTCAGGCCATCCTTTACCCCTCTTTTAGTTTGTTATACCGATAGAAATAAACCAAAACACGAGCGACACAAAGGCAAGTTTTAAATCTTTTGTTCGGGAACTAATAATGATAACACCTCAGTTGAGAATGTTATATTGATTGTGTGTTACAGACATTTAAAACAACAAGGAAAATCTTTTGTATTTTTAATCTTTTACATATATATACAAAGAAAAGAAAAATATTTCAGTATTTTGTATTTTTATAAAACAATAACTTCACTAGGAAGGTTCTTCAAGTCACTAATAGCAAAACTTCACGATATTGTCGCAACACACCTCCAAGCAATGGCGCCAAAATTTGTTTCGTGTAAAGTGAGTGTGTGAAAACACAAATATCAACGATATCAAAGTAACAGTAAAACTTGACAAATCAACCCTTTAGGGAAAAGGTTAACGATCAAATCTCACGGTGTGATAAAAGTGATACCGGAAGTGATTTCTCCGGTCGTGTCCCAACGAGGTGTGAAATTGACGGATCGTTGAGTTTCGAGATAAGGGCTTGAATTGGTTTAACGATTTTGGATTTGGATTACGATTCTACAAAATAAAGGACGGAATGAAATTGAGGCAAGGAACCCTAATAAACTAAAAATAAACTATTACTAAGCCTAAGAAATGATAAAACGAAGCTACACTAAGGTCTAGGGTGCTAAACGCAAAACGTGACAACCCGAGCTAATCCCGAGCTTCAAAAGTGAAAAGATGCAATTTAAGTCCCACGAGTGTGAAACTAATTTTCCTACGTTCTAAACTACTAAAAATAATTTTATGAAAAGTTGGGTATTTTTTCGAGTTTTAAATTATTTACTATGAATTAAAAACTAGATTTAACAAAATTAATTATAAAAATAATAAACGCTTTTAGAAAAATATGAAAATTCACGTAAACTACTTTGAACAGAGTGAATCTAGGAAAATTAAGAAGCTTGGTGGTTGTTTTGGAAAATAAGCTCAAAATAAGCTAAACATGGTCGATAAGCAAAACGCCCAAGTGTATTTAAGTACTAAATGTTGCAAAATAAAACCAATAGAAGTCCCTAGGGCGATTGGCATATGTGTACACCCATCATCGCTTCATAAGGGAGAGGTCTCGTGTTCGACCCCGCCTCCCTTTTGCAAAATTATTATTTTTTCTTGATTTTCTTTTTTTTTTTTTTTTTTTTGCACTTTGTTTATAAGACCAAACTAAGACTTTTTGTAAAACTATTTTTGTCAAACACTTGGAATAAGCAGTTGGAACTGCTTATTACCTACAGTTATGGGCAGTTATAAACAAACACCATTTTGTCGCTTTTAAGCCCAACTACATGAAAAGCGGTTGAATAAGCTACAATTAAGCTACACAAGTTATTTTCTACATCGAGATAAGCTAATGAGGAATACGAATAAGCTAGAGCAGATTCACCATAAGCTAAATAATAAGCTCACACTAGGTAGACAAGGGGAAAGCAGTTGGTATTAAGAACTAAACTAGGGGGAGTCCTAAGAAGCTAACAAGTGAGAATTAAGCACTAAGGGAGCTAACAAGCATTATTTAGCTAAGACCAGTCTAAAAACTAGATGAGCAATCATCTACTAAGTTAAGCTAAGTACAGCCACCATTAAGCAAAAAAAAATGACTAACTTGTGACTACAGTTGCAGGCTTAGAAACAGCCTGCTGTAGCTGATTTGGGCTCATTTTCAAGCTGAAAGAGGAGCTTCCAAGGCAAGATCAAGCTGCACAAACAAAGTTAGGCTAGCAGAGATTTATAAAAAACCAATTGGCGTCAATGTAAAGCTTTTAATGACTTAAATATAAGTCGCTCTCACCAGTGTTGGTCTTTTGCCGACGCAAAACAAAACAAGGAAAAGCGGACTTTTGACACTCAATCTTAACTATGCTAGAAGTTATTTGAGACTTGAAACTTAAACTAGAGCAAGTTGGGTACAAAAGGATTAGAGAAAACCAAATTTTCTAATTTTGAAAACCAAAGAAGTGAAAAATAAGTTCATGAGCAGATTTGAGTCGCTGTTCTTAAATGTTACAGGAAGACTTTTTCTTTTTTCTCAACTTAATCCCCACATAGCTTAAAACAAGATTCACCTTTGCCAACGACTAACGCGCTAAAATAGAGTTTGACTTTAAGAGTCAAATGGGTAAAAACTAATTTCTACCTAGTTAAAACACTTGACCCAGTCCATTTCTGCCCGTGATTTCCACTTCAAGCGACTTAAGTAAAACTTGAAACACGGAAATTTTGAGGTGAAAAGCGTAAGACCACTTAACTAACTATTAATAAAACTTGATAACTAGTAAATAAGCACTAAGACTTGTACAAGAGAAAGTAGAAATAAACTTTGAACTATTTCATTAATCGAAAAGAAGATTACAGAAACAAAGACTATTTTTAGACTAAAACAAGGGTATTAAAATCTAAAACTAAAAACTAACTCTCCTCATCAGTACAATGGCTACAAACTATTTATACTACAACTTGATCTTCAATCCTTCTCCTCTTGTGCTTCTTTTGTGAGAGAAATTAGGCCAAAAATCAAGCTTTGTGCTTTCATGCTTCAATCTTGACCATTGAATGGAGTTAGGTATAATGGCTTAATCCTGGTCGTCCCTTGGTGCTTTTGAAACGGAGATTGGTGACTTGGCCATTGGGATGAGTTGGAAACATAAGTAGTGGGTTTGGGAAGTGGGAGGAACTGGGTAAAAGAGGTGGTGGAGGTTGAGTGTTTGGGGAGCTGGAAAAGGGAGATTAGGGTTTGTGGGGAATGGAAAAGGGGAGCGCAGTTTTTTTATGTGTGTGTTCTTGGGTGTTGGGTTTTTTTGGGCGGGAAGACGAAGGAAAAAGAAGAATGGGGTAGGGTTTGGCTAATTCTTTGACCGGTATAAAGGGTGGATGGGTGGACCGGGTATAAAGGGGAATGGGCTTGGGCTTATTTTAGGTTTTAGATTGAACATGGACTAAGGATTAGTAAACCCAATTAGTAGATTAAGGACCAAATGTGAATAATTTGAAATTCCAGGGACCGAAGCTGTGATTTCCGAATTTATAATCCAAGGGCCAAACTTTTCATTCTCAAATAATGTAAGGATCATTTTTGCCATTTTTTGAAACTTGAAGGTATCTTCTGTCAATTTCTGAAAGTTCAAGGACTGATTCTGCCATCTTCTGATTTTCAATCCTTTTGTACCTGCAAGACATAAAACACACTTCGAGGATATTTTTAACATATTTTGAGCGTATTTGGGTGTTTTTGTTCGTTTTTGTGGTCTTAGGTGGGTAAAAATGATGAGTGAATAAGCACTCATCATTACGTATTTGACAGAATCCCGATGTACTGCGACAATCGGAGTGCCATTGCGATCTCGTGCAACTCGCCAAAGACTCAAATCAAAGCACATTGATCTTCGCTATCATTTCATCAAGGATTACGAGAACAGAGTACCGTTGAATTATACTTTGTGGTACCGAATACCAATTGGCGGATCTGCTCACCAAAGCCTTGCCTCCCGCTAGGTTTAATGAGTTGGTCCACCGGATTGCTATGAGGTGTTTGACTCAAGAGAATTGGATGACCTCCTAAAAGCAGCCTTAATAACCAACAAACACCAAAACTCTCTTTTGTAAATAAATTTTCAAAACAAAATACAAAAATATAAAATCGATAAAACAACAAAATATTCTTCTAATCTATTTTTCTTTCAACATGGCAAGTACATTTCTTCCGTTAACACTTTAATCTCTCAAAATTCAAGATTTTTCCGATCAAGTGTTGAGGGGAGAAAATAATCTTTAACTGCTTCAAAACATCTGTACTTGCATGTTATCATATCTCGGTTGTTTCTTCTAACAATGGTGGTGAATTTTCTCGTTCAATGATACTCCTCGGACTAAAATTAATAACCTTTCATCATTTTTCTTAAGTCGGGGAGTGTTGTCAAGGTTCTTTCTTAAAAATCTTTGTTTGGTAACCCAAATGGAAGTTAAATGGCTTTGTTTGAAAAAGGAAAAGTGGAGGACCAAAAGCATCAAAATGTTAAAGTTAATTCTAATAAAACTCCTCCCACCTACTTATTCACTTCACATTTAACACACTCAACCTAACCAATCTCGCCTAAGATTCATTCAATGAATTGGGATTTGAATCTGGCCTATATATCCCTTTCCTTGATTCTGGTTCCGGTGTGGCACCCTTACTGGGATCCTGTTCTAATTTTTGCTTTACTTTTGGAAATTTTTTTTTTAAAATCTTCTATTAAATTCCACCTTGATTTTTCGGTTATAATAAAATTGTTCTTCCGTATTGCTTGGGTAATTTTTGGCCCGCGTTTTTGGCCCATTCGTCTTTATGGCTCCCCGGGCCTTCAATTTCCATTTCTTGGATTGATTGGGTTCACCGGCAAGTCCGTGGCTGATAAATCCTCTGAAATTTGGATTTTCCGGGTTTAATTTTATTGGCAATTATTGGCTGGCAATCTTCCTCTTAAAGTTTGCATTACGGCGGCATACCGGGATCCATTTTATTAACATAAACCTTTTGTAACCATTTTCCTTTCTTAGGTCATTCCGCTGGAAATTTCTTTAAAACAATTAATAGCTGTTCCCTGAGGTCTTTTTCACATTGTCCTTAGCTTTTTTGAGGTTACAACTGCTTGGAGGTCCTGGCCCGTGGTTTGCATCGTTTCTTACCTTGGACCGGGCCTCCTTTCAGTTGTGCTTGAATTTTTTCCATCAAGTTTCCCACTTTCTTTCTGTGCCTACCGCAACTCTCCTTGATTTTATTCTGTCACGCCTTCCTTACGAGGGTCACTTTTAAAACCTCTTTCATTTCATTTTCATTGCGGGGACCACTATTGGGTATCAACTCTTCCTTTTGAGCTCCTGTTGGTTTCCGTTATTTTATGCGGGCTGTTGAATCTAGCTCTCGCATGAAGGTCGGCCAATGCTAGGGCTCTACAACGTTTGGATGTTTGACGTGTGACTTCGATCCTTCACTCGTAAATTGTTGTACGCTCTGGTAATAGTATTTCATGGAAATGATTTTACTTTTCTGAAAGCTATGGGCTTTACTTATAGACATGGACTATTTGGCCGTAACCTTGAATATCCCTGGTCATGATCAGTGGGAAAACTTTCGAATTTTCATTGATTGTATCCTCTAGACTTCTCCCTTGGCATGAATAACTTCGTAATTCTGGTCTTATACCGAGTTTAGCCTTGTTCTATTAGTAAGAGCTCGAGCACTGATTCGGATATGCCTTTGAGTCACGGAATCTGTTGATCGGCTTTACTTTGATCTGGTATTTTGAACTTTTGGGTCTCTGTTACGCTACCCTATTTGTCCTCTTAACGGTTGCAATCATAGTCCTTGTATCAAGCTCTCGTGTCTTGGATACGGCTTGTGCTACTTGGCTATATACTCGTCAGTTGTAAATGTGTCCCTCTACTTTGATCTCATATCGCTTGTATCTGACTTGCCTTTTCTTTCTATTTCCGATATTTACGGCGCTGGCTATGGCCTCTCATAGGATCTTGGCCTGCCGTAAGGTTTTAGGACCCATTAAGCTATTATGTATCCAAATTGGCTCATCATGTAGGCTCCTAAATACTATGCATCGGTGTTCGCCTCTAAGTCCTCAGGCGATAAGGGTAAAGGAAAGACTCACGTACTTGTACCCTATGATGAAAGCTCGAGAAAGTGATGAAGAGCAATTGGATCACGATTTCATAAAGAAGATGAAACAACTTAGACATGAACACAAGGTGAAGAATTTGCTAAAGACCAAATGGGTGGCCGGTGGGTCAGTGGTGTAGCACAATCCACACCAACTCTGATGCGGTTAACAGGCCGATAAGGGAGCTGGTGCCACCACTCTTGAGCAACGGCAAAAGCTAATAGAGGATACAATTGTCTATGATTTTGAGGATCCGAGCGATAAGAAGAAGAAAGATAAAGATCTTGATTATGACATGTTTCTTACGGATAGTCGAACACGTTCCGAAGGAAACTTTGAACAGCCAAAGGACCCGAGTCTCCTCACATCTCATCATCATCAGTTCTTCATCTCTCGTCACAACCACCATCCAAGAAGTCAACCAAATCACCATCGAATCGTGAAGAAACCACCTCGATCTTGGAATTCTCATACACATAAGCGAATTGTGAATCTTTGTCAAACAAGTCGAGAAAGAAGGCGTGCTCAACAAAGTTCAATTTCTTTGTTGATCACATACGACATGTTTATGATGAGAAAGAAAAGATCGAGAGGAAAGGAAGTTTTCGATTAATTCATGAAAAAACACCGTCGGGAGGAAGCTGAACAAAATGATCGAAGGCTACGAAAAGTACCTTCGGATTCGTTCCTAAAGTCACAAAGGAGTTGTTCACGAGACAACTTTATCCAAATCTTATGCGGATCGCCAAGCAAACTATCCGATCAACGCCTTACCGTCACAATCAATCCAACCGATCCGGTAGTTTTCTCTAATAATGAATTGGTGGCCAAGCTTGTAACACAAATGTCACCACGATCTACAATGTTCAACTACGAAGAAGCAAAATTGTTTCAAGCATTGCTAGACTACCAACTTCAAGAAGCTTGTAGATTTGAGCGAGAAAAGTTGAAGCGTCCTAGAGGCGATGAAAGATAAGGATAAGGATAAAGACTACGCACCAAAGCGTCGAGCGATCGGTGAATCTTCTTCGATCGCCTCCTCACAAAGAACTCCCTGCTCAATGAGGCCGCCTCCTCGGTCTTCTCTTGAAAACCTCGGGATTACGAGTTACCACCCGAGACTCGAAAAACGGTGACCACTTTGAGTATCACGGTGGTGGCGATGAGGAAGTATGTGAGCCTATACAACAACCCGCCTCTCCCAGAACAAGTGCGAAACGGAATCATCATCAAGGCCTTAGAAAAGAAAAGAAGACTACTCGACTGAAGTCATATCATGGCTAGATGACGATAAAGCAGAGAATAATTTGAATGGTTCTCCACACTTGTCAATAAAACTCCTACACGATGAAGGTCAAGATATGGTCGAAGGTTCTACTGGAGCATGCTAAAGTTTTGCAAGAAAAGTTCCATGTGAAGAAAATGATGAAATCGGGTTGAAGCGAATCAAGAATGAAGCGTTTCAACTTCTAAAGATAGCTCTAAAAGTACCCTCGAGGTCGAATATCACCTTGACAACATTGCTCGAGCTATGTCTAACAACATGGATTGGCTCAACCGGAGCAAACATTGACTTCACACATGGGACAACCCTCCATACTACAGATTGGACCAACCTACCGACCATTGGACCGGTGAACCACAGTTCCTTCGATATTTCTTCAAGAGACACGAATTTCTTCTCCATGGTGGTAATGGTTCAGAAATATGCTACATCCTTGACACTTCCATTCCATGCAGCTATCTACTCAAAGCGCATAGCCATTGAGGAGCGTGCCAATCACTTGTTCTCAACACGGTGGAAGCATCGACCGAGATGCATTATATGGGATTCATCATCGGCGAGCAGACGAATCTACTACAAGAAGGCGCGAGGGTTCAAAAGTCACAACATGCGGTGTTTAGTACTAAAGACATCGTTGCCATCCAACATGTTGGTCTTTCATCAAATGGGACTACACCTTCTCAAGAAGATTGTGGTCAAAAGGCGGGATGAAAGGATTATGCGATACAGTGAGCGACTTTGAGAATTTGTCTCTCAGCGATATTGAAGACATGTACCTTGCCAAAGTACGAATTCGCATGAGACAATTTTCAGCGAAATACAACGTGAATTCATCAAGTCTTGCTCATTTTCATCGGATGCATAGTTATAAAAGAGCGTGTTGAAGATCTCCGACTTGCCGTTGAATCATATCGAGACACGTGTCAACTTCATCCACCACGGCTTGATCTTCCCAATATCAACGGCTATCACAATTAACGCTCATCGACAAACCGTTTGGTGTCGTTTATCGCGATGAACTTCGCCGCAATTGCTTGATGGCGTGTAATGAGCTTCACAAATTTGGAGATCATACTACGAAGATGGTTAGGGATGGATTAGCTTATCGATTGAAGGATATCGTGAAAAATTGGGAACCCTAAGTGATGAAATTCTCGGATCGGAGGAATGTGAGAAGGATCATCACCATGATTGATGAGCGGTTGTTCGAAGGGATCGATTCGAGACCATTGGAGAGCTATGTTGGTGGTGGACCCAAGATTAACATAACCGGTTTTCAACGCCTATCGCACTCACAGGAACATCTTGCACTTCACGGTACCCTTGAGCTGTTTCATTTCACTATATATTTGGATGCATGATATACTATGTCAATGGCTTGTGCACATAACGATGTACAACCCGTTCTTGTAAAGAAAGGACCACTAGTGCGCTTGATTGCCACAATCCTTATAAAAAGCGAAAGCTTCTTACTTTTGAGTAAAACCTATCAAACCTTTTACTTTTCAAGGTTTTCTCAAAAGAACAAGTACTTCCCTTATGATTTTAAAACCTCAACCGTTTATATCACATGTTGAGGGAATATTTACTCTAAAACTTTGTTCAACACAACGTTCTTTGTGTCCTCTTCCATGACCTCGAAATGGTCATATTTATTCTCAAGCGTTTCAAAAATAACATTCTATATGCCATTTTGAGGGAGAGAATATGTGATAAGAAATATGTTTGTTGCTTTCCGTGTTATAGACTTAACCAGATAATGGCGAAATCCTTAGCGTTAGTAACTCGAAAAGACTTGTCCGGACGGGTAATAATTTCAAACTAGTTCGCTAGTGATGTAAGCGTGTCTCGAAAGGACTTGTCCGGTAGAATGTACCATCGAAACTCTTGGTAGACATGAACTTTGGCGGGTTTGACTTTCGAGGTTTGTCTACACCTTCAAGATAGTTATTAGAGCTAGTTGTCACCTAAAGGCGACAATGCGGTTCTTTAACTATGCAACGTCACCGTGTCTCGAGGATTGTCTATCTTGAGTTGATCAATTCAAAATATCACGCGCTCTTTCCTCACTTGTGCATTTAACCATTAGAAACTCTTAAGCACATGTGGAGGGAGTATTTATGCAAAATCATATCTCTACGGTGGCACTAAAATGTTTTCATTAACAAACAACGTGAGAGATTTAATTTTTCGATGGTACAAAATGGTTTTATGGCAACATAGGTTAGTCATGGGTTATAAGGTGACTAAGGTTAGGAATAACCGTCCTATGATCCTTGAGCGGAGGATCTACCCAAGGACACTACCATTAGTTAGTGTTAGAAGTCCTTAGGAATGATTGTAAAAAGGAGAAAATGAGAATCGGAGAAAGAAGGTTGAAGAATCAAAAGAAATGCAAAGTAAAGGGTGAAAATAAATAGCCCTCCAGTTATTCAACTTAGAGGCGGACACGGGTTCAATTCATATGCTACTAGTTGTCACTTGATGACACGGTATTGAAGATTAAAAGTCGTCATGGACCCGATGGCGCATGCACTAAACCTTATAGCCACTCGAGTTTTCTCATGAAACTTGTTTCAATCTCGGGGAACCCTACATAATCTATCGGCTTTCTCTTAAAGATTGATGATATTGAAGAAGGAGACCCTCTCCCAGTCTCCGCTCGGGAAAACAAAATGCACAATTGAGTCTAGATCACGAGATTCATCAAAGATCTCTTAGGAACACTTGACATTTCATCACTTGTTGATCAACAAATAAGATCTTGATGATTCGGTGGTTCATATCGAGTCCTTCACGAGATCTTAGCAATCGCCGAGAACATTTATAGAGGATCACATCCGTGATCTCGGTGATTGAATGAAACTCTGCCGGGTCAACATCGAAACAACCACGGCGGCGAGTCACTTCGGTAACTCCACAGTGGATTCGCTTGAGTGTGTCTCAAGCGGTCTACTGATCGTGAGGTGATGCTTGATTGTACCTCGTGACTCAATTGAACAAATAGGTGTACCTTGGTACATCGTGTTATCTCACTTGTGGGACTCAGGTTTAGGAGCGGCCTTTGTAAGAATTAGAGTTGAGTTTTCACTATCTTGTTAACTCTCTCGAGTTCAAACTTGTAAGTGCAGGAATCCGCTTATTACTAACCGTTTTATGTTTACTTCTTATGGAAGCCTTTGGGCGGAATGATCGTGGATTCTTCACATGTTCACACCAACATCATCACTAATGGAGTTCTATCCTAAAGCAACTGCGATCGAATGATTCTTCATCAAACCAAAGAATCTACAAAGTTAAAGACTTAAAGAACTTCATCGATCTTTGAAATCCAACGACAAAGGCGTGTGGGCATTTTGAAGAATGGCGTGGAACCTTTGGAGCAATGAAGCGGACTGATCACGATTTGATCTTGACAACTACATACTATCACTTTCATCACGAAAGACTATCAAAGAACAAAGTTAAAGATGGCGTCAAAGCATAGCTTCGAGAAAACAATTTCTCTACTGGGAGATTGTTCATTTAAAGACAATTTTCTCACAAGAAAGAAGAATGTCGGAAGGCGTCAAAGCTACTATTACATCAACGCCTTCACGTTCATCACTAACACTTAGGGAGATTGTTGGAATCACTCCTAAACCATAATTAAGTGTTAGTAATTAATATGTAATAGTTAGCTTAATTATAGCCTTTATGTTTGTTTTAGCCTTAAGCTTATGTAGAAGGCCCATGAGCTTGAGGCCCAAGCCCGATAAGGAATAGGGAAGGAGAGGTGTTGCCCAGCTCCTTGCCTATAAATACATTGTAATAACCTTCATTTGAAGGTTGGTTGTTCAAGTTTTTATTCTCCCTCACCTCGCATAACCGTGTCTTATTTACGTGTGTGTGTGTGTGTTAGATCTTGTTCAATCGCCTTATCTCTTTCTATATTACTTGTGTTTGTAAAACTAATGACCTATCAGTTCTTTCTTCAATCTTCTTGCATGAAGCTTTGTGTTGTTTACCTTTCTTACGCCAAACATGAGTGATCATTCTTGTATGTTTTGGAAGGTAAACCCCTAACTAAATTTCCTTTAACCAACTTGTTGATATTTTGAAATTTACATGACCTAATCTTATACCCACGGATGTGATTCTTCAGTGTTGCCTTTGCTACTAAACATGCCACTCTTTTATAAAATTAAGACTCTTCATAACTATACACATCATTGGTTCTTGGTACTCTCGGTACTACCAAGTTGTCATCAACAAGCTTAAACTTAGGGAAAGAGCGAGACATTACGTAATGGGTGAATAGCCTTTGGGTGCTTATCACGAGATCGAGAGGCCGACAAAGGTTGAATTTGAGCTCCTTCACATAGCGAACATTCTCAAAATCTATGCTTCCTGCCTTGATGATTCCTTTGCCGATTATTCTTCCTCCCTTGCATCATTCCCAAATGCAACTCTTCCTCCCAATAAGATCTAAATCGACAAAATCTCTTTGTCTCTGTCATGCTTCGAGCAACCACTATCTACAATTAGATGATCTTTAAGCTCCTCTTACGGGTTGCCCTACACAAAGATAAAGAGTTAGTTAATTTTAGGAACCCAGCCATTCTTGACTTGTGTTCCCTTGTGGAGTTACATACTTCAATTCTTTAAGTATGCAATTACCTTTGTCTTTGAAAGCATTATCAATTATCTTTGGTTGTTCGAAAACTTGTGTTGGTTTTTCAATAAAAATCTCTTTTCATCCAAATTCTCTTTATTATTTTCAACAAAATCTACTGTTTCACTCACTTCTTTGAAATCTTGTTTTGTTTCCCATCGATTACTTTTTCTTCTTTCCATCGGTTTTAACCACGGTGTAGAGTCCTTTGATCTAGCTACTCTTTTTGAGGTGTAGCCTTGTATATTGATAGTAATTAGATCTACTAGGGCTTCCATTCCAAAAAGTGTTAGCGATACCTTGATTGGGTGAAAATCTAGCGATACTTTGAGAAGTCTTGCTTGAGAAAATCTTGGTGATTTTGAAAATATCTTCTCGGTGAGGGTACCTATGGTCTTGTGAGAAGTTTACGTGATTAATCCTATGTGAGTGATTCCAAACTTGTTTATTCTCACTTGGTTTTTGGTTGCGATCATTCTTTGGGAATTTGCTTAGATATTACGAATGATAGTCACGGTCCTTAATCGAATGATCGGGACTATAACAAACAAAACACAATTTTGATCCATACTCCCAAAAAATTTCCTTTAGTTCTATGACCAAACCTAGCACGACTTTTGGTGAATTATGAAAATTGTTTTGACCAAAGTTATCCCAAAAGATTTAGCGATATTTTGGAAAGGTTTTCTTGAAGAGTCTTCTTTGAGCGTGTGTGATCTTGTGAGTTGAAGTCTTGCTTGACTCTTAACATTATCATCCTTAGGTTTCTCGATTGTTTCTTTTGAGGTTTGAACTAGATTGACCGATGTAAGCTTTTCCTAAACTCTAGGTTGTCTACTCCAAAACAAGAAACATCTGTTCTAGGTGGTTGAAAACTACCGATTGGGATGAGGGCGCATGATAACCTTTGTCTTTCTTAAATCCAGGAGGTGTTTGACTAGTTGATTCCTTATTACTAGATGTGTCTACATAATTAATGAGTTAATCATCACTAGTTGTTATATCCTCAAAATCAAGTTCATCGATCACTAGGTGGGTTCTCTTCTATGCTACTAAAATGCATACCAAAACCTAGGCAGGTTTAATGTGTGCTCTTTTACATTTTCAACAAAACTTACATGTGAAAGGCCGGTTTTCCCCAATGACAAACTTTTCTAGCAACTCATCCCTTTCTTTAGTCTTCTTTTCTAATTGACAACCTTGCATCCTAACTTCCATTCTTAATTATAATTGGTAATCCTGTTGCTCATATTTTTACATGAGCCATTTCATTATTTTCATGTGTTATTATTTTGGCTTCCATTAACTCTAAAGTAATTTGATAACCCGACTACCTCGAGACCTAGCCCTTCTATAATTATCTCTTTCGGTTACATAATCATTAAGGACTTTTGATAGAAATCATGACACTTAGAGCATACCTCGAGATAGGGGTGAACTTGGTGAAGTAGCTACCATAGCAAGCATAACGGGTTCCTTTTCATATTCCATTACTCCATTCAAGCTTCCAAGACCATCTACGGACTCCAAAGCGGCAAATCCGGGTTCCTCATCAAAGGTTGTGCTCCATCACTCTTCCTGCGACCATATAGTAGATTCTTGGTTCATCATCAAATTGACCTCCAGTCAACCTCGATGGATTTTATTGAGCAACCAAAGGTTTTGTTTCATTAATAAGGATTTTCTTTAGTTCAAGCTTGGGTTTCTCGGTCATTCTATTTGCACGATATTTAGCAAAACTTACATTCTCTTGCAAAGTGTCGATCCTTTGACAATTAAAGCATTCAATCTTGGTCTTGTCAAATGTTATACCTAACTCAGGCTTGAAGTCGATGCCTCTTCTGTTTTCTTCATGAACTTCGATCCTAGGCGTGATCATAGCAACTTGCCACGATATCAATTTCTTGAGCATCCTCTTGATTTGTGACAAATCCTCTTCATAAGTAGCAATTAAAAGTAGCTTTTGAGCGAAGAATGAGCATACAACTTCATCGTAATGGATGGTGTTTGTTGATGATGAGGTGGGGGTAGAATAATGACAGTACTTTGAGCAATAGTACTTTGAGTAGGATAAGCGATACTTTTAGTGGAATCTTGCCTCTCTTCTCGAGATGACACAAAAGTAATCTTGTGAGATTTTGAACTTGTTTGTCCATTCATCTCATGCTCATACACCTTCAAATGGTTGTAGAGATCATTAAAGTCATAACATCAAACAGGGTTGTCCTCGATCATAGTAGCAATTACATGCCATGTAGATGGCAAACTCATAAGAAATTCATATTGGCATCTTGACGGATACCTACGCTTTGTATAACTCCGATCTCGAGAAGATTTTGGAATCTATCATAGGCGTGACATCAAGACTTTCTCTTTCTTAGCAGTGAATGTTTGTTGTTGCTTCAGATTTTGTGCATCTTCTTGGAAGCATCATTACCTCGAATCTTGTCTTGATAGCGACCCATAGTTGTTTAGCATCCTTAGCATCATGAAAATTGAGTAGGTGACCATCAGGTATAGCAGACAATAGGATGTTGAGAGCCTTTTCTTGATTCCTTATTTTAGCTGCTGGCAAGACAGCCTTAGGTGGTTTAGGTTGTCCAGGAACTTCTATAGGTTCTGCAACAACTTCATTACCATTGAAAATTACATTCCACAGTGCATGGTTGATGAGTGCTAAAACACACATCATTTTATATCTAAAAATATGCTAAATCGGACTAATAACCATTAAATATGTCAAATTATATTGCAAATATGTTGGATATGTGTTATTATGTCTTGCATGTACAAGGGTTTGAAAACAAAGCAAAAACGATGATTTTCGGATGAGTTTCGATGATGTTTCGCGTTTTCGAGGATCAAGCGAAGTCATAAAATTATCCGAGCACACCATTGGAAGATCACGAAGAATCGGGTCAAATGATTATTTTATTTGGAGCATCGAGGAAGAAAAAAATTAAAAAAAAATGAAAGATTAAGCGGACTCCAACGAAGATTATTTTTAAAGATAATGGCTAAATTGGATCAAAGAAAAGGGCTAAAAACAATTAAATGCAAAGAGTTAACACAAAAAGTCTCTTGGTCTAGTGGTTGGGTACACCTTTGTTAAGCAAAAGGTCTTGGGTACAATTCCACTTGTGTCAAATATTTTTATATATATGGCTGCAGTTGATTTCGAGCCCAAGTCCATCTCAGCGTGATCAAGCCCAACTGCGTCCAGACTCCATCTCGTTCATAAAGCCCATGAAACAGCCCAGCAGCTATAATGTGAGTTTTAGATCCGGTCCAAGATCCAAGATCAGAGCCCAAAGTCAATTGTTAACATTGAAAATGAAATTTGCATTGTTGAGTAGTAATGCCTCTGGACCCAGCAAGAATTAAATGGAGAGTTGTCATATGGAGTGAAATTGCAAAGTTATGATTGGCCGGCACGTGAACTTCTATTTTGTCCATGCGAGTGCAATTCAAACGCATAAATTAATTCATGCAAGGCGCGTCATTTCTTTTTGTCTGCATACCACTATGCCGCTCACATGCAATAACTTTCTATCTACCAATCCACAAATACCACGTGTCCAAGCATAAGGGAATACGAGGAGGATATTTTACAAGGAATGTTCGAGACCCAGGAGGTATAAATTAAGGGTTCATCTATGCGTTTTTTATTAATGATTATTTCTGATTTATCATTCGTTGTTATCAGTCTGTTATGTCGTAAAATGTGGTCATCATCATCAAAAATGTGGTGCAATATCAATCCACAAATTAAGGACGGACAGACATTAATTACACACATTAAATTTCACACTCTTTATTTTTCATTTTAGCTTAATAGTTTTAGTAGTTTTTCTTTAGCTTATTGATTAAGCTTTTAGCTTATTTTAAGAACTTATTGTACTAAATATTTTTGCTTATTAATGATAATGATGTTTCGGAGTTCTTAAGTCTTTATTTTCTTCATCTCTTTCTTTTTTTTTCTTTTCTTATCTAATAATCTATATTAGCTTATTAGAGCTTTTGTGGTTTATTAGATTAGCTTATTTTGGTTAAGCTTTCTTATAGCTTTTTCATTTTAAGTTTTTACATATCTTTTATCTTGAATAAGCTCTTCCTTATAGCTTATTTTTAGATATAAAGACTAGCTTTTAATTAGCTTTTCATATAGCTTATTCAATAAGCACTTTTATTTTGTTTCTTTTCAAAACTCTTTTATTTACTTAGATTTATTTTCTTTTACAACTTAAAAAAAAAAAAAAAAAAAAAAAAAAAAAAGTTTTAATCTTTTAGCTTATCTTTAGCTTATTTTCTTCTTTAGCTTATTTATTTGAATCTGGTCATTAAATATCTTATTTCGCGTTTAATCTTGGATTTGAACAACTTAGTTTGGGTGGATATTGGATCTAATCTTTAAGTTTTTTCTTTGCTTATTTTGTTTAAAGTTTATTACTTTTTAGATCATTAAGCTTTTCCATAGCTTATTTGATCCATAGTATTGCTTATCCTCTAACCTTTGATAAAGTTGTGATCTTTCTTGGTTTCTCATCATTTTCATCTAAGTGAGGGCTTAAGGATTTTATGGTGGCTTATTACTAAAGTTTAGAGCTTTTCTAGCTTTTATAAAACTAATTAGTTATTAAAGTCACAAGCTTTATTAGCAATTTGGTAATATAAAAGCTAACAAAGAAATAAACTTTGTGGTTTGATAAGTTTATAAAATCGGGTGGTTTTATTCGTCTCGTATTGTAGATCGGGTTCTGTTGAAACAAATTCTTGTTTCCGTCCGGTCCTAGCCGTCCGGCTTGAACGTGAACTATTCCTGCACAATACACAGACGCGTTAGCCTCGCCTCGGGTGTTGTCCCGAGACCAAGCTCCGGCGTGTGGATAAGTGTTTGTAGATGTGTGGGTAAACATAGTAGGAAAAAGTAGGTAAAAACTTGTCCCAGTAATAAATGTGTTGGGGTATTTATCTACCCCAAACTCTATTCATGCTCTTATTAGCCTCTTGTTCGACCAGCATTCGCATGACCTATGGTTACTCTGTTTGGTAGACCCGTGTGCGGAGAATCCCTAAATCTGTGACATGGTGGTGGTTGTTAGTCCTTGGCGGACGTATGGATGATCGTCGGGTCTTGAGTCTTATCGTCGCGCATGCTTTTGGTAGGACGTTGGATGAAATCCAACACATCGTCAACATGTCCCCAGGTGTTACATTGTTGGTACTAAGCGAGATGATGTAACACTTAGTATCTGTCTTCTGGTTGGGAAGAATGAGTTTTCTTCATCTCAAATTTGGTCGAGATCATGATGGAGGTAATTTGGGCTATTGGCCTTTGGGCTTTTCCATCATTTCTTTGTCGCTTCATCTTGTGTGGTCGGCCCATAAGCCAGCGTCATCGCCCCTACAGTGATTGGGCCGCCTTATCGGTCGGTAGAGTTCACCGTTATATAAATACCCTCTCTCTCCCAGCGGTTTCAACTTCTCTCGCACGCAAATTGTTTCGCATCTCTATTCACGTTTCATCCGGTAGTCTTCTTTCTTCTTTAAGGTTTGTCTTGCCTCTTTTGTTAATATCATAAGTTTTCTGGCATCTTTTAGAAATGGCCGATATTGGAACCGAGGGCGCCTTAGTGAGAGAACACTTAGCCCTTCGACCAAGGCGAAACTAACGAGGAGGCCGTTCATGGAGTCATTCTAAGTTCGATATGCATGTACATACTTCTAGGTTAACCTGACCAGGGTTAGATAGTATAGTGAGCGAATATGGCATTCCGTACGACCTACGTCGGTTTACCACCAGACGACATGACCATGGATCAGCTGGGAGGATAAGATAGGTATCTATCCTAAACAGTTAGAGCTAGGAGGAGTTAGGATTCCTTTCTCGACTTTTTTGCTGAACGTGATCAAGCACTTTAGAGTACACATCTCTCAACTAGTCCCGCTAGGTTTGAACCGTGTGATACTCTTCGAGATTAGGTGTTATAGCCTTAATATTCAGCCCCGTGTCTCACTTTTTCGAGCGTTCTATCGGTTGTGCAAACAAGGACACTGGTTTTCCTTTGAGAACCGGACGGGTAAGAACTCATACAAGTGTTTCAAGGAGATTCTGTCCAGCCTAAAGCATTGGAAGGAGAATTTTTACGATTGTGATAGGCGATCCCCTATAGCTATGGCGTGGAGACATAAGGATTCTAAAATAACGGACACCTTCCCCTCCGGTTTTTCCCAAACGGACGCTGAGAAACTCAGCAAGACTCTTATTAACCTGCGTGCTCCGACGATGAGCCTTCTGTGGATGTGCCACCTCTCCTCGGTTTTCAAGAACCCCGAATTTGAGCCCATTCTAAAAGATGCCGAGGGTCATGGTAATCACTCGTTTTAGTCTTGTCATCCTGGGATTGATATTTTTCTCCCCGGTTTTATTCTTAAAAAATATTTTTTAACCATTCGTTTATGTTGTTGATTTCTTTGGTTGTTAGTATGTGAATACCTTGGTGCCGGAATGGGAAGGAACAGCGGTGAGCAAGGTCGGTGGTCGATCAAGCAGGAGGAGCGAAGAGAACCTCCGACCCATGGCGGTGGGGTGAGTCCTCCTCCCAAAGATGGTCGACCAGAATGGCGAGCGACGATCTTTGAAGTTGTTGCCTAAGGAAGAAGGAGGAAAGAGGCCTTGCTTCGGCAAGCAAAGAAAAGAAAAGTGTAGAAGGGCCTCAAAGCGCAAAGCCATAGAAAGAAAAAACGTCGTCAATTTGTCGAACGCATCTCTTTCGGAGAGCCTATCGAAAATCCGGACCCAATAAACCAGGTCCGTCAGGAGGATGTCCAAGAGACGGACGTGAATGCTGAGCAGGGAAACCCCAACACAGCTGCCGGGGACGAACAGCAGCAACTACAGCGGACGCGCACTCCTCCAGAAGGGATGGGAGAAACAAATGCTGATGGAGGTGAGCAATAGGCTCATACTCCTCCCGTCGAGGAGGGCGGTCAGACGCCACCGGTGAACTCGGCGCCGCACAATTCCGAAGGTACACACCCACATATATATATTTATATATATTTATTTTTTCAATTTTCTTCAACTTATCATATTATGTTCTTGAGTTATTGACCCATAACTCTCATGACCATAGCGGATTGATAAGATCAACACCGGACTCGGTATGAATCGGACTTCCGTTTGTCATCTTTTTCTTTTTCCTCTTTTTTTTTACGTTTCATTTTGTACTGATTATCCCCTTAACTCTTTTCATTCCTTATGTAGATGAGGCCACAAACGTCTTCGTTCCCCGCTGGGCCCTTCGGGACAATGTCCGAATCAACTCCTATCGATCTTGCAAGGAACTCATTGACAACCTTCCCACCCCAGCCGAACAAGAAGCTCTGGAAGGCATGAACAACATTGAGCTTACCCGCCGGGCCTATGAGGAATTCGGCAAGAGTGTCATTGCCCAAGGTGAACTGCTGAAGAGGTTCGCCGGCATGTCCTCTACATTGTGGGAGCTCACCCAAACTCATCAAGGATGCCGGGGTTTAAAAGATAGGTTGGCGGCCTCCGAAGGTGAGAATGAAAGGTTGTCCAAAGAGCTGAAAAAATTGGAAGCTGATCATCAGGTCTCGCTTGACAAGGGAAAGAACTTGGAAGATGAGGTGGAGCGAGTGACCCGGGAGAGGGAAGAGTGGAGGGAAAACTCGGCTGCTCAGGCCGAAAAGATCAAGAAGCTGGAAAGCGAGCTTCTTACAAAGGATCAATCCATAGAATCGCTGAAGGAAGAGAAAGGGAGCTTGGCCGCTGAGGTAGCTCAGGCGGAGGTCCTGAAATAGAATGCTATCCGTATCCTCCTTCCCGGAGCCGTTCGTCGACTGTTCGGCAGTGCTGAATATAAAAAGAGTATGGCTAAGGTTTATAGCCTAACTTACCAGGCTGGGTTTGTGACCGGGGCTAGTGTGGGTAGAGAAGAGGAGGAAATCATTGAGGCTTTGAAGGGTATCAAGAATGTCAACAGGGATGCTCCGAAGTTATGGAAAGCTGAGTTCAACAATCTCTTTTCGGCTGAGTACCCCTACATTCAGAAGCTAGCGGACTCTTATCGGCAGCCATTGGGTGATTTATTGAACATGGTGCCTGCCGGTCCTTCACGCAAAGATCCCACCGGTCCTTCTGATCAGCCTCCAGTCATCACCAGCGTCGCCGGCACACCAACCGTCCAGGATCCACCGGTCGATACTTGAAGTTTTTCTTTTATGACTTGTGCTTGTAACCAATATTTTGAACAATTTTATTTGTAATAACTAGTATTCCATCCTCCGTGACACATGTTCGTCACTTTTTGTTTGCGAGATGTAACCAAACATTTAACTTATATGAATCTCTGTATCTTGCATATTATTTTTGTACATTGTATGTTTCGCCCTCCTTTTTTTTTTTTTTTTTTTTACAAAATTCATCGATATTTATAAAGGCTTACGGCCCACCGGCCGTGCATCCGTATATCCGGGCAACCTATTACATAATAGGGCATCCATGACTTGGGCATCCGGCAAGAGTGCTCGGGCAACCTATTGCATTATAGGGCGTCCATTATTTGGGCATCCGGCAAGAGTGCTCGGGCAACCTATTACATTATAGGGCATCCATTATTTGGGCATCCGGCAGGGATGCTCGGGCATCCGTGTGTTATCCGGGCATACCTCTGGACGTC
Organism: Chrysanthemum lavandulifolium; assembly: GCA_022545495.1. NCBI lineage: Eukaryota > Viridiplantae > Streptophyta > Magnoliopsida > Asterales > Asteraceae > Chrysanthemum > Chrysanthemum lavandulifolium. Next base: position 41,251,333 of record CM040239.1, on the reverse strand, counting down.
ATACTCGACGAGGTCCATCGTCGAGAATAGCCATACATCCTTTTGCGTACACATTTTTTCTTCGGAAAATTGTTTTCCTTGTCATAGGAAAACTTTCATCATTAGATTAATATACATAGATAGGATAGATTACATGAAGGTCATAGGATTCTTATCACAATGACAACTATAAGAAACAGTTTCTTAAGTTTATAGCGTGCCAGGTCTGAAGGACCTCCTTTTCTTCCATCGTCTGTAACTTATAAGAGCCATTCTGATTTGCTCCTATCATCCGGTAAGGGCCTTCCCAATTGGGTCCTAGCTTTCCTTGATTTTCCACCCGGCTGGCTTCGTTCCTCCGGTATACAAAGTCACCTACTTTGAAATTTACCGGTTTGACCCTCCGGTTATAATACTGCTCGACTTGCATTTTGTACTTGGCTTCCCGTATGGCAGCGCCTTCCCTTCTTTCCTGTAGGAGGTCCAAGTTCAAACGCTGCTCTTCTTCGTTCAGATCCTCCCGGAACATCATCGTTCGGTATGTAGGCATCCCAATCTCTGTTGGTATCACCGCCTCGCTCCCATATGTTAGGCTGAACGGGGTCTCCCCGTTGCTTGTTTTAAGTGTTGTTTGGTGTGCCCACAGGACGTTAGGTAGCTCGTCCACCCATCCGGTTCTTTCTCGCCCTAACCTCGTCTTCATCCCTTCCATCTGACTTTTGTTGGCTCGTTCTACCAATCCGTTGGCTTGGGGATGTGCGACGACCGTGTTCATCTGTTTAATTTTTAACCCTTCGCACCATTTTTTGAACGGGTCGTTTACAAAATTAGTTCCATTATCGGTGACTATGACCCCCGGTAGGCCATACCTGCATACAATATTCTCATAGACAAATTTTATAACATCTTTCCCCGTTGTCTTCACCAGCGGCTTCGCTTCTATCCACTTTGTAAAATAATCTATCGCCACGATCACATATTTAAGGCGACCAGGCGCTTTTGGGAAGGGGCCTAGCACATCCATTCCCCATTGATAGAAAGGCCACGGAGCCATGATGGAGGTTAGCAACGTTTTTGGAAGCTTGGGCACCGGAGCGTGTATCTGGCAGGAGTCACACTTCCTAACTTCTTCTCGTGTGTCACTGTGCATAGTGGGCCAATAGTAACCTTGTCTCATAAGCTTCGCCACAATAGTTCTTGGTCCGGAATGCATACCACAACATCCCTCGTGCACCTCTCGTATTATATAATTCGCTTGCAACGGCCCCACACACCTCAACATTGGCACAAAGTAACCCTTTTTGAATAAAACTCCTCCTTCCATGGTATATTGCGGAATTTTCATCCGGAGATTCCTAGCTTTATTGGGATCATCCAGCCAAACTCCTTCTTCCAGGCATCTGATGATTGGTGTCATCCAGTTATCCCCCTCTTCTTCCACTACGGTCTCAATTCTTTGCTCTTCTCCTGAAGGTTTTTCCAAGACCTCTACTAATACCTTCTTAGTGAGGTGGTCGAACGCTACCGATGCTAACTTGCTCAGTATATCTGCCTTTTGGTTTTGAGCCCTTGGGATATCGCAGATTTTGAAACTTTGAAACCCCGCTATGTGTTCTTTCGCCTGCGCCAGGTATTTTTGCATGCTTTCTTTAGTAGCGGCGAACTCTCCGTTGATCTGGCTTGTAACCAATTTGGAATCAACTCGCACATTCAACCTTTTGATTTTGAGATTTTTAGCAATCCGGAGTCCGGCTAATAGAGCCTCATATTCGGCCTCATTATTGGTGCTACGAGTTAAGGCCTGAAGCTTACAGGTAAGCTCCTCAGTGTCCGGGTGACGAGGACCAAGCTCGCACTGGCTCACTTTGCTATTGGGCGCTCCGTCAGGTATATGTAACCATTCTTCTTCCTCTCCTACCTCCATTACCCCCATATTCTTTTCTGCTTAGGCCGGGGTGGCGCTTCCTTCTTGCTTCCATAAGGAAATCAGCTAGCACTTGACCCTTAACCGCGTTTCTAGGAGCATAAGTGATGTTGTAGGCCCCTAACTCCACGGCATATTTCGGCAGCTTCCTTGAAGCTTCCGGCTTATGTAATATCTATTTAACAGGCTGATCAGTGATGACCCGAATGGGATGAGCCTCAAAATATCTTCGCAGCCTTCGCGATGTGTGTAGTAGACATAAAGCTAGTTTTTCCATCGGAGCATAATTCCTCTCGGCTTCATGCAATGTACGGCTTACGTAATGCACCGGCAATTGCCTCCCTTCTTTCTACCACTAAAACGGCGCTGACGACTCCCTTTGATGCTGCTAAGTATACGAACAATTGTTCCTTCGGCCTTGGGGTGGTCAGCGAAGGTAATTCTAATATCAGGTTCTTCATCTCTTGGAAAGCCACCTCGGCCTCCTTCGTCCACCGATACTCGTCTTTATTCTCCTTCGAGATGTTTTTCAAGGTTTCAAAGAAGGGCAGGGACCTCTCAGCTGATTTAGACAGAAACCTATTCAAAGCCGCCAGTTTTCCGCTCAGACTTTGCATTTCTTTCAGTGTTCCAGGTGATTTCATTTCCATGATGGCCTTCGTCTTCCGAGGATTCGCCCTTATACCTTCGGACGTCACCATATACCTGAGGAATTTCCCTTCTTCTACGCCGAAGGAACATTTCCGTGGGTTCAACTTCATATTAATCCTTCTAAGGTTGTCGAATGTCTCCGCTACGTCGGCTATCATGTCTCTCTCCGTCCGACATTTTATGACCATATCGTCAACGTACGCCTCCAAATTTCTTCCTATCTGAGATTGGAAGCGAGTCTAGTCTGACGTCGTTGCTCTACGTTCTTGAGTCCGAGGGCATTTTGGTGTAACGATCGTCCGCATTACGTGTAAAATGTTGTTTTCTCCTCGTCATCTCTGTCCATCTGAACTTGGTGGTATCCCTTGTAGGCGTCTAGAAAGCACTTATACCTGTATCCCATAATGGACTCGATCTTCCAATCGATTTCTGGTAAAGGATAGTAATCTTTTGGACAGGAGGAATTTAGATTTTTGAAGTCAATGCACATTCGCCAACTTCCGTCACATTTCTTCACCAGCACCGGATTGGCAATCCATGTGGGATACTTAACCGGCCTAACTATTTTGGCCTTAACCCACTCTTCAACCTCCCTTGTAATTACTTGGTTCTTCTCTCGGGAGAACATCCTTCTTTTTTGGGCAATCGGCGTGTCCGAAAGGTTCACATTAAGAGAATGCTGGATGAAGTGCCTCGACACCCCGGTCATATCCGTTGGTTCCCAAGCAAACACTTCCTTATTCTTCCTCAGCGGCTCGATGAGTTGTCTTCTACACTCCCGAGAGAACCCTGTTCCTATTGTCACACGCTGGTCAGGGTATGCAGCGTTGACCAATATGTCTTCCGTCAGCCTTGACCCTTGTGCCTCCCGGTTCGTCGCCTCTGTCTCCCTTTCCGGAGGAAAATCGTTCCTTGGTTCCGGACCTTCTTCAAATCTTCTACACTCCATAACAACTGCCCTCTTGGTGACCAAAGTAGCTATTCCATTGGGAGTAGGGAATTTCATCATGGCGTGGATGGTCGAGGGTATGGCCCTCAACTCCCTTAAACCCGTTCGTCCTAGAATCACGTTATAAGGTGAAGGAGATCTTACAACCGTGAACTTCATCATGACTCTTCTGTACAAACCATGATCCCCAAAGCATACCTCCAATTCGATCTTCCCTAGGGGTCGAATGACTTCCCCCGAGAATCCTACTAATGGTGAATTACTTTCTTGCAAACGAGATTGAATGGACGGGCTAAAGTTGTTGAAACAGTGTTCATACATCACCTGGACCGAAGCACCTTCATCCACAAACACCCGCCGGACGAAGTATCCTTCAATTTCCGCCTCTAGAATCAAAGGTTCCTCCGATAGATCTTCCTCCGCAATCCGAGGGAAAGATATAGGAACGTTCAGCCATTCCTCATCGTAATGCCGAGTTTTTCTTTTGCGGTCTTCAACGTGGTGATTGACCATGTTGATTACTTTTCCTTTCCCATTTCCTCTCGGCCTTTCTCGTCCTCCCTGCTGGACATTCTTTACTAGATGGTCTAATTTTCCCGACTCCATGGCCATTTCCAGCTGTTTCTTCAGGTGGTAACAGTCGTTGGTCAGATGTCCCTTTTCCCCGTGATACTCACAGAATCTATCCTCGTTTTCCTTGCTTGGCTTTCCTTGTAACGGTGGTGGAGGAGGTAAGTTCAAATGGTGTTCGGTAGCAAGGATTTCCTTAGGCTGCTTGGACAGGATGGAGAGCATGACTCTGTGATTATCCGGCTTATTAAGATCATTTCGTCGAAAATCATTTCGAGGCCGGGCGTCTGTCTTCGGGGCCACATATAGAGAGAACATCTCCCTGTGCCTAAAGTCTCTTCTCTCATAGGCTCTCCTGTCATTCCTTCTCCTGTCCGGCCCCCGTATGTTTTTATCCTTTGTAGCCTGAATATTTCCTCTTCGGGACCACTCGCTGGTTTCTCCCTTCGGCATTTCTGTGTTTTTGTAAGCCTCTTCCGATCGAATATAATCGTCCACTCTAGTCATCATTTCCTTTACAGACTTCGGAATCTGGTCTGAAAATTTTTTAGACAAGTCCGGACACCGATGAGCACCCATAAATGCCAATATTTTCATGAGTTCCGGTACTCCCGGAATCCGACTAGCTTCATCGGTCCATCGTTCTTTGAATACCATAAGCGTCTCGTTGCGCCTTAACAATCAGAGTGATTTACGTGGGATCCTTTAGGTTCTTTTGTCGTGAAGAGCAAATCTTGTGGTGGTGTTCCCTCAGTTCACCCAGTCAATGCTTCACAGTTCCAAATTCTTGAACCACCCTTGTGCCGCTCCATCCATGGTGCATTTGGAACATCACGCACCATCTAGGCATTGGCCATTCTCCTTGGTTTGCCGCTCCGACGAAGCGATTGATGTGATCATCCGGATCGCCAGAGCCGTCGTATAGCTTCAAATTAGTAGGCATTACGCACTTGGGACCAGCGAACTCTACTATCCTTCTTGTAAAAAGTGACCGGGCCAGTTCTTTATAAGGTTTGCTGAGGTCATCTTTGGGTTTTGGAGCGGCGTCCTCGTCCGGTTCATCATCGTCTGTGAAAGTGAGCCGGGTCGGCTTGATAACCCCGGCCCCTGTTGCGTTGTATTTTCTAAAGAGAGCCTCCAAAGATTCCATTTGGGCTCGTGTTGTTCGTGTCCGGAGGTTTGAGGTGAGGACCCATTGCCCTGTATGCTCGGGAGAGGTGGGTTGGCGGTGGTGGTCCGTGCACATCATTCGATCTTTCTGGTAGAATAAATACGGGTCTCACGGATGGCGCCAATTTGTTGAAACAAATTCTTGTTTCCGTCCGGTCCTAGCCGTCCGGCTTGAACGTGAACTATTCCTGCACAATACACAGACGCGTTAGCCTCGCCTCGGGTGTTGTCCCGAGACCAAGCTCCGGCGTGTGGATAAGTAGCTGTAGATGTGTGAGTAAATATAGTAGGAAAAAGTAGGTAAAAACTTGTCCCAAAGTAATAAATGTGTTGGGGTATTTATACTACCCCAAACTCCTATTCATGCTTCTTATTAAGCTCTTTGTTCGACCCTTTGTTCATGAACCTATGGTTACTCTGTTTGGTAGACCACATGGCAGAGAATCCCCTAAAATCTGCTGACATGGTCGGTGGTTGTTAGTCCTTGGCCGGACGTATGGATGATCGTCCGGTCTTCGAGTCTTATCGTCCGGCACATGCTTTTGGCCGGATGTTGGATCGTCCAGCACATACGTCAACAGGTTCTATTTTCCTTACTTTCTCTTTTAGCTTGTAGAAAAATGATGTTTGTTGAGCTTATTATTATCTTTGTTGGTTTAGTTATGATTATTAGTGAGTAGATTTTTATTATGCTTGTTAAGTGTTTGGTGAATTGTGAAACTAAGTGTGGAATATTAGAGATTATTAATTGGTAGCCTTTTGTTTAATTGGTTTGATTTTTAGAAACTTTAACGGGCAAAAGCCGTTAAGGATTTTAACTATTTAACCAAGTAGATTTCATCTAGATAAAAAGTAGGATTTTCAATATAAACCAACGTTGTGAGAAAAATCTACTTTTTAAACGGATAATTAAAGGTTGTTAATTAATAATTTCCTGATTAATCGATGATTTGATTAGTTGGTTATTTTAACGGGCAAGCGTTTGGATAATTAATTATTTAAAGTCTAATAATTTTACCTCGAAAAATGATTGTTTTCAATATAAGCCAACGTTGTGAGGAAATAATTTGTTTGACGATATTAATTACATAAGTGCTTTTAAGGAAAATCCATAATGAACTTTTCACCACACTTGACAAGCATAGCTTTTTATCATATATTGTTAGTAGGTATTATTTGCTATTAGTTTAATTTTTATCTCTCTTAAAATAGTTGCTTTATTAATTAGTATAAATAGTTTTAAAAATTAGCATACAAAACCAAACAAAAAAACCAAAACGATAATCAAGCATCGTTTAAAACGAACAAACAAAAACATAAAATTCAATTCATCTCTCGCCTAGGAATACGACATCCGGAAGGTTGATTATTACTTGTTCTCAAGTAGTGATTGATTCTTAATCGGGAATACAAATTTTAAAACTGCCTTTTTGTTGGGAATTTCGAAGGCGATCGGTTGTCTGCTTTGAAGCAAGCGCCTGTGAAGTGTATTTCATAACTGCTGAAGCATTGGTTTCTGCTGAAGTTATAATTCGTTGAATGATTCTGCTGAAGTTATCAGTCTCAGCAGACAACTCCACTGTATTATTATATACGAAATGTTAGGTAAAGACATATTCATAAGTACTTAACGATCAGTGGTGATTAAAGATATGTATATGATATGTATATCTTGATAGTGTGGTAGGTATGTGTATTAGTTTATACACATATAGATAGTGCATGTATTATTATAGTAGTTTCCTTTATCTATAAAAGGAAACTACAAGGTATGGTGTAAATCATCCGAACACAACACATCTTATACATTCTCTCATTCCTTTCACTATATTCTTAGTCAATAACACTGATCCATAGAGGATCAGTTTATAGTATCTATAGTCTTCTTGTGTCTTGTATTTATATTCCGCATAAATACATTACATGAAAAGGTTCTCCATAGTTGTTTTGTGATTACATAGAACAACTATACTTATTCTAGGCTATCTGGGATTTCATTCTCTACAATTGGTATCAGAGCCTGGTGAGAACCTTTGAAAGAAGACACTACTTAACTTCACTAAATCACAAACATGTCATCACCAAAACATTATGATGGTGAAAGTGATGATCACCCAGAAGTTTCAAACAAAGCAGTCAACAAAATGACACGGTCCTCGATCCGACAAATTGTCACAATGTCGAACTCAGTGCTAAATTTCCTTACCTTAAAAGGGCGAATATGAGATTTGGGCCATGAAAATGGAAAATTATATTTCCAACATGGACATAAATCTACGGCAAATCATTCTCAATGGAAGCGATAAGAAATCCTTTGGAAGAGACAATGATGGAAACATTATAATTCTTCCACCTTCACATTTCTTTGAACAAATTCTTTGTCCAAAGAGAAATCAAGGCAAGAACTACCTTATTACAAGCCCTTCGGATGAGCACATGAGTGATTTTTATCATCTGGATGATGCAAAACAATTTGGAGAGGTATTAAAGCAAGATTTGGAGGAATGATGAGTCGAAAATGAGGAAGTCCATGCTCAAGCAAAGCTTTCGAGTACTCTATCTACGAAGAAGGTATCCATAAAAGGATATGGCGGGTTTGAAGATCCTCGGTCGACAATCGGTTAAAATCTAAGCACGATGATGAGGAATGCAATCTAAAGTTTCTTCGTGCTTTACCTGATTCTTGGAGTCAAGTCGCCATAACTCTCAAAGCAAAAGGTGGCCTAGAGTATCTAACCTTTGATGATCTCTACAACAAACTGAAATCTCTAGAGATTGATATCAAGGGTTATTCTACTTATTCTCCAGTTCCATCACATTCTGCATTCATTGGTACTGTCAGTGGAAACAAAATTGTTTCATATACTGATAATCCCAAGTCTTCATCAGAAACTACATCTACTAACAAGTCATCTTCAAGAAGATCAAGGTCAAATTCTGTCATAGAAGATGTATTCTATTCATTTGTTGCTGAATCTGATGATCAACAGCAGTTGACATATGAAGACTTTGATCAAGTAGATAAATGGGATATGGAAGAGATGGATCTTAAATGGCAGATGGCCATGCTTGCTGTGAAAGTTAGAAGATTTGAAGAGGGTTCTGGAAGAAAGTTTGGTTACAAAGGCAGAGAACCAGCTAGGTTTGGCGGGGAAGAAAGTCGGTGTTTTGAATGCAATCAACTTGGTCACTTTGCGGAGAATGTTCTAAGAGAAAGGGAGGTGTGGAGAAGAAAGTATAGCATTCAAGCTTAAAGAATCAAGAGGAGAATCTTTGACAATCTTTGTCACTAGAAAACAGTATTTGGAATGATCATGTGCATGATGATGAGGAAGAAGAACCTAATTTGGGTGGTTGCTTCGTCTGCTTGAAGAGTTGGATTGATGGGCATTACTTCTCAGGTACATAACTGCATTTTTGGTTGTAGTGCTAAATATGATGCTCTTAAAATTGAGTTTGATGATGTTAATGAAAAATATAAAGATTACTTCATACAAACACAGGCATATAAGAAAGGAGTTAAAAAGTTAGAAAAACAAAAAGTCTGGTATGATCAAAATCAATTGGCTCTTGAGGAGAAAATAATCTTTTTGGAAAGAAACTTAGAAAACACAACAAATGAGTTAAAATATAGAAACAAGAGATATTTGAAAGTTGTGGCTGAAAAGGATAGTCTTACATCTGAATTAGATCTAGAGGTGGCTAGGCATAAACAATGGCAAGAACAGGCTAAGAACTTGGAAAAATTGTGGAATAGCTCAATGTCTATCAAAACAAAAAAGGGGTTAGGCTATAAGGATTGCATTAATCCGGATGATATATATAACCCTAATGAGTATAGTGTTTTTTAATTGTGTCAGCGATGAAGAAGAAGATAAATATAGAAAACTGTTGAATTCATTAAACAAGGTGAAATGCATAGAGTTCCTTCTACATAAATGGTATTGTTAAGCCTCTAATCCAGTTATGACTCGAGATGAATCTCTAATGACCTATGGTAAAGGTCAAAAGACTCATCGAGACCTTTGTGTAGTGAGTCTAACTCTTTTGTCTCTTATTCATCTAGGATCACGGAGACTCGAGTCTAAAGAAAATGCCGTGATGATTCAAATAAAGAGTGCAGCAGAGTCAATCTCTCTTAAGTCTTTTCAAGTTCCTCTTACCCAGTGTGTCTATTAAAGAACCTTCCTCAAAAAAGTTCTTTCTAGAGATACTTCATGTTCTGATGATTCGGTTGAAAGTAATTATGTTTTGATTTTCTTCAAATAAATCGTGTGTAATAAGCTGTTCTGTTTTGAACAAGAAGTCAAGAAGAAAACATGTTTTGTTTGTGGAAGTGCTTTTCATCTAATAAAAGATTGTGATTATCATGAGAAAAAGATGAATGTATGTGCTAATCAACAGAGGAATGTTTGGAATAATGTAGCTAACATACCTCCATATATTCCCATAGGAACATATGTGAGAAATAACAGAAACATTTCTGCTGAAAGACCAAACTTTGTTGGTAACACAGCTGGAAATGTTAGGCCGTGTTCCTTACAAAGAAAACAAAAAGGAAATAGATCAATTAACAGACCTACTAGCTCTTATTTTCAAAATGATTATAGGTTTGTTGACCTTGTCTATTATCATCAAAGGGGGGATTGGTGGGACACTGCTGTTAAGCCCTCAGCAGGTTGTTCTTGGAGACCAACTAGAACAAATTTTGTGCAAAGATCCAAGAACAATGGTGGATCTCATCATACTGTCAGATCTACTAAAGTGATCCACAAGGCAGGCTCAAGTCAGTAATGACTTGAGTCACCATGTAGTCTAATGTTTGTATATATTTCTTTTTGTAGGATCATCCTCTTTCAAATAAAGACATAGGCATTGTAGATAGTGGTTGTTCTAGAAGTATGACAGGAAACAAAGACAGGCTTCATGATTTTTTAAGTATACAAGGTGGCACAGTTACCTTTGGAGGAGGAGATGGTAGAATCACAGGGAAGGGAACCATAAGAACTGCTCAACTGGACTTTGAGAATGTGTATTATGTGGAGGCACTAAGAAATTTTAATTTGTTTTCTGTATCACAAATTTGTGATAAGAAAAACTTGGTGCTCTTCAACGTCTTGAATGTCTTGTGCTTTCAAAGATTTCCAACTACGATGACGGTCAAGTTGTTACGAAGGTACCAAGAAAACACAATCTTTACACATTCAATCTCAATGAAGTCCAACCTCGGAATATAGCTTGTTTGGTGGCCAAAGCATCCTCAGACGAATCTCTCAAATGGCATAGAAGGATGGCTCACGTAAACTTCAAAACCATAAACAAGTTAGCTAAACTTCATTTAGTTAATGGTCTTCCTTCCAAGACTTTTACAAATGAACACAACTGTGTGGCCTGCAACAAAGGAAAGCAACACAAAGCTTCATATAAAGCCATTACAGTTGTCAGCACTATCTCTGAGCCATTGCAACTACTCCACATGGATCTTTTTGGTCCTACATCTGTAAGAAGCATTGATCACAAGTATTCTTGCTTGGTGATAGCGGCGACTATAGTCGTCTGATTGGACATTCTTCTTGAAGTCTAAAGATGAAACATTTAAACCTTCAAGATTTCATTGTCTGGTAGAGAATCGAGTTGAATAAGAAGGTTAAAGCAATAAGGTGTGATAATGGAGCGAGTTCAAGAATGCAGTTAATAGATCTACGTACTACAAAAGGTTAAAAGGTTCTATAGTGTTGCTAGGACTCACAACAAAATGGAGTTCTTTGAAAGGAAAAGCAGAATCTTAATTGAGCGGCAAGATCTATGCTTGCGATTCAAAGTTGCCTCTTGTGTTTTGGTGACGATTAGCCTTTGCTTGTTATGTCTTAAACGCGGTATCAATAACGTCCTAGCACAAAAACACCTTATGAACTTCTTTGCAACAAAATTCCTACTATCATTCATCTTAAACCTTTTGGTTGTCATGTCACCATCCTCAATACAAGTGATCCTTTAGGCAAGTTTGATGGAAAAGCAGATGAAGGATATATAGTGGGATATTCAGCTCAGAGCAAAACATACAGAGTGTACAATCTCTCCACAAAGAAAATTGAAGAAACTCTGAATCTCAGATTTATGGAAGACAAACCAAATGTTCAAGGTGCAGGTCAAGAATCGTATTTTGATTTAGACTATCTCACTGATCATTTGGGTTATATTCGATATAAATCTAACATTCTGCGAGGATCAAAAGAAAATCTAACTAACATTGCGGGATCTTGGATGATGAGTCGATTCGAGAAAGTGATGAACAAGTTATACTTGTTCCTTCTTTTCTTTAACCAAATTCGAGTTCGAAGAACTCATTTACTCTGGACAAGACTTCCAATGATTTGGGATATGCAGAGAAGAACTTGTGAAGCTCAAGCGTCAAGAATATGCGACTAAAGAAGATCTTTGAAAGTTTGGTTATGAATTCTCCAGGAAACTCAAGATATCTTGAGGCAGGCTCAAATTGAAGCTATCGAGACTTTGGTACTTTCACGGCATAGATCAAAAGTTCTGAGATCTGAGGCTGCTGAAGCCATACCAATTCTGCTGAGCGAAAACATCCATGTTGTTTCTAATCATTCCATCTTAGTGATTTGGGTGTTGAAGCTTCCGCACGGATTTAGAGTCCTTCGACTTAGCAAATTCACAACATTCAAGCTCTTCAAGTGATGGCATTCATCATCAATCAAACGAGCATTTTGATTCTTCATCTTATGATGATGACTATGGAGCAACTCTTACTAATCTAGCAACATCTATTGATGTTAGTCCTCATATTACCAAAAGAATCAACACGGTGCATCCACAATCTCTTATTATTGGTGATCCAACTTCTCCTGTTCAGACAAGAGGCAAAATCCAGAAGACGAAGTTTGGTGAATCAGCTTTTCTCAGCTATATAAGGGTTCAACATAGGAATAATCATATAGACTATCAACATTGTCTATTTGCTTGTTTCTTATCTCAAGTTGAACATACAAGTGTGTCATGCACTTGGTGATGAAGATTGGTGGCGCCATGCAAGAAGAGATGCAGCAGTTTACGAATCAAAATGTTTGGGAACTTGTTGATTTACCTCTGGTAAATATGCTATTAGCACAAAGTGGATTCTCAAATGTAAGAGAGATGCAGAGGAATTGTGGTACAAAATAAGGCTAGATTGGTGGCTCAAGGTCACGAGACAAGAAGAAGGCATTGATTATGATGAAGTCTTTGCTCTGTTGCAAGAGTAGAAGCCATAAGACTTTTCTTGGCTTTTGCTTCTTACATGGGTTTATGGTGTACCAAATGGATGTGAAAAGTGCATTCTTGTATGGTGAAATTGAAGAAGTATATGCCACTCATTGAAGGTTTTGTAGATCCTCATCACCACGATAAGGTCTACAAGGTGGTTAAAGCATTATATGGGCTTCATCGAGGCTCCTAGAGCTTGAGTGCATGAGCTTTCTTCATTTCTTCGAAGCATGGTTATCGAAGAGGTGCAATTGATAAAACTCTCTTTATCAAGAAATCCTCTGAGATATCATTCTTGTCTGAGTCTATGTGGATGATATTATCTTTGGATCCACTAAACAAGAATGGTGTAGACAATTTGAAGAATTGATGAAAAGTGAATTTGAAATGAGTGCAATGGGTGAACTTACTTTCTTCTTGGGTCTTGAAGTAAAACAACAATCGGATGGGATTTTCATTCATCGAGAAGTATGTGCATGATATCCTCGAAGTTTGATATGGAACTTGTTAGAGCTATGCTACTCATTTGAAGCTCCTAAGGCCAAGTCGAACAATGATCTAGATCCAGTTGTCAATGTACATTTATACGGGTCCATGATTGGGTCTCGTGTATTTGGCGCCTCACAGGCTTGACATTATGTTTGCGATCAATGCTTGTTCTAGGCATCAAGTTACTCCTTTAAATTCTCATTTGAATGCGGTCGAGAAGATTTTCAAGTATCTAAAGGGTCAACCAAAATTGGGCCTCTGGTATCTTAGAGAATCTCCTTTTGAATTGGAAGCATACAGTGACAGTGACTATGCTGGTGCTAATTTTGATCGTAAGTCTACAACTGGAGGATGTCAATTCTTGGGAAGAAGATTAATCTCTTGGCAATGCAAGAAATAGACCATTGTAGCTACATCATCTACTGAAGCTGAATATGTTGCTGCTGCAAGTTGTTGTGGTCAGGTACTTTGGATTCAAAATCAATTATTGGATTATGGGTTCAATTTTATAAACACTAAAATTTTCATAGATAACCAAAGTACAATATGCATTGTTAAAAATCCTGTTTTTCATCAAAGAACTAAACACATCGAAATTAGACATCACTTTATAAGAGATGCAAATGAAAAACACCTTATTCAAGTTGTTAAAGTTCTTTCTGAAGAAAATGTGGCTGATTTGTTAACAAAACCGTTTGATGGACCCAGATTTCAATATTTGATTGTCAATATAGGCATGATCAACCCCTGAATCTTGTGTTTGAGGGGAGGATTATGTCTAAGGGGAGGATTTTGGTAAATGGGGAGGATCTTGTTAAGTATATATTGTACTTTTGCTGTTCCATTCATGTAGTATAGAAGTTTTGTTTGTTTAGGAAAATTTCTTTAGATTTTCTATACAGTTTTGTAGTGTATGTTTTGTGTTCTTCTAATAATTTTGCAGGACTAAGATTCAAACACAAATTCAGGAAAATAAAATTGACTGACACTGGAGAAACAAAGTTTTATTCATAAACAAACTGCAAGTACATCTTTCAGTCATTAAAAACTACATTCATAACCAACACACAACCTAACACTGCATCCCTCATCAAGGTCTCCTCTCAGGCCTTGCATTTCCCCATTGAGGCATCCTGTGATGCTCTACCTCTTCATTCATCCATTCCCACACGGTCGTGCGGGAAGACCCATCACGATGGTTCTTGGTAGGATTAGATGTGGAGGTTGAGATCTGGAATAGGTGCACTTGGAGGTAGCATAGCAAGAGGGTGATAATGCTTCTGGCGTCGTTCGGGTCGAGAAACTTCCTTTTCTTGAGCAAGTTTTATAACACCTAGGCGGTGAACCTAATCGTTGTAGTGTAGTAATTAGGGTAAGCCACGGGTATTGATATGGATTCTCTAGGGAATAGGAATGCTAGTGAGAAGTTACTACGCTAAGGTTGAGGTTGAGGAAGATTATTTTTGTATTTTTATATTTTGTAGAAATGGAAAGAGTGCGAATCTCGGGTATTGGATTTGGGGTTGGTATTGCTACGATTACTCTACTATTATCTAATTATCTAAGCTAAGGTTGTGATAGTCTATGTCTAATTGATGTGTACTGTTATGATAGTTTAAAGATGTGTTTACTTAGGTTTTACTACTCCTTAATTATCTCCTATTGATGGTTGATTTGTCGTCCTTATTCTAGTTGCGTTGTGATTCTAAGGCTATAAGTGCTTGTTTCCTAACTCTTTGAAATTACCAAAGGGTCTTGTTTACAAATCCTCTAGTGATTTATAGGCAGCCTACTCTACGGTTGTCCTTGAATACTTTATCCTACAATTACCTAGATAATTATATTCTAAAGTTCACAAAGAAAAGTCAAGCATTAAGTACACAACGAATAATCTAGCGCACTCTAGATCATTAGTCAACTAAGATAAGTATCAACCAATCAATATTCAATAATTAAGTTTCATATTCACTAGCGAACACAGCAAATAAATTAGCGGACATGGAGAACATGCAAGCATACACAAATAATCAAAGACATAATTAAATTAATGAAGTAAATACTTATCTTGATGTATAATAGGGTTTAGAACCTAAAATCGCACAAGAAAGCCTTGGTTCGGTTTAGGTTTTACTCCAAAGACTACACATAAAAGCGAAAAATTCGGATTCTATATATAAGATTACATACTGACGGCGTCACCTTATTCGTGGCCGTCGTGTCGCCGTCATTAGGGTTTCGTCTTGGCCACGTAAACCTTGCGGCGTCATATATTTGTGTGCCCGTCCCTTCGCCTCGACGCCGTCTTGGTCGCATCTGGGCCGTCCGAGTTCTGACTGACTACTCCTTTAGAACTGGCGTCGTCCGCCGAAAACATGCAATTTAACCCGACCGTCATAAAATTCCTTCGGCGTCGCGAGATATCTTGATGGCCGTCGCCTTATGTTCAATGACTTTGAGTGTCTCGATTCGACTTTGGCCATTTTCTTGTATATTCGCGCCTTTTCGTCCAAATAAGCATCATTCCAGCATTTGCCTTGAGAGACCTAAAAAGTGAAAAGGAGCGATATTAAGCAATAACGGATCGAGTGATCGAATAAGGGCTTAAATGACCCCTTAAAGGTACCTTTTAAAACCTTATCAAGGAGTCTGATCCTAATGTTTGAGGCACATAGCTTGGATCATTCACTTCATCATCAGTACCTTCATGCATGTCTCTAAGTTTAGCACTTGAGAGTTCAACTTCATTTTGGGGAGAATGAGGAACTTCTTCCTCTGAGGAAGTATGATAAAAGGGAGATTGATAACGAGATGGGGTTGACATGTAGGTTACTCTGTTGAGGAAGCCTGGTGGAAAGTAGTTCAACCATGTTGTTCCATTTTCAGAAGAAGTTGAGTCACTGGATTGGTTTGGAGAATTGCTCATGATGAAATGGTTATGTGTTTGAGTTTTAGGATGAAAGTTTGTGTGTGAATTTTTGGTTCATTGCATACGGTTATTTTATAAGAGGTTATGGAATCTTAGGGTGGTAAAAGTTATGGTTAATATTGATGGTTGGAATTTGAATCGGTAAAAGTTCTGTCTAAAGACAGTTAAAGCACTGTTATGAGTCAAAGATCTGAGAAGATTCTTTTATCATTTCTGCTGAAGCTTTACGGCTTCTGCTGAAGACTATGGGGATCTACTAAAGACAAAAGAAGATTATCCTGTGATCTGACTCATGAAAACAACTTGTCTTACAAATAAAACCTTCAACTATTTGGTATGACTTTCTATATAATATTTGCTATGTTTATTTTTGTTTTTGAAAAAAAAAAAAAAAAAAAGGTTATCAATGTACCTTTACAACATTGGCTACTCATGAGCAAAGCGGCTCGGTAAAGAGACATCAAATCCGTTAAATGGTTGACAACTTGCAAATAAGTTGTATGGTAATCAACTACCATGTCCTCAAAGCGATAAAGAGTTGGCTAGCCCACAATATCATGAATTGTGGTAAAGGCGGTGGATCATCATGACTAGTCTGAGTTAAGCGGCTTGGTAAAGACTTTTCAAATCCGTTGATGGTTGTGATGATTTACCAAAATCATTAGGGTATTCAATACACCAGATGATTCATGTTCTAAGTATTAGTGCAGTTCTTGGTTCACGGGGTGATGAAATAATTTCACCAAAGGACTAGCTAGCCCAAGAGTAAGTAGCTACTTGGTAAAGGCTAAGCAAATCTACTCTGATCTCTAATGTTACTAAGGATCTTGAACTTCATTGCATATCTGGTGGTTCTAGATGTTCTACTGGATTTTATTTATTGTGCAGATTTGTAACAGATTTAAATCCTCTTGGTTAATAAAGATATATCTGGAAACTTGAAGTTAACAAGTTAACATCAAGTTTAGGGGAGGATTGTTGGGAATTTCGAAGACAGTCGGTATCTGCTGAAGCAACTGCTTCTGCTGAAGTGTATTTCATAACTGCTAAAGCATTGGTTTCTGCTGAAGTTATAATTCGTTGAATGATTCTTTGAAGTTATCGATCTCGTGAACAACTCCATTTGTATTATTATATACGAAATGTTAGGTAAAGACATATTCATAAGTACTTAACGATCAGTGGTGATTAAAGATATGTATATGATATGTATATCTTGATAGTGTGGTAGTATGTGTATTAGTTTATACACATATAGATAGTGCATGTATTATTATAGTAGTTTCCTTTATCTATAAAAGGAAACTACAAGGTATAATTGTAAATCATCAGACACAACACATCTTATACATTCTCTCATTCCTTTCACTATATTCTTAGTCAATAACACTGATCCATAGAGGATCAGTTTATAGTATCTATAGTCTTCTTGTGTCTTGTATTTATATTCCGCATAAATACATTACATGAAAAGGTTCTCCATAGTTGTTTTGTGATTACATAGAACAACTATACTTATTCTAGGCTATCTGGGATTTCATTCTCTACACTTTTGCTACAAAATCGGCGAATCAATGGTCTGTAATAGCAATGTACTGCCTCATCTTCATGCACCAGAGATCATATTCTCCTTCTTGATGTTAGGAATTACAGGTGAGATGATGGATGGGGTGGTCTTTGCTTGATCGACATCTTTAGGGTTTGTTGTTAACTAGGTTTTAGGGTTTCTTCTTGTCGAGTTTCCACACAAGCTCTCGATACCACTTGTTGGATCAATGTAATCTAACCAAACTAACTTTATGTAGCTTGTAAGGGCTTAGCAACCTCGAATAAATCCTAAGTCACTAACAATGAAACCTTGAATTAACTTTCTATTAAGTGCGCGAATTTACTTGAATAATGCTAAGAAGAATTAACTTTAACTTCAGCGATTTTATTAATACTTAGAACACCTTGATACAGATTCACTCAACAATCCCTACTTGACTCTAATATCGAACTTGGTAAACTCTAATTGTAAAACCTAAAATCTCGAAGCATTGAAAAGACAATTTGCCCTCGAACTTAAAATTTTACAAACTCGGAAAACACGTCAACATCGTTTAACAAGTTATATTATCCATAATATATACATTATGAAAATAATTAACTTATGTTATAAATTAAAGAACATGAACAAATAAGTCTTAATGTATCTAATAACTCTACAATGTGTACACAATTAACTTAGACTAGAAATGAGACTACATACATGATTAATAGATAAGTTTGGAAAGTCAAAGCTTGGTCTTCCCCACTATGTGGCCACATATCACTCCCCCTTAATGACTAAATCAATTTTATTAAACCTCATTTATCATTTCCATTTCATTCAAAACATACAAAAAAAAAAAAAAAAAAAAAAAAAAAAAAAAAACCTAATCCTTTCTTCATCAAAGTGGTACATTCTTATTTTCTCCATTTCATCGAAAATCCAACAAAACAAAATGTTCCTAGGAGGCTTGTGATCGTGTGTGATTGATTGGTGGACGTTGTGATTGTGTTTGGTTGAATTAAAGCTTGGAGTGGGGTTTGGTTGTAGGTGTGGGTTTTAGAGAGCGAGGAGGCTTGGTTTTGATCGTGGTGGTTTATTTCTTGTTCCTTGGTCACGTTGCGCTACTAGGGTAGCGTATCATCATCTACGTTTCTTCCTTTGTGTTTTCTTATTTATATAAGTGGCTATGGAGGTCATTACAGGGCTTGTTATCTGAAAATAAACACATGAAATAATGAATATGTTTGTAACATAAAATGATGGAATCGATTGCATAAAATCATGACTCTTACGTATATGATTCTAATGATATATGGCTCGTTAATATTGATACGAATCTGAATTTGGGACTCTCTATATGTCGACATACATGTGTTTTGTTTAAGGGTTAAATGAACTTGCGAAACTATGCTTATAAGTATGTGATAAATGGAATCGATAATGAATGATTTATGAACTCGTTTTGGTTATCAAATGGGGTGTATAAATCTGATTTGGGGGAGGGATGTCTCGAATTGGATGAGGGTATCACTAGGGGTTGTGTAATCTATTGATAATCAAGCCTACATGTGTTAAAACGTATACGTAATCATAATCAAAAACTAGGGTTTGTATTACATGATTTATAAAGTTAAAGGGTTGTTTTGTAAATTATGAAACTTGATGGATTAACTTGTTAATATAGTAACTAAATGGATTTAATGAGTAAAATGAGTAAACTTGCTATATTTACACTTTTAACCTATACTTTGCAATATTGACATTTAAACCCTAAACTTTTGTAACTTGTCATAAATGATCATTAAATCATAATAACACTCATTGTCATTATTTAACTTTAGATAAGTAACTAAACTTACTAAAGCGAAACACTGCTAATTATGGAAAGTTACTAAAGCGAGCACACTAATTATGGGAAGTTACTAAATATGAAACACGCTAATTATGGAAAATTACTAAATATGAAACACGCTAATTATGGAAAGTTACTAAATATGGAAAGTTGCTAATTATGGAAAGTTACTAAAAATGGAAACACGCCTAAAATAGAAAGTTTCCTAAAGCGGAAAGATTACTAAAGTGGAAACACGCTAATCGGTGTCATGTGCTTCTCCTTCGATAAAGTCTTTCAGTCATTCCATGGATGTTATCAATGCGTATTGGTGGTTCCGTCTGGCTTAATCGTTAGTCGTTAGTAACGCCTCTGTACTCACTAGAAGTCTTCTGTCACTTTAAATTCCCAAGCATACCTACGCTTCGTGACTTACTGTCAGCTCCGTACAATGGTAACTCTGCAACTGATTGGGGAAATGTTCGATTCAGATGGTAATACTTCATCAACGAGAATCCATCCCACTCTGGAATTTCAATCACTCTAGAACCATGATCCACAGAATAATGCTATCTCCTCAATCGGCTATCAAGGTTCACTATGACATTATCTTCCATTCGATATGGCTTATTGCTTAGGATTCTTTATCTTTCCACCCTGCTTGCAACCTGTTTATATCAATTTCCCTTCCTTTCCCTGTCGAATTACGAGTTTCCCGATTCTTCCTAATTTCGGGAAGTAGATCGTTTCATGATCCTTTCCTTGCGAGTCGACAGTGTGTTCATATTGATTGAGCTTTCTTGCGCATGGATACTAAGTTCTGGCTTTGAATTCTTCTCTTATATGTTCGATGGCCTTTAATCGTATTAGTCTTATTGAATTGACATTCGCTGTCTCATTGAACATCGCCTTTTCTTGTCTTTCGTCGTGATGCCTTTCATTCATGTTTCTCCATTTTTACATTTTAGGCCTTAATCATTGAGCGTACCATGCTCCATTCGGTTTTATTAAGCTCTTCATGCAATCATATGGTCTGTGTCAGATTCTTGGTGGTCCCATCAGTGAATCAATTCTACTTCCTGCTTACTTTGATCTTCTAACTCTGCACAAGTCCATTCATGGTGTTACCGGCAAGATATTTCTCGAGACCTCTTAAGTTCGTCGTGGCACTGAACTCTCATCGATTAATCGCTTTTAAGTCTGACAATCTTTGGCGGCGTTCATTCTTGAATCATCGCTTAGAAGCCTTCCCTTGTAAATCCAGGTGAGAAGGTTCATCGCCCATATGATTCGGGGCCGACCGGTGTTACTCCTATTCGCTTGTCATGCGTTTGAGGCGGTTTGATATCCTGTTAAGTGATTCGATCGGTATTGTTTTTCTTGATTTGTTCGGAACTCGGTTTGAATCGTGAAGCTTTATCGTTTGGTATTTTTTTAATATCTCAGCTTTTCTTTTGGATCGTCAGTAATGAGTCATGAGGAACCGTTTTATGCTAGTTGATGGCCTTCTCTCTTTTGTGGTATGGATCGTCGTGATGTTTCGGTTTATCCGGGATATCAATGAAGAGCATTGTTTACACCCCACCCCCAAATATACACCCAAATCGCCTTAGCCTACCTTTATTGCACTCACTTTTAGTGCAATTTATGTTATCACCCAAAACCCTTAGTTCAATTATCCGTTGCTTGCATGAGTTGCTAAGTCGAGTCATATCCTTTGTATACGATTTTGGGATGATTGGGATTCATGGGAAAAGTTAAAGTTTATGAAATATAGGAAGAGAACGTTAAACTCAAATTCCCTTTGTTTGCATAATAATGTACTCCAAGTGTTTTGATCTTTTCAATTCGGGTCAAATTAGTGTTAGAGTAATAAAACTCAAGTGTAGGGATGTGTCTATAAATCCTATCATTTTGATGTACCGTAGAGGATGGTAGAGTAAAAGTGTATGCAAAAAAAAAAAAAAAAAAAAAAAAAAAAAAAAAAAAAAAAAAAAAAAAAAAACCATACTGCTACCATCCTACATCTATCTTTTAAATTATGTTTGTTTATTTTCGTTGCCTAGAGTTTTAGAGTGTCGAGTCTTGGCTTAGCAACGCCATTCTTCGTATACTTGCAACATAGAGATTTTGACTATCCACCACTAAATAGCCTATCCCACCAAACCCTTCATTTCCTACCGTAAGCCTAACATTACAACCCTTTAAAAGACCTCTTTGATAGTCTTTCCTAGGTGCTTACGCCAAAGCGACGGAGGTTTGATCTATTCTCGAGTTTATGGCAATCTATGTACTAGACCCGTTAATGAGTGTTTATCTTCCATTTCAGATTTGTTATATTTCATATATACACCCGAGAGATGTGAGTATCCAAACACCCCATGTGAGGTGCTAGTATGTAATTCGTGCTTGTTATGACTTTTGGGGCTTATATGTGTTGTGGACCGCTTTGAATGGATGCTTCATGACCCCTAACTTATAAATTAATCTAAAAGCACATTTGCTGAGGACAAGCAAATACCAAGTGTAGGGATATTTGATAAGGTTTTAAAGGTACCTTTTGAGGGGTCATTTAAGCCCTTATTCGATCACTTCAGATCCGTTATTGCTTAATATCGTTCCTTTTCACTTTTAGGTCTCTTGAAGGCAAAATCTTTGGAATGATGCTTATTTGACGAAAAGGCGCGAATATCTAAGAAAATGGCCAAAGTCAAAATCGAGACACTCAAAGTCTTTGAAACATAAGGCGGCCAGGCGCCATCATATCTGCGACGCCGCCGGAAGGAATTTTATGACGGTCGAGGCTAAATTGCATGTTTTCAAGGACGACGTCGGGGTTCTAAGGAGTAGGCCGTCGTTACTCGGGACGCCTAGATGCGGCCAAGACGGCCAGAGTGAAGGGGACGGCACACGGTCATAAGGTGACGCCGTCGAAGGTTTACGTGGCCAAGACGAAACCCTAATGGCGATGGCGACACGACGGCGCCATTTAAACATAGGTGTGCCGTCGCAGATGTAATCTTATATATAGAATCCGAATTTTTCGGTTTTGGGTGTAGTCTTTGGAGTAAAACC
Source organism: Chrysanthemum lavandulifolium (assembly GCA_022545495.1). Lineage (NCBI taxonomy): Eukaryota > Viridiplantae > Streptophyta > Magnoliopsida > Asterales > Asteraceae > Chrysanthemum > Chrysanthemum lavandulifolium. The sequence goes on along the minus strand of CM040239.1, from coordinate 41,228,969 downwards.
TAAAACCGAACCAAGGCTTTCTTGTGCGATATTTTAGGGTTCTAAACCCTATTATACATCAAGATAAGTATTTACTTCATTAATTTAATTATGTCTTTGATTATTTGTGTGTATGCTTGCATGTTCTCCATGTCCCATTAATTTATTTGTGTGTTTGCTTAGGAATATGAAACTTAATTATTGAATATTGATTGGTTGATACTTATCTTAGTTGACTAATGATCTAGAGTGCGCTAGATTATTAGATTTGTACTTAATGCTTGAAATTTCTTTGTGAACTTTAGAATATAATTATCTAGGTAATTGTAGGATAAAGTATTCAAGGACAACTTAGTAGAGTGGCGTCTATAAATCACTAGAGGATTTGTAAACAAGACCCTTTGGTAATTTCAAAGAGTTAGAAATAAGCACGCCCTATAGCCTTAGAATCACAACGCAACTAGGAATAAGGGCGTGACAAATCAACCATCAATAGGAGATAATTAAGGAGTAGTAAAACCTAAGTAAACACATCTTTAAACTATCATACGAGTACACATCAATTAGACATAGACTATCACAACCTTAGCTTAGATAATTAGATAATAGTAGAGTAATCGGTAGCAATACCAACCCCCAAATCCAATACCGAGATTCGTACCTTTTCATTTTCTAAAAACATAAAAGATAAAAATAATCTTCCTCGACCTCGACCTTAGCGTAGTAACTTCTCACTAGCATTCCTATTCCCCAGAGAGCGATATCAATACCCGTGGCTTACCCTAATTACTACACTACAACGATTAGGTTCACTTCGCCTAGGGTGTTATAAAACTTGCTCAAGAAAAGGAAGTTTCCTTGACCCCGAACGACGCGTGTAGCGTTATCAAGTTTTAGGCGCCACGGGAATAGAATAGCTAGTTAGTAGTCCTTTCGCTTAGGTTTCTTTGCTTGATTCCTATCAAGTAAATTTTTCTCATTTTTAGCTTTCTCTTAGTCTATCCCCCTTCTTCGTGACCTTGTTCGTAACACCCATCACTTTTCACCATGGAAGGTGACAACCAACCACCACTCATCAACCCACCACCAAACGACCGCTAAGAGCCCGTACTCTTGGTGAGTACTGAGACCAAACCACCTAGGTTATAGGAACACCATTGAGCTTCCCGGCTAAGCCCAAACTACGGCCTGCGATCCGACACCATCGGTTGGTGCAAAGCGGATGTGCATTCCATGGACTTCGTTAGAAGATCCAAATCGACATCCGAGGATTTCCTCAAAATTGTCGATTCCATCGACCTTGATGCTACTACTCGGGAGACCACGCTTGCGTCTCTTCCAATTCTCTACGGGACCAAGCTAGTAATTGGCTCGAGCGACTTCCGCTGACTCCATCTCAGTTGGGATGATCTTACCGCTTCCTTGCTCAATTTTTCCCACCGGGAGAACCACTAAGCTTAGACGAGAAATCTTAACGCTTCAAACAACTCCAAGGTGAATCACTTTACAAAGCGTGGACTCGATTCAAGGATCTACTCGAGACTTCCCCATCATGGCATCGATCTTTGGCTTCAAATCCAAATCTTCTACGATCATACCGACTTCATCACTCGACGATCCATTGATCGGGTCACGGTGGAAGGCTCGGTGACTTCAATGCGAGAAATCTTGGGATATTATAGGAGCTTGTCGATCAAAGCTACGAAGATTGGAATGATTCTCCGAGACCGATTAACGTAATCAACGCCATATCAACCCCGTCCGAATCCTCCGAGCACCCCGAGAAACAAATGGCGCCATTGAGAAAGGTTGATTATCTTATGGAAAAGCGAGAAAAGAGCCCCTGTACAAATTCCTCGAAGGCCGCCAAATCGCCAACTCTACCTACCACCCCACACCTCCTCTCTTGAGTCTCAAGTCGTGATCAAACCCAACTTAGAAAGGCGTTCCGTTCTACTTCCCAATACCACTCTCACCAAGCTTCAAGGAACAAATGAGGAGTACATGGCGGCTCATACGGAAAGATTAGCCGTGTTTGAAGAGGAGGTTTATAAGCGAGAGAGGAGATGCAAGCAAAGATGACGGAAATGATGAATTTGGTAATTGAGTTTACAAAACAAAGGTTCCGAAAAGGTGCTCGTGAAGCAGCGATTGCCTCCCACTTCATTTGTCAACGTTGTTTCCATTATGCCCGAGAATGTAAAGGTTGAGACGCAGAAAGGCGGGGAAGTAATAAGGAGGAGTCGATTGCATGACGACGAGCCCGAGACCATTGAATACTACCTTAAGTACGAAATCAACAAGAAAACCATTGCAAACCAAGTAAACAACTTTAGGTACAATGAAGTTCTCAAGAAGCCCTTGATGAAAAATGGTGAAGAAGAGTATGACGCCTACCTATGGGACCCCAGATGAGTTAGTTATAAAAAACCTCTAACAAGGAAACGTAACACCAGTGGAATTTCGTGATACCGAGTTAGCATAGGTGACATTGATAATATTAATGCCTTGGCGATCGGGGTGATGTGAACATAATGCCATTATCAATCTATAATAAGTTAACTAAGGAGAAACCACCAAGATCGACCTTAGACTCTCCTTAGCTAATCACACTTATGTTCACCCGTAGGAGTCGCGATAGATGTTCTAATTGAGGTGGCTAACATTGTTTATCCGGTAGATTTCGTGATCGTTGATTTTGAAGAAGACAAAAACATACCCTCATTCTTGGAGCGCCGTTTCTAGCTACAACCAAGGCAACCATCAAATGCGAGAGGCGTCATGATACTCAAAGCGGAAAGGGTATGCTAGGATACCCATCATCCAAGGTATCCTCTCAAAATCATGGAAATGATTACGAAAGGGAATCGGAAAACCCTAGCCATAATGTTAAGAAAAGATGAATGGTAGGAAAAAGGGCTTAGAGACTTCATGGTCCAAGGATTGTATGCAACATTGTGGAAACCCGATAATAAGTTAGGAAGCAACCCTTTCGGTACCTAAGGCACAAAAGGACCCTAAGAAATTTCTAAAAGGAGAAAAAGTACTTACAGACAAATCAAGGAAAAAGCAATGCAAGGAAAAAACAACCCAAGATGGTTTGGGTTTTCACGATTAAGAAACCAACTTAAACGAAAGCGTCACCATAATTGTGAAGAATGGCACGGAATCCGGTGAACATACAACGCTCACGCCGCTTGATGAAGAAAATGAATGAAGAAGAGGACGGTGATGCAAAAACGAGTAGGACTACGAGTCTAGCTACAAGACTCTTAAATAAAGAAAACGCCGTGGGAGGCAACCCATGCTTAATTGTTTGCTTGTTAGTGTCATATCTCTTTTATTAATTGTTTGTCCTCATGTTTGAATTTGTAAAAATGCTTTATTTTGTTTTTAACCTCGTCTTAATTACATATAAAGGTATTTTACATAAAGGATAAGTGTAGGGAGGATTACACACGTTTTCATAAGAAAGCGTGAACATGAGAATAACAATTAACTAAAAGATATATATGTTTGTTTGTTCGAGTCAAATGCTTGTATCGAGTCATAATGGATGTTTTGCGTAAGTTTTTCCATTCTAAAGATGCAAATTTTCCAATTTTTTCGGAAAATGAGACCGGTTTTGTGTCGGATAACTGACTGTCGGAGATTGCAACTGACGGCGTCGGGAAGGAATAAAAACATTAGCTTACTTTTTTCGTTTTCGAGCTACTTGTAAAATTTTGGAATTTTCCGGATCTTAACTTTCAAAACAAATTACGTAAACATCCATTCCACAAGCATTATATCCTAGTTTAAATCGAGTCTTATGTATATTATTACCGCCGATTTTACGCGAAGGTTTCGTTTGTTTTCTTCTAGTGTGCGAGTTTAGTTTGTCAAGAAGAAGTTACACAAGTTTGGAAGGAGCCTTTCACGCAAAAACTCTTCTTGGAAAAGATTTAACCACCACTTTTACGGATCCTACCGAGCTAATCGGGAGTATTAGTTTCTTTCGCTTTTAATTACCTTCATTATCATAACTTTGATACTTTGGGAACATTGGGGACAATGTTCGGTTTAAGTGTATGGAGGGAAAATAAAACGGAACTTTGAAACTATGCTTATCCTTGACTATTTGCTTTGTCAAGTGTATTTGTGTAATAAACCATGAGAAAATGTAGGTTAGGGTAATTTTAGCCAAATTTAAAATTTTTCATGACGTATAAGAGTGGGCCATTAGTCTTAACAAAAGCGTCTCATGGATAGGAAGTTGCATGACTAGCACAAAAACCCTTTACCACCTAAATTCCACCAAAATGTGAGGATCGCCCTTAGATTAGTAGGAATTAAAGCATTCATCTTTAATGCTTAGAGTGTGAACCTAGTATATTAGATTCTAGAACTTGTTTTGTGATGCATTCCGAGATCGCTAGTGAGACTACACTTGTGTAGTTAGGAATAACTAAATGATAAGAGGCATTAGGATAAACCCTTGTTTGATACCGTAATATAATTACTTCTTCCACCTCGGTTGAGTAATTCCCCACACCCTTTGCGATGTACTCATCTTTAGTACACGATACCCTAGTTAACCCCTCGAGCCTATCCTTTTCGCGGTTCTCGTGATGTTTCGGTTTATCAGGGATATCAATGAAGAGCATTGTTTACACCCCACCCCAAATATACACCCAAATCGCCTTAGCCTACCTTTATTGCACTCACTTTTAGTGCAAATTTATGTTATCACCCAAAACCCTTAGTTCAATTATCGGTTGCTTGCATGAGTTGCTAAGTCGAGTCATATCCTTTGTATACGCTTTGGGATGATTGGGATTCATGGGAAAAGTTAAAGTTTATGAAATATAGGGAAGAGAACGTTAAACTCAAATTCCTTTGTTTGCATAATAATGTACTCCAAGTGTTTTGATCTTTTCAATTCGGGTCAAATTAGTGTTAGAGTAATAAAACTCAAGTGTAGGGATGTGTCTATAAATCCTATCATTTTGATGTACCGTAGAGGATGGTAGAGTAAAAGTGTATGCAAAAAAAAAAAAAAAAAAAAAAAAAAAAAACACCATACGGGCTACCATCCTACATCTATCTTTTAAATTATGTTTGTTTATTTTCGTTGCCTAGAGTTTTAGAGTGTCAGTCTTGGCTTAGCAAGCGCCATTCTTCAGATACTTGCAACATAGAGATTTTTGACTATCCACCACTAAATAGCCTATCCCACCAAACCCTTCATTTCCTACCGTAAGCCTAACATTACAACCCTTTAAAAGACCTCTTTGATAGTCTTTCCTAGGTGCTTACGCCAAAGCGACGGAGGTTTGATCTATTCTCAAGCCTATGGCAATCTATGTACTAGGACCGGTTAATGAGTGTTTATCTTCCATTTCGATTTGTTATATTTCATATATACACCCGAGAGATGTGAGTATCCAAACACCCCGTGTGAGGTGCTAGTATGTAATTCCGTGCTTGTTATGACTTTTGGGGCTTATATGTGTTGTGGACCGCTTTGAATGGATGCTTCATGACCCCAACTTATAAATTAATTGGCTAAAAGCACATTTGTGAGGACAAGCAAATACCAAGTGTAGGGATATTTGATAAGGTTTTAAAAGGTACCTTTTGAGGGTCATTTAAGCCCTTATTCGATCATACAGTATCCGTTATTGCTTAATATCGTTCCTTTTCACTTTTAGGTCTCTTGAAGGCAAAATCTGGAATGATGCTTATTTGACCTAAAAGGCGCGAATATCTGAAGAAAATGGCCAAAGTCAAAATCGAGACACTCAAAGTCTTTGAAACATAAGGCGGCGGCGTCATGCAGATCTGCCGCGACGTCGGGAAGGAATTTTATGACGGTCGAGGCTAAATTGCATGTTTTCAAGGGGACGTCGGGTTCTAAAGGAGTAGGCCGTCGTTACTCGAGGGCCTAGATGCGACCAAGGCGGCGTCGAGTCAAGGGACGGCACACATCATATAGGTGGCGCCGTCGTAAGGTTTACGTGGCAAGACGAAACCTTAATGGCGGCGTACACGACAGCGTCACGAAACATAAGGTGCGCCGCCGCAGATGTAATCTTATATATAGAATCCGAATTTTTCAGTTTTGGGTGTAGTCTTTTGGAGTAAAACCTAAAACCGAACCAAGGCTTTCTTGTGCGATTTTAGGGTTCTAAACCCTATTATACATCAAGATAAGTATTTACTTCATTAATTTAATTATGTCTTTGATTATTTGTGTATGCTTGCATGTTCTCCATGTCCCAGCTAATTTATTTGTGTGTTTGCTTAGGAATATGAAACTTAATTATTGAATATTGATTGGTTGATACTTATCTTAGTTGACTAATGATCTAGAGTGCGCTAGATTATTAGTTGTACTTAATGCTTGAAATTTCTTTGTGAACTTTAGAATATAATTATCTAGGTAATTGTAGGATAAAGTATTCAAGGACAACCGTAGAGTAGGCGCCTATAAATCACTAGAGGATTTGTAAACAAGACCCTTTGGTAATTTCAAAGAGTTAGGAAATAAGCACGCCTATAGCCTTAGAATCACAACGCAACTAGGAATAAGGACGTGACAAATCAACCATCGATAGGAGATAATTAAGGAGTAGTAAAACCTAAGTAAACACATCTTTAAACTATCATACAGTACACATCAATTAGACATAGACTATCACAACCTTAGCTTAGATAATTAGATAATAGTAGAGTAATGGAGTAATACCAACCCCCAATCCAATACCCGAGATTCGTACCTTTTCATTTTCTAAAAAACATAAAAGATAAAAATAATCTTCCTCAACCTCAACCTTAGCGTAGTAACTTCTCACTAGCATTCCTATTCCCCAGAGAACGATATCAATACCCGTGGCTTACCCTAATTACTACACTACAACTATTAGGTTCACTGCCTAGGGTGTTATAAAACTTGCTCGAAGAAAAGGAAGTTTCCTTGACCCCGAACGACGCGTGTAGCGTTATCAGTTATCAAATGGGGCGTATAAATCTGATTTGGGGGAGGGATGTCTCGAATTGGATGAGGGTATCACCTAGGGGTTGTGTAATCTATTTATAATCAAGCCTACATGTGTTAAAACGTATACGTAATCATAATCAAAAACTAGGGTTTGTATTACATGATTTATAAAGTTAAAGGGTTGTTTTGTAAATTATGAAACTTGATGGATTAACTTGTTAATATAGTAACTAAATGGATTTAATGAGTAAAATGAGTAAACTTGCTATATTTACACTTTTAACCCTATACTTTGCAATATTGACATTTTAAACCCTAAACTTTTGTAACTTGTCATAAATGATCATTAAATCATAATAACACTCATTGTCATTATTTAACTTTAGATAAGTAACTAAACTTACTAAAAACGGAAACCTGCTAATTATGGAAAGTTACTAAAAACGGAAACCTGCTAATTATGGGAAGTTACTAAATATGGAAACCTGCTAATTATGGAAAATTACTAAATATGGAAACCTGCTAATTATGGAAAGTTACTAAATATGGAAAGTTGCTAATTATGGAAAGTTACTAAAAATGGAAACCTGCCTAAAATAGAAAGTTTCCTAAAACAGAAAGATTACTAAAAGTGGAAACCTGCTAAAAATGGAAAGCCGTCTTTAACAAGTGATCTGATTCTTATAGAACGTTATTTAATTCATATAGGTTCCGGGCGACGGGATTGATCTCCTTTCTTAATTTTACTTTCATTGTGATTTGCTCCGAATAAGGTATAGATATTCTGACCTTACCTCTTAAGGTTTCTCATGATTCGTATTCATCTTTCGATTCTAGCTTGATATGTTATGCGTTACTCTAAGCCTCTTTATTAGGGCTTCCCTATGACTCTGCTATGCTCCCTTGATATGAAACTATATGAACCTTTGTTATGAAAACTTCGATATGAAATTTTGATATGAACTATGATATGAACTCTGATATGAACTTTGATATGAACTCTGATATGAACTTTGATATGAACCCTTATGATATGAATATTCTTTGACCCTTCAGTTTGATACCCGAGCCAAATATGTTTCCTAGTCAGGAAGGTAACCTGACCGTGTCATTGATGCACCAATGGCATGACTTTAGTGTGGTTGAGTGATGTTCCACACCGTCCCCATTATGATATGATATGTTTATGAGCTCACTATATGTATATGATTTGGCCATTATGATATGTTCCGGGGGGCGTATGGATGCATCCTAGATATGATATGTTCGAGGGATTTGATCTGATTAGAGCTTTATATGGTGAATGATGTCGGGTGCAATCCGCGTCTTCACAATTCCGGGAGCTAGCTACTCCATTTGTTACTGAGGTCGCCCCTCCTATTATGTATGGTATTCCGAGGTCACCCCTCCGAATACAATGGCTACTTATGATATGATATGATACGATATGATATGTTTCTGGGCTCGGGTAGATTTCTGATAACCCTTACACTTTTGATAAACCTATATTGTACCTTCCGTATTCCCCAACGCACCATAATTTGTATTACTTGTTCATTACTCGGTACCCTTATATGATTCACTATTACCAAGATATAGATACTCCATTATATTGATCTGTCACACCTTAATTCCGTTACTTCAGACTAAGGTTCCATTCACGTACTGGGTTATTATATGTTTATTGGATTTGATTATGATATTCATGCTTTATATGACTACTGATTACCCTGTTATGATATGATTAATATGCGATTATAAGATTTACCTGTGGTCATCTGATGATATGCTATCTTACTGTTATGTGATCCTTTGATTTGTCTGGTAACCATGCTTGTGTGCAATCGATTGTTGATCTGTTTATCTTTTGTGCCTCGTTCGATTTAATCTCGTGGACTATGACTATTCGTGGTATCCTTATCTGCTTGTTGTTGACCTGCCATGTTTGCATTTCTGTTTATGCTACGGTTTGATGTGGGTAAATGGTTCAACTTATAACGTCTAGCTTGTTAACTTGTTTAATTTCCCTGCTATGTATTTAGTTCATTTAATTATAGTGTTCATACTGTATCCCTACTTGTTACGTGTGACTGCCATGTTTTGACTACCGTTATGATACTGATTATGTCTTCAACTAAGGGTTTTGACCTGTGTGGTGCCATGCTCACTTACTAATTAATTGCTTCCGCTCAGTAGACATTTGTTTGGCTTGTATGTCTCTTGATTTCTGAATTGATTGTATGACATATATGTTGTGTGGATGCTCTACCGCTATGTTTGCTTATGTTTCAGTTCTTGTATGTCCGGTTTGTATGTGCTTGTTTATATGTCATCGATGCTTTGCTTTGCTTCGTTCTTCTTGTTATCTATTCGTTTTGGATATCTCGTATAATTGTGTTCTGCAGGATCCTCATTGACTCATTGTTCTCATTTCACGCGACTTTGTTATCCGCTTCCTTTGTTTCATTTCGCATTTGATTTTATTTAGCTTTTGTTTTGTTATATCCATTCATTGGCTTTTTAAGCTCACCAAGATTTCTTTTCTGCCAGTGTTAGGTTTGAAGATGGGCTTGATAATGAGAGTTGGATTGTTTGAGTGGACCAACCCTAGATACCTTATTATTTGGATTTATTTTGTTGGGCTATTGTTTGGAGATTTCCTTTTATTTTAGACATATTGGATTTTGTATTTTCCTTGTAAGTCATTCGTCTATATGACTTGGTACTTTATTCTTCAAGGCTTTCGCTTGTAAAATTTTATTTGTATGTTCTGATATGACACCAGAATGTGACACTTCTACCCTTGTCGGGTTGGGGTTTTACAATTATGGTATCAGAGCTAAGGTTTCGTATTGTTGACCTTAGGATTGACTTGTGAGGACTTGGGTAGACACTAGGCTTCCGTCTGTTATGATCTATTTCGATTCCTTTTGATTGTCGTTCAGTTTTGACTTCTATAATCTTTTGTCTTCACTGTTTTGGTCTCTTCTCTTCACATTTGATTTTATTATTTTGTCTTCGCACATCCGTTTGTCGATCGTTAGATGGAGACTACCCGTGGAGCCGAAGATGATGGTGCCGAACACTGCGTCGCTTTGCATGAGTCTACGGTGAGAGGCTCGTGAAGCAGTGAGCCACACCCGACCGCCGTCTTCTTGGAGGCATCGGGATCTTCTTGAAGGAAGCTGGACGGACCAACCAAAGACGCAAGAGACGGAGACAAGATTCAACGGTGGTGAGAAGGTTCATCTCGCTTCATATGATTTGGGCGCGACCGTGTTACTCCTATTCGTTTGTCATGCTTTGGCGGTTTGATATCCTGTTAAGTGATTACGATCGGTATTGTTTTCTTGATTTGTTCGAACTCGGTTTGAATCGTGAAGCTTTATCGTTTGGTATTTTTAATATCTCGACTTTTCTTTTGGATCGTCGATAATGAGTCATGAGGAACCGCTTTATGCTAGTTGATGGCCTTCTCTTTGTGGTATGGTAAGTTGTTTTGATGTGGTATATGCTATATGTATGTGATCCGTCCGCTTTGGTATGTTACTTGGTATCCGTATATGATCTATTTTGTTATGATATTGATTATGTGATTTGTCATGACCCGGACGTAATATGATGACAATAAGGACTTGTTATGTGATGCAAGTATTATGACGCCCGATCAACGTGATAATACCGAGATCATATCATTTGAACTTATTGAAATCATCTGACGTGTTGGGAAATGCACAGGGTTGGTACGTGAATGGAATAAGGCTTATATCCGTTATTTGGCACTCTTCATGATCGTTTTGAATTCCGCACCGCTTTGAGAGAATCGTGATCGACATCTGTTATGTATAAGTTTGGCACGCTTTGGAAATCGAAATCGGTATGATCTATGTGGGGCTATGAATTGCTACGTTTGCCTTAAACTCGTACGTCTCTGTGTACCCCCGCGACTTCAATTTTCGAGGACGGAAATTTTCTTTTTAGAGGGGAAGAGTTGTAAAACCCTAAAATCTCAAACGCGTGAAAAGACAATTTTGCCCTCAAACTTAAAATTTTACAAACTTGGAAAACACGTCAACATCGTTTAACAAGTTATATTATCCATAATATATACACATTATGAAAATAATTAACTTATGTTATAAATTAAAAGAACATGAACAAATAAGTCTTAATGTATCTAATAACTCTACAATGTGTACACAATTAACTTAGACTAGAAATGAGACTACATACATGATTAATAGATAAGTTTGGAAAGTCAAAAGCTTGGACTTTTTCCCCCCTCCCCTATGGTCGGCCACATATCACTCCCCCCCTTAATGACTAAATCAATTTTATTAAACCTCATTTATCATTTCCATTTCATTCAAAACATACAAAAAAAAAAAAAAAAAAAAAAAAAACCCTAATCTCTCTTCATCAAAAGTGGCGGCCACATTCTTATTTTCTCCATTTCATCCGAAAATCCAACAAAACAAAGTGTTCCTAGGAGGCTTGTGATCGTGTGTGATTGATTGGTGGACGTTGTGATTGTGTTTGGTTCGAATTAAAGCTTGGACGTGGGGTTTGGTTGTAGGTCGTGGGTTTTAGAGAGCCAAGGGAGGCTTGGTTTTGATCGTGGTGGTTTATTTCTTGTTCCTTGGTCACGTACACGCTACTAGGGTAACGTATCATCATCTCACGTTTCTTCCTTTGTGTTTTCTTATTTAATTCGTGGCTATGGAGGTCATTCTAGGGCTTGTTATACGAAAATGAAACACATGAAATAATGAATATTTTTGTAACATAAAATGATGGAATCGATTTCATAAAATCATGACTCTTAACGTATATGATTCTAATGATATATGGCTCGTTAATATTGATACGAATCTGAATTTGGGACTCTCTATATGTCGACATACATGTGTTTTGTTTAAGGGTTAAATGAACTTGCGAAACTATGCTTATAAGTATGTGATAAATGGAATCGATAATGAATGATTTATGAACTCGTTTTGGTTATCAAATGGGCGATAAATCTGATTTGGGGAGGGATGTCTCGAATTGGATGAGGGTATCACTAGGGTTGTGTAATCTATTGATAATCAAGCCTACATGTGTTAAAACGATATCGTAATCATAATCAAAAACTAGGTTTGTATTACATGATTTATAAAGTTAAAGGGTTGTTTTGTAAATTATGAAACTTGATGGATTAACTTGTTAATATAGTAACTAAATGGATTTAATGAGTAAAATGAGTATACTTGCTATATTTACACTTTTAACCCTATACTTTGCAATATTGACATTTTAAACCCTAAACTTTTGTAACTTGTCATAAATGATCATTAAATCATAATAACACTCATTGTCATTATTTAACTTTAGATAAGTAACTAAACTTACTAAAAACGGAAACCTGCTAATTATGGAAAGTTACTAAAAACGGAAACCTGCTAATTATGGAAAGTTACTAAATATGGAAAGCTGCTAATTTCGGAAAGTTACTAAAAATGGAAACCTGCCTAAAATAGAAAGTTTCCTAAAATAGAAAGATTACTAAAAGTGGAAACCTGCTAAAAATGGAAAGCCGTCTTTAACAAGTGATCTGATTCTTATAGAACGTTATTTAATTCATATAGGTTCCGGGCGACGGGATTGATCTCCTTTCTTAATTTTACTTTCATTGTGATTTGCTCAATAAGGCATGATATTCGACCTTACCTCTTAAGGTTTCTCATGATTCGTATTCATCTTTCGATTCTAGCTTGATATGTTATCGTTACTCTAAGCCTCTTTATTAGGGCTTCCCTATGACTCTGCTATGCTCCCTTGATATGAAACTATATGAACCTTTGTTATGAAAACTTCGATATGAAATTTTGATATGAACTATGATATGAACTCTGATATGCACTTTGATATGAACTCGATATGAACTTTGATATGAACCCTTATGATATGAATATGCTTTGACCCTTCCGGTTTGATGCCCGAGCCAAATATGTTTCCTAGTCGAAGGTAACTGACCGTGTCATTGATGCACCAATGGCATGACTTTAGTGTAGTTGGTGATGTTCCACATCGTCCCCATTATGATATGATATGTTTATGAGCTCACTATATGTATATGATTGGCCATTATGATATGTTCCGGGCGTATGGATGCATCCTAGATATGATATGTTCGAGGGATTTGATCCGATTGGAGCTTTATATGGTGAATGATGTCGGGTGCAATCCGCCTTCACAATTCCGGAGCTAGCTAATCCATTTGTTAATGAGGTCTCCTCCTATTATGCATGGTATTCCGAGGTCACCCTCCGAATACAATGGCTACTTATGATATGATATGATACGATATGATACGTTTCGGGCTCGGGTAGATTTCGATAACCCTTACACTTTTGATAAACCTATATTGTACCTTCCGTATTCCCCAACGCACCATAATGTAGACTTGTTCATTACTCAAGACTTTATATGATTCACTATTACCAAGATATAGATACTCCATTATATTGATCATCACACCTTAATTCCGTTACTTCGGACTAAGGTTCCATTCACGCATCGGGTTATTATATGTTTATTGGATTTGATTATGATATTCATGCTTTATATGACTCACGATTACCCGTTATGATATGATTAATATGCGATTATAAGATTTACCCGTGGTCATCCGATGATATGCTATCTTCGTTATGTGATCCTTTGATTTGTCCGGTAACCATGCTTGTGTGCAATCGATTGTTGATCTGTTTATCTTTTGTGCCTCGTTCGATTTAATCTCGTAGACTATGACTATTCGTGGTATCCTTATACGCTTGTTGTTGACCGCCATGTTTGCATTTGTTTATGCTACGGTTTGATGTGGGTAAATGGTTCAACTTATAACGCCTAGCTTGTTAACTTGTTTAATTTCCCCGCTATGTATTTAATTCATTTAATTATAGTGTTCATCGTATCCCTACTTGTTACGTGTATTGCCATGTTTTGACCACCGTTATGATCATCGATTATGTCTTCAACTAAGGGTTTTGACACTGTGAATTGCCATGCTCACTTATTAATTAATTGCTTCCGCTCGTAGACATTTGTTTGGCTTGTATGTCTCCGATTTCTGAATTGATTGTATGACATATATGTTGTGTGGATGCTACGCCGCTATGTTTGCTTATGTTTCGGTTCTTGTATGTCCGGTTTGATGTGCTTGTTTATATGTCATCGATGCTTTGCTTTGCTTCGTTCTTCTTGTTATCTGCTTGTTTTGGATATCTCGTATAATTGTGTTCGCAGGATCCTCATTGACTCATTGTTCTCATTTCACGCGACTTTGTTATCCGCTTCCTTTGTTTCATTTCGCATTTCGATTTTATTTAGCTTCGTTTTGTTAAACTGCTCACTAGGCTTTTTAAGTTCACCGCATTTCTTTTCCTGCAGCGGTGTTAGGTTTGAAGATGGGCTTTGATGGGTGAGAGTTGGATTGTTTGAGTGGACCAACCCTAGATACCTTATTATTTGGATTTATTTTGTTGGGCTATTGTTCGAGATTTCCTTTTATTTTAGACATATTGGATTTTGTATTTTCCTTGTAAGTCATTCGCCTATATGACTTGGTACTTTATTCTTCAAGGCTTTCGCTTGTAAAATTTTATTTGTATGTTACGACATGACACGGAATGTGACACTTCTACCCTTGTCGGGTTGGGGTGTTACACTAATATTCTTTAATATTGCACGTATGTCTAATGCCAATCTAGGGGTCCTTTTATAGGCATAAGGAATACCCTAGTCGGTTTACAACTCTATTCCTTGTACGACATGTAATACTAAACTAAACTGAGAACATTCTAGAATTACATAATAATCCTTAACGATTTGCATAGCAGTCCTTTATCCTTACAGTACTTTGATAAGTGAGCAGTAATTTGTCTTTCTTCATTAAGTAGTACATTGACTCTTCAAAGACTTTAACAATCTTTAGTACTTTGCAATTCTTCAAAGACTTTGACTTTTTATATCCCAACTGCTTTTTTAGTAGTTTCATAACTTTTTACAAGTTTTTTAGTTTTATAACTTTTAGTTCTCGCTTTATAACTTTTAAAAAAACATAGTCGAAAATGTTTCGAGGCTTAGATTCGAAGGTTGCAAAGTGAGATTTTATCTCACTTTACCGTCCATTCGGTTTCGGTTATCATCATCGCCTCATAAGTTTCACAAGTTCAAAACTGCACAAGTCACAAGTTCACAGGATTCTCAAACTGCACAAGCCTCACAAGTTCAAAATTGCACAAGTCTCACAAGTTCAAAACTGCACAAGTCACAAGATTCTCAAACTTCACAAGTCACAAGTTCTCGGGATTCTCAAACTGCACAAGCCTCACAAGTTCAAAAAATTTCACGTTTACACGTTTTCAATGTGCAAGTGGTAAGTAGGATTCCAAACCGCAAAGTTCACAAGAAAGTAAACAAGATTCTTAAACCGCAGTGATTCGGTGCTTATAATGCCACAAGAAAGCAACAACACCAACCAAAGAACAAGCAACAACACAAACTAGCAAGAAAGCAACAACACCAACTAGTACGAGCGAGAGATTGCGGATCGAGAGACGATTTCGTAGTTAGAGTTTCGTGTGGGATGGATGGCAAGATCATTGGAGCGACTATGCCTCGGGCGTGATTAATCTTAGTTTCTAGTTATATTGTGATTTTGTGAACTATATATCAACTATTAATCTATAACAAGCTTGGTTATTTATGTATTTGAAGCTTGTAATTTTATGAACCATGATATTACCGATTTATGTTATAAATAATTATACAAATTCTTTTGGCCGATGCTGCAAAAAAAAAATCCTTTCTTGTGTCGTTGTGAAGCTAGGACTTATAATTGAAAGAACATCCAAAGCCCAAAAGTTGTGGTCGGAAGTATTATGCGTGTCCTTTATCAGGTAAATAATTATCGCTTGCTTATTTACGTAAATATATCAATAACTTGTTTGTTAAGAATACATTTCTTATAATTGTTTCACCACGTAATGTACCTGTGACCAAGACTATGGGTGTTGATACTTTATGTGGAAGGATGTATTTCAACAAAAGTACTTTATTCAAGCTCTTCTTCAACGCAGCGGTCTTTCTAATCGCAAACTAAAGATAACACGATCGACATGTGAAACAAGAAACCATACGTTATTGTCTCAAAACAATACGTTGAAGGCAATAATAAAGACGTTAGAGGCATCACTGAATTGGCGAAAAGAAGATTGATCACGCCACACCGGTGGAATAATCTATGTACCTTATAGATGATATTAATAATCTTCATGACTAGATTTCGTTGTAGTAGTAGTGACATTTGTTTTTCATTTATTTAACGTTTTATCATATTGTTTAATTAAATAAACAATATACAATAAAAAACATAAAGATAAAAACACTACACAAATAAATATACTCGTGATATAAAACACTACTGTGAATAAATACACTATACATATAAAACAATACACAATTAAAATAATAAAAAAAAAAAAAAAAAAAAAAAAAAAACAAAGTACGGTAGTACAGATATGACCCACCTGCTTGAAAAGTAGAAAATGAGGTGGCCATTAGACTAACCCTTTCTTTACAAAAGTTCTCATGCCACATGACTTTCCTGACAACTTAACATAATTTTCATGAAAAACGTGTAACCGTACGACATCGAGGATCATTTTCATATATTTAATTGGTTCCATGCAATGCGAGTTTTATCTATTTATTTATTTTATCAATGGTTTTTTAACACGTGCGTCGAGGCATACGTTAAGACACAAAATTACAGTGGACCAAAAAAAATGATATTCGGACCATAAAAATACACTTTTAAATAAAAATATGAGTCCAACGTCGCTTCTCGCGGCCTCACCGCCCTTTAATGTCTAATATACGCCTGCGGAGACACGTTAAAAATCTTTTATCAATAAAATAATTATAAAACATAAGATCGCCCAAGAACTGGATTCAATCCTTTTCATTTTTATCACACGTCCTTTCTCTCTCCAAATGACCTTCGCACGATTGGGTCTTCAAAGAAAGACGCACTCACGTTCAATTTTTAAAGACATTTTAACACAAAATAAATTTTCGTTAATAATTGAAATGTTACGTAATAATTCTAATAAAATAAAACATTACGAAACTTATTAAAACATTACAACACTTATTAAAAATCTAGATTGTGGCGTCGCTTGATTAGTCTTTGATTTCCTGCATTTTTGTTGTTGTAGTTCGGGCAAAGATGGGTTAATTGGCGTAATAGAATATGATGCCTTTATCATATTTCTTGTGTTTCAAACGATGATTTTTTTTTTCTAACGGTAGGATTTTTTTTTTTTTTATTTTATTTTATTTTTTAACCTTGCAACGGTTGGATAATTAATCCCACCCACATTTTTGTCCAAGTTTTATTCGATCAAAGAAAGACCAAGTTGGTATTTGATAACCACACAACGTCGTGCGGGTCAAAGGAACTTCCTTTTCTTGAGCAGTTTTATAACACCTCAGCAAATGAACCTAATCGTTGTAGTGTAGTAATTAGGGTAAGCCACGGGTATTGATATCGCTCTCTGGGGAATAGGAATGCTAGTAGGAGTTACTACGCTAAGGTTAAGGTTGAGGAAGATTATTTTTATCTTTTATATTTTATGAAATGGAAAGGTACGATCTTTGCATTGGATTTGGGGGTTGGTATTTCTACCGATTACTCTACTATTATCTAATTATCTAAACTAAGGTTGTGGGAGTCTATGTCTAATTAATGTGTGCTCGTATGATAGTTTAAAGATGTGTTTACTTAGTTTGTATTACTCCTTAATTATCTCCTATTGATGGTCGAGTGTCACGCCTTATTCCTAGTGCGTTGTGTTTCTAAAGTTGTGGTATGCGTTTCTCCCAACTCTTTGAACTTACCAAAGGGTCTTGTCTACAAATCCACGTGAGATTATAGACTCCTACTCTAAGGCACTCTTCTGATGTTTTAGACTACAATCACTCGTAATCATACTCTAGGGTTCACAAAGATGAATCAAGCATTAAGTACAACGAATGACCTATCGCATTACTAGATCATTAATCAACTAAGATAAGAAACAACCAATCAATATTTAATAATTAAGTTTCATACTTTCTAAGCAAACACACAAATAAATTAGTGGGACATGGAGAACATGCAAGCATACACACAAATAATCAAAGACATAATTGAATTAATGAAGCAAAGACTTATCTTGGTGTAAAATAGGTTAAAACCCTAAAATCTGTATAAGACACCTTAGGTTCGGTTTAGGTTTTACTCCAAAGACTCTCCACACAAAGACCGAAAATTCGGATTCTATATATAAGATTACGAGCCATACGGTGTCACCTTATGTTTAGACGCCCGCCGTGTCGCCGCCATTGTGGTTTCGCCTTGGCCACGTTAACCTTGCGACGGCGTCACCTTATGTCCGCGACGCCGTCTTCTTGACCGGCGTCGTCGGATCGCATCTAGGCCGTGCGAGTAGCGACGGCCTACTCTTTCACACTAGACGCCGTCTCTTGAAAACACGAGTTTTGAGTTCGACCGTCACAACAATTCCACGACGGCGCACATAGAACCCCGACGTCGCCTTCACATTCAAATGATCGCGAGTGTCCGATTCGACTTTGGCCATTTTCTTCATATATTCGCCTTTTCGTCCAAATAAGTGTCATTCCAAAGATTTTGCCTTCACGAGACCTAAAAAGTGAAAAGGAACGATATTAAGCAATAACGGATACAAAAGTGATCAAATAAGGACTTAAACGACCCTCAAAATGGTACCTTTTAAAACCTTATCAAATATCCCTACACTTGTTATTTGCTTGTCCTCAAGCAAATGTGCTTAGCCAATTAATTTGTAAGTTAGGGGTCATTTAGCATTAATTCAAAACGTCCACAACACATATAAGCCCCCAAAAGTCATAACAAGCTCGGAATTACATACTAGCACCTCACATGGGGTGTTTGGATACTCACATCTCTCGGGTGTATATATGAAATATAACAAAATAGAAAATGGAAGATAAACACTCATTAACGGTCCTAGTACATAGATTACCATAGGCTTGAGAATAGATCAAACCTCCATCGCTTTGGCGTAAGCACCTAGGAAAGACTATCAAAGAGGTCTTTAAAGGGTTGTAACGTTAGGCTTACGGTAGGAAATAAGGGTTTGGTGGGATAGGCTATTAAGTAGTGGCAAGTCAAAATCTCTATGTTAAATGCATATGAAGAATGGCGTTGCTAAGCCAAGACTCGACACTCTAAACTCTAGATAATCGAAATAAACAAACATAAATTAAAGATAGATGTACGATGGTAGCCAGATGTTTTTTTTTTTTTTTTTTTTTTTTTCACTCTTTTTTTTCTCTTTTTTTTTTCTATATTTTTTTTCGATTTTTTTTTTTTTTTTTTTTACATACACTTTTACTCTACCATCCTCTAAGATAACATCAAAATACTAGGGATTTATAAGCATATCCCTACACTTGAGTTTTTATTATTCTAACATTAATTTGACCCGAATCGAAAAGATCAAAACACTTGGGGTACATTATTACGCAAACAAAGGAATTTGAATTTAACGTTCCTTTCCGTCATTTCATAAACTTTAACTTTTCCCATGAATCCCAATCATCCCAAAATCAGATACAAAGGATATGACTCGACTTAGCAACTTATGCAAGCAACTAGATAATTGAACTAAGGGTTTAGGGTGATAACAAATATTTGCACTAAAGTGAGTGCATAAGGGTAGGCTAAAGCGATTTGGGTGTATATTTCAAAGGGGTGTAAATAATGTTCTTCATTGATATTAGGAAACCGAAATATCACGAGAACCGCGAAAAGGATAGGCTCGAGGGTTAACTAGGGTATCGTGTACTAAAGATGAGTACAACGCAGGGTATGGGGAATTACTCAACCGATGTGGAAGAAGTAATTATATTACAATTGTATCAAACAAGGGTTTATCCTAATGCCTCTTATCATTTAGTTATTCCTAACTACACAAGTGTAGCCTCACTTGCGATCTCTAATGCATCACAAAACAAGTTCTAGAATCTAATATACTACCGGTTCACACTCTAAGCATTAAAGATGAATGCTTTAATTCCTACTAATCTAAGGGCGATCCTCACATTTTGGGTGGAATTTGGGTGGTAAAGGGTTTTGTGTTAGTCATATAACTTCCTATCCATGAGACGCTTTTGTTAAGACTAATGGCCCACTCTTATATGTCATAAAAATTTTAAATTTGGTGCCAAAATTACCCTAACCGACATTTCTCATGGTTTATTACACAATCACAATTGACAAAGCAAATAGTCAAGGATAAGCATAGTTTCAAAGTTCGCTTTATTTTCCTCCTACATTTAAACCGAACATTGTCCCCAATGTTCCCGAAAGTATCAAAGTTATGATAAAAGAAGGTAATCAAAACGAAAGAAACTAATACTCCCTCGATTAGCTCGGTAGGATCCGTGTAAAGTGGTGGTTAAATTCTTTTCAAGAAGAATTTATGCGTGAAAAGCTCCTTCCAATCTTTTGTAACTTCTTCTGACAAACTAAACCTGCACACTTGAAGAAAACAAACGAAACCTTCGCGTAAAATTGGCGGTAATAATATATATAAGACTCGATTTAAACTAGGATATAATGCTTGTGGAATGGATGTTTATGAAATTTCTAAGAAAGTTAAGACCGGAAAATTCCAAAATTTATAAGTAGCTCGAAAACGAGAAAAAGTAATCGACGTTTTACTCCTTCCTCGACGTCCAGTTGCAATCTCGACGCGTCAAGTTATCCCGACAAAAGCGGTCGATTTTACGGAAAATTTCGGAAAATTTATATCTTTAGAATCGGAAAATTTCGCAAAACATCCATTATGACTCGATACAAGCATTTGACTCGAACAAACAAACATATATATCTTTTAGTTAATTGTTATTCTCATGTTTACGTTTCTTTTGAAAACGTGTGTAATCCTCCCTACACTTATCCCTTATGTAAAATACCTTTATATGCAATTAAGACGAGGTTAAAAACAAAATAAAGCATTTTACAAATTTAAACATGAGGATAAACAATTAATAAAAGATATATGACACTAACAAGCAAACAATTAAGCATGGGTTGCCTCCACTTAAGCGCTTTTCTTTATTTAAGAGTCTTGTAGCTAGACTCATAGTCGTGCTCCCACGCTTTCTCACCATCGCCTCGTGACTCTTTGTTTTCCCTTCATCGAAAGGGTGTAGACGCTTTATGCTCACCGTGGATTCTTTGCCACGCCGCCAATTATGGCTACGGTTTTATCTTTTAAATTGGTCTCCTTAACTGTGAAAGGCCCAAACCATCTTGGTTTGCTTCTTCCTCGTAATGCCCTTATCGAGACCTATACAAGAGCACTTTTTTCCCTTTATAAATTCCTTAGGGTCCTTTTGTACCTTAGGTAATGAGGTAGGATTGCTTCTTAGCTTTTATCGTTTCCATAATGTCGCATACAATCCTTGAACCATAAAGTCTCTAAGCCCTTTTTCCAGTCATTCTTCTTCTTCTTAACATTGTTATCCCGGCTTTTCGATTTCCACCGAATCATCTCCATGATCTTAAGAGGATATCGGGACGATGGGTATTCTAGCGCACCCTTTTCCGCTGAGTATCATGATGCCTTCTCCACATTTAATGGTTGCCTTGGCGGTGGCCGTGAATGGCGTCCCAAGAATGAGAGGTGCGTTTTCATCTTCCTCAACATCAATGATCACGAATCCATCGGATAAACGATGTTAGCTACTTCAATTAGAACATCAGCCGATTCCCGGGATGGACATAAGTATGATTAGCTAGGGAAAGTCTAAGGTCGTTTTTTGCCGGTTTCTCATTAGTTAGCTTATTATAGATTGACAATGGCATTATGTTCACATCGTCCCTTGATCGGCCAAGGCATTTATATTGTCCATGTCACCGATGCTAACCGGTATCACGAAATTCCCGTGGTGTTTCGTTTTCTTGTTAACGGTTTTTATGACCAACTCATACAGAGGTTCCATAGGTAAAGCATCGATTCTTCTTCCGTCATCTTTCCTTCAAGAGCATCCCTAAGAACTTCATTGTACCTAAAGTTGTTTACTTGGTTTGCAATGGTTTTCTTGTTAATTTCATGCTTAAGGTAGTACTCAATGGTCTCGTGTTCATCATTAGGCATGGACTCATCCTTCGTGCTTTCCTCAAGATTCCACATCTCAACCCTTGCATTCTCGGGCATGATGGAAACGGCGTTCTGAATGAAGTGGGAGGGCAATCATTGTTTACGAGCATTTTTTCAGAGCCTTTGTTTTGGTAAATTCAATTACCAAATCCATCATTTCTTTCATTTTTGCTTGCATTTTCTCTCTCGCTTATAAACCTCCTCTTCAAATTTGGCTAATCTCAAGATGAGTGCCATATACTCCCTCATTTGATCTTTGAAGCTTGGTGAAAGTGGTATTGGGAAGTAGAACGGAAGCGCCATGGAACTCGGGTTTGCTCGCGACTTGGAGATTCCAAAGAAGTGTGGAGCGGTTGGTGGAGTGGGATTTGACCATCTCTTGAGGAATTTATGCAGTACTCTTTTTCGCCTTTCCATCGATAATCAATTCTCTCTCGATGGCACTCAATTGCTCTTCGAGTGTATCGGAGGGTTCGGGAGGAGTGGATATGGCATTAACCACGTTAATCGGAGTTTCGGGAAGTTCACCCAATCTTCGTAGCTTTGATCGGCGAGCTCCTCTATGATATCCCATGATTGCTCCGCATTAAAGTCGCCGAGTCTTCCACGCGTACTCGATCAATGGATCGTCGAGTGATGAAATCGGTATGATCATAGAAGATTTGGATTTGAAGCCAAAGATCAATGCCATGGTGTGGAAGTCTACGGAGTAATTCCTCAAATCGAGTCCATGCTTTGTAAAGAGATTCACCTTGAGCCGGAATGTCAAGATGTCTCGCTAAGCTTAGTAGTTCTCCCGGTGGGAAAAATTGAGCAAGGCGAGAAGTAAGATCATCCCAACTTGAGATGGAGCGGCATGGAAGTCGCTCGAGCCAATTACTAACTTGGTCCCGTAGAGAATTGGAAGAGACGCAGCGCTGGTCTCCCAGTAGTAGCATCAAGGTCGATGGAATCGACGATTTTGAGAAATCCTCGATGTCGATTTGGATCTTCGGAACGAAGTCCATGGAATGCACATCCGCTTTGCACCAACCGGATGGTGTCGGATCGCAGGTCGTAGTTCGGGCTTGGTCGGGAAGCTCAATGGTGTTCCTATAGCCTAAGTGGCTTGGTTCGAGTATTCACCAAGAGTACGGGCTCTTGGCGGGTCATTTGGTGGTATGTTGATGAATGGTAGTGGGTTATCACCTTCCATGATGAAAAGTGATGGAATTACTAACAAAGGTTACGAAGAAGGGGATAGACTAAGAAATCTAAAATGAGAAAAAAAAGTTTACTTGATATGAATCAACAAAGAAACCTAAACGAGGTGGACTACTAACTAGCTATTCTATTCCGCAGCCGCGCCTAAAACTTGATAACGCTACACGCAGCGCTCGGGGTCAAAGGAACTTCCTTTTCTTGAGCAAGTTTTATAACACCCCAGGCGGTGAACCTAATCGTTGTAGTGTAGTAATTAGGGTAAGCCACGGGTATTGATATCGCTCTCTAGGGAATAGGAATGCTAGTAGGAGTTACTACGCTAAGGTTAAGGTTGAGGAAGATTATTTTTATCTTTTATATTTTATGAAAATGGAAAGGTACGAATCTCGGGTATTGATTTGGGGGTTGGTATTTCACCGATTACTCTACTATTATCTAATTATCTAAACTAAGGTTGTGGAGTCTATGTCTAATTAATGTGTGCTCAGATGATAGTTTAAAGATGTGTTTACTTAGTTTGTATTACTCCTTAATTATCTCCTATCGATGGTCGAGTGTCACGCTTATTCCTAGTGCGTTGTGTTTCTAAAGTTGTAGTGGTATGCGTTTCTCCCAACTCTTTGAACTTACCAAAGCGGTCTTGTCTACAAATCCACGTAGAGATTATAGACTCCTACTCTAAGGCACTCTTCGGATGTTTTAGACTACAATCACTCGTGTAATCATACTCTAGGGTTCACAAAGATGAATCAAGCATTAAGTACACAACGAATGACCTATCGCATTACTAGATCATTAATCAACTAAGATAAGAAACAACCAATCAATATTTAATAATTAAGTTTCATACTTTCTAAGCAAACACACAAATAAATTAGCCGGACATGGAGAACATGCAAGCATACACACAAATAATCAAAGACATAATTGAATTAATGAAGCAAAGACTTATCTTGGTGTAAAATAGGGTTAAAACCCTAAAATACTCGTACAAGACACCTTAGGTTCGGTTTTAGGTTTTTACCCAAAGACTCTCCACACAAAGACCGAAAAATTCGGATTCTATATAAGATTACGATTATGACGGCCACCTTATGTTTAGTGACGCCGTCGTGTCGCCGCCATTGGGGTTTCGCTCGCCACGTTAACCTTGCGACGCGCCACCTTATGTCCGTGACGCCGTCCCTCTTCCGACACGTCGCGTCGATCGCATCTAGGCCGTTCGAGTAGCGACGGCCTACTCTTTTCACACTAGACGCCGCCTCTTGAAAACACGAGTTTTGAGTTCGACCGTCACAACACCCCACGACGGCGCCGCACATAGAACCCGACATTGCGCCTTCTACATTCAAATGATCGTGAGTGTCGATTTGACTTTGGCCATTTTCTTCATATATTCGCGCTTTTCGTCTCAAATAAGTGTCATTCCAAGATTTTGCCTTCACGAGACCTAAAAGTGAAAAGGAACGATATTAAGCAATAACGGATACAAAAGTGATCAAATAAGGACTTAAACGACCCTCAAAATGGTACCTTTAAAACCTTATCAAGATTCATTTTGGACGATCGACTAGGGCCACAAAAGAGCGATCGATACACGATCGATCGTATATCGATCCTTTTAGCCATCATCGTCGAGCCTAACACTAATCTCAATTTTATTATATAAAACAAACACTTTTAATGCAATCATTTTCATACTTTTCTTTCAAACTATATCAAATCTAAAAGCCTATTTGGTTTTTAGATAGGTTTTAGAACTAAGATTTATATTTGAGTTGTTGTACTAGACTATTAGTTTAGAATAAAAAAATAATATTTTTAAATGACGATCACCAATATTCAATGAGATGCAACCTTTTTTTTAAAACACACTTGTTTATATACATTTTCTCAAACCCACGTATGCTTTGCGTGAAAGGTGGATTTTAAAATTTTATGAACCAAACAATTATTTTATGGATTCACACCATTTCATGTATCCAAAACCGATAAATCAAACTACACCTAAATCCTTTTTTAACCCATGATCATACCAAAAGCACACTTAATCTTTTATCAATGAATTCAAAGTAAAAGACATTAAATAACAACGTATTTTGTAAATTTTATCAATATGAAACACTTACATTTTTTTACCTTACTTGTATTTTTAAATTTTGTTCTGACTTTACTCATTTGACTGGATTATATTAAAATAATAATCGAATGAAGAGATATTACCCTTGTCAAATGGTTGAAGTTGGAACATATTTTGAAAGTTCATTGAACTTTCAACTTTCAAAATATGTTCCGACTTCACCCATTCAACAAGGGTAATATAGTCATTTCAATTATTATCTTTAATAATAAGAGAGCTCAATTTTGGCTAAATCGAGGATTCGATTATTAAATGAGTAGGCTCGGTTTTGAATCCTAGCCTCTCATTGACCAATCGGATTTTAAGTGAGAAAAGTCGGGTCACTTTGGGTTTTCTAAAAGGCTCCCAAACATAAACTTGTCAAAAGCGTGAAAACCTTTGAGGAACAGAGTGTATTTTTGAAACTTTGGTGTCGTGAAACTCTTGGGCATATGAGACGTGTTTCCAAATATGAGAGGCACGTTTAGAAGGTTTTAAACGATAGTTATCTTCACCGATATCTTTTCTATATTTGAATTATCGGTTATTTATTGGGGCACGGGCACGAAACCCTAATCCTCGAGCCTAATATACCGCCCAATGTGGGTGCTCATCGCTCATTAGTCTTCTAACCCATTGTGCCTTTGTTTTCTTATCGCATGCAAAACCATGTTGATCACCGCGCTTTCAGATATCGATGACACGAATGGTAAGTGCAGCGTTAAGGTAAAATTCATTTCTATATGGAACTAGTATTACGGCGTTACTAAGCAATCTAAAGTTGTTGGTATTGATATTAATGTGATGGACGAACATGTATATTTATTTGTTTATAACCAAATCCTTTATTCGAAACCATATGCATATTGTAAATATTTATCTTGATAATATGTTTATATAACTGGTGCCAAGATCCATGCAACCATTGGTAATTTAGTGGTTTCTGATTTTCAAAATCTCATCCGCCAAGATGATTATCAATTTATATCAAACTTTAATATTAAAAATAGGGCAAATGGCACAAAAAGGCATTAAAGTTAGGGTACATTTCCAATTAAGGTATTCTACTTTTTTTCTTGCATAAAAAGGTACTCAACAAAAAATTTTGGCGGATTTGGGTTTTTTACTAACGTTCGTTAACTCACTTCGTTAGTATATTACATTTTTAGTCCTCGAATTTGTATAATGATTTCATGCAACATCCAATTGCAAAAACCTTCATATGCCTTCTGGGGAAAGCCTTCATATGCCTTCACAAAGGGAAATAGATGCTGTGAAACCTTTTATAAGTTGAATTTCTAGCTTTTCCTGTTGTATGCAAAGACATTACTTGAGAAATCTGATCTTTATTATCGCCATAGTTTTCATCTTCATATCCGCTTATGATTTTTAAAATTAGTCTTGTACAAAGGTTAACCATCATCGCTCTTGATTAACATAGTAAACACCTCTATTCAAAGTTATAAAACACCAATAGTAAAAAATTGAACCAATATAAACATTCTTGTTATGCATCCGATGCTAAAAAATGTAAACACCTTTAATGTCAAAGCAAAATACAAGCAAACGCAATTATTGATCTCGCTTAATAATCTCATGGGCGAAATCCTCAAGTGTTAACATTGTCTCATAAAAAAGAGTTTTCACGAAACTTGGATTTATGTGGTAAGCCACTTAATCAACCCCACCAAATGCACAATACCTTCATCTTTATCAACCCCACCAAATGCTACTTCAAATGAGTTCAACCACAACCGCAATCGCAGTTTATTCCAAAAACATGGATCCACCTACTTTTCTTCATCCTCAACCAAAGGAAAATGCACCAACCACACTCACGCTCGCTCGAAAATCAAGCCGCTTAAAATAGCAAAGAATAGAGTCGGCGATTTAGCGGAATCAGCTTCTAGCCATCCTTTTCCTTTATGTATACAATTTACTTAAAAGAACTAAGGTCAAATCCACGACGAGAACCCGCAGACAAATTAAAACACAAACCCAAACAAAAATCACCCAACAAAACCCGAAACCAAATTTTTAAATGGAACAATTAAACTCTCGAGATAGCTTCCTTATACATCAACTAACGAAACCCCAACTCAATTTCAAAACCCTTTGATTTGGAAGAACCCTAATTTTCGATTGGGTTGAAAGTGGATTAACTCTCTCTGTTTGTTTTGTTTCAAACGGAATAGAAAATGAGTAGAGTTATACTAATATATGAAAAGAATTTGAAAATGAGTTTTGAATCTGTGATTCTTGATTTTTGTTCCTGTGGAGATTTTGGTGGTCGAAATGGTTTTTTTTAGTTCTCTCACCGAGCTATGGCCGGAGTTGTAACGACTCATGGTGGTGGATTAGATAGGTTGGTTTAGTGATGATTTTTCGAGAGTGATTCGGGAGATTTTTATCGGTGTGTGTTTGTGATGGATTTGTTTCGGGTGGTGGTGGATATATAAATTTGGCGATTTGTTTGTGGTGTTGGTGGTGGATATATAAATTTGGTGGTGGATATATAAATTTGGCGTATATATGTTTTAGATGGATTTGTTTCGTGTTTGTGATGGATTTGGCGATTTATGTTTGCGCGGATATATAAATTTGTGTTGGTGGATATACGATCTAAACACATAATGTAAAACAATTGGAAATTTTTTTCGACGTTGCATGAAATGATGATACAAATTCGAGGACTAAACATGTAATATACTAACGGCTGAGTTAACGAACGTTAGTAAAAACCCAATCCGCCAAAAATTATTGTTGGGTACCTTTATGCAAGAAAAAGTAGAATACCTTAATTGGAAATGGACCATAACTTTAATGCCTTTTGTGCCATTTGCCTTAAAAATAATACACACATGCTTAAACTAACTTCTCATGCATGCAAAATCCATTTTTTCAAAAAAACAAGTGTTCGACGATGTTCGATTTTGTCGATATACAAGAGTCTTTGAACTTTCTCGTCTTTTGAAAGTTTTTAGAGCACAAGATTGATCCTAAGTGTTCCTTTGGTGAGTTTTATATAATTTTTTCATTGTGTTTTAGTTTGCGACGTAATCATATGTATTTCCTATATATATTTAATATGATTTATCTTTCTCAGATGTTATTGGTCAATTAGTCGAGAACAACATCACGATTATTGATCCATATGATAAACCTAAACATTTTTAGAGTGCAAGCTACAAGATCTTAGGTGATTTAAAATGTTCATCGCTTTTGTAAATATTGATAATGTTATTGAATGCATACTTTGGAATGATCTAGATTTTGTCAATAATGTTATATCTTTTATTCAAGGTGTAAAGAGTCTCATGCACACTTTGTAATGACATGGTCGTTAAACTTTATGACTTTATCAAGGCTAATGCCACATCAAAAGATCATATAATCATGCTTATCGTTATGGCAAAACAAAACATGTGGAACCTGTAAGTAATTTAATTGTTAATGTTTGTTCACCGAGATATAAACAAGTAACTAAAATTTGAATTACATGCGGTGCATCACAAGGTTCAAATTGTTTTTCGTGCACTAGAATGGTTATAAATGATTAATCAAACCCACATATTAAATAGTTCAAAAGAAGTAATCGATGCATAAATATAATTATTTTATGATTTAAAGATTATTGTGGTTATGAAGAAGGTGTCTTGGATTTAATTATCGAGGAAGAAGATAATGTTGGCAAAAAGAGGAAGATCGGATTTGATGATAGTGATGATAAACATTCACATTATGTATGAGTACCATCTTTTCCCAAGAATTCAATCAAATACATCTTCTTCGTAACCATAATCATATTTAAATCTACAATTTTAAGATTTTGATATTTGTTACCACTTTGTTTTCGCTCGCCGCTTTTTCATTGGTATCAATATCATCATCGCTCACCACCAAAGATTTGATTCTTATAAACAAATGCTTTGTTGACATAATAAGTAACTACAAACAAAAAACGAATAACATTAAGAAGGCTAACGTTATAAAAGAATGAGAATATATCAACGCACCTTATGGGAGCAGACAAATCAGAAGGGCAATCTTTTCCATCGAGGGAATCTTGTCCATCTCGATGGGACAATGACCAACTTGAAAAATTGACTAAATCAAAAGCAGATTTAACGCCATTTTATTCTCTTTTTTACAATATTTTTTTCTAATAACCATATGTGTGTCTTTTCTTATTTGCATTATAGTAAATGAACTGATCCAAGATTAGATGATAGGAGGTATTTAAATAATAAAAAGAAGAGAAATAAATGATTGTTTCTAGTTGCTATTTAACTTGAAATTGGTGTCAATTGATTAATGCAAAATATATAAATGATTTAACAAGTTAACGGGAAGCCATCATTAGCATTGGAATACACTATAAATGTTAATCTAATATTATGATAATATGATTTGTTAAGTTAACATAATAATATATTTAGAAAAAATAGTTTTACTATATCGTGTTTTGATATGTTATGTTTTATTTTGAAGTGAATTATTTTTTTCTTCAATAGTATTTAGATATTATCTTATTATAATATTAAATTAAATTTATATATTTTTTTAACCCAAAACAACTTTAACAAAAATTAAGCCCAAAGCCCCGTGCGTGCACGGTGATCTAAAACTAATTTTTAATATAAACCGGTCATATGAGTGAGTCCCAACAAAATTTAAAAATGCGTTGGTGAAGTAAGCTAATAAAAATGTAAGTGTTTCAAGTTGATATAATTTAAAAACTACGTTGTTATTTTATATATTTCCACATAATTAAATGATATGGACAAGTCCATGGATTGGTCATAACTTTTACAAAATTTCATTTGTTGGTAATGAACTTTGAAAAGTCCTACTACCACACATGAAACTTAAATTGCTCAAAAACACACATATTGTCATTTTTGAATCGGTGATCTGTTGCAACCGCTAATATTGTACGTGTTAATAAAAATTAAATAAATAATCATTTTTTTTATTATTAAAACCCTACTAAATAACTTAACCTAACATATTATAACAAAAGTCAAATCACACTATACCAAATTCATTCCCCAAAAAAAATTCTCACCGTAACCCTACCAATTCCACATCCTAATTTTCAAATCCACGTAATCCTTTTAATTAACAATCAAAATGGTAAAGGTATACGATAAGAATCGTGTTTTCACGCTAACTTAAAACACGATGGTGATTTACAATGCATCCTTTCGATTATTTGAACGGAGATGAAAAGGAAATCACAATTATTAACTTTGAAGGTATGTCGTATGTTTATATTTTTTTTTTATGTAATTAGGCATTTAGTGCATAATCCACTTGAGATGTGTATTATTGCAAAGTAGGCACCCCATTAAGAATATGCATAAAATAAATTAAGAATGGTGCCGATGTTGAGGCATTTTTAACAATTGGTTATGAAAGTATTTCGTAGTTGATTTGTGTGCGTAACATCTTGATGATGATGCTATAGATATTGAGACCATTCGTAAGCCATTGATGTTGATTCGTAATGAATCTAGTGATGCTTATTGTTCTAGTGATGATGAAGATTTAAGTTATGTGAAATTTTATAGTGAAGGTGATGAAAATGTAAAAATTAAGAATGTCAATACCAAAACCCCTTTCTTAATAAATTGTGCTATAATAGTGGCCACTTTAGAGGTTTCATAAATTGTGCTGCTAGGAGAGGTCAAAGAGCTACTCGGAGAGATCAAAAAAATGAGGAGGTATGTGTTTTATGTGAATGTTCATTTTATTGTTTATGGTATGGGTGAGTTATGGTATGGGTGAGTTATGGTATGGGTTAATTTATTTATACTTTTATTGTTTCAGGCAATGAATGAGGATGAAATTAGAAAGAACATAGAACAACAAAAAGAGAAGCACAACAAAAAATTGAAGAATTTTTTTGTGAAGAAGCTTTGAGTTTGACTAGGGAAGAAGAGGAAATATGGGAACAAGAGCAATTAAGGTAGCCAAGACAACTAGAAGATGGATGGGAAAGGAAGCATGACTGGCTTGACCCTTCCCACTATACATAAGATGAAGAATCATTTGAGCAAGAACCTTTCAACAGAAATGTTTTATCTGTTAATGAGAATATGGAGACCTAAGAATCAGTTGCAGCAAACTTGGAAGACACTGAGATGGTTATTGCAGATGGAGCATGTGGTGCAGATGGAGCAAACAAACGAAAATCAGCTATAGAACCTAGTGCAGATGCTACTCCTGAACCAAATCAAAGAATAAAGGTATAAAAAGGAAAGTTGCTATTGGTTTGGGTCCATTGAGAATTTATCATAAAAACAGGGGAAGATCAGAGAGAATCTTTGATCAAAAATAAAGAAAATAGGGTTTGGTCCAAATGGGGAAAGTTCAACACCAAATATAGCCTTGTCTTTAGAGAGATTTGAAAACTTTTTGTTATTTGCATTATGCAAGAAGTAATCTTTTGTAATGGTGGTTGTACTAAATAATGCACTCTGTCACAACTTTTGAAATGGTGGTACTATGTGTTTGTCCCCCACGTGACGTTGTTGATCAATGCAAATTTGGCTTTGTTTATTACTTGCTTAGCTTGTTAATATGATGTTTGAATTATATCATCTAATATGAGCAAATTAACAAAAAAAAGTTGAACAAAAGATACATTTCATTGATTATAGATTAAACAACATACAAACTGACTTGAACAAAATACAAAACATACTTCCAAACTTAACTTTTTTAAAATACAACTAGGATAGACAAAGCTAAAATGAAACACGCTGACTTGTAAAAAGTCAAACGGGTAGAAAAGTGGTTAACTTGATTATGCAAATCTTGAATCCTTTCTTCACAGTTCATCTCTGCTTGATGTTGTTGTATTTCATGTGGAGTGAGCAAATTATACATGTCAAACAACTGATAGCGATAGCATTCATGTTCAATTTTTGGATCAAACCACATCCATAACCCACATTTGACCATACCTGGCATTTGAAGAAAATGCAGTCAAACATTCAACAAACAAGCAACATAAATTAAACAAACTCATAAATTTAACTTACATTGCAATTTGGACAAACAAGGAATCGCCTAGCGGGGTTATCTAGTGTCCTTGATGTCAAAAGCCTAACTTGTAGGTTAAAGCCGCAAAATTGATTATTCACACGACGACGGATTCTATGTGAAGAAGAGGAAGAACTCGACATAGAAATTGTGTGTTTTGATTTTTGAGAGAATGGTTTTGATTTGGGATGTTACTGTTGCAAAATAAGGGTTAGAAAAGGAAATAGGGTTGGTTTTATCATTGGATACGTGTGGTTACAAGTGGGCCCAAAAAGCTGATGTGGTATTCAAACGCTCATATAACCTACTTTTGCAAGTTGTAACAAGTTTCACGTGTGATAGTAAGAATTGTCAAAGCTAATTATCAAAAATTGCAAATTTGTGAAAGTTCATGAATAATTAAGCCTTAATAATGCAAAACAAAAGTGAAAAGTGTTGGAAAGACTTTGGACATTTTTATATGCTAACGTGTATGACAGGAGATGGAATAATCTTTGTTAGATTCATTAACAAGTTGGCTTCTATCTCCCGAATTTCATCCCTGCTTTAATTACATTCAAATCAAAATCCCATAAACCATCATATATTTTTTACCGTGTTCTTTTCAAAATGATTGTAGCAATAATATTTCGTGTGTTGAAAACCCATATCGGATATCGACGGATATCTTCTGAGCTGAAACGTTTGGAGGAGGAGTTATCCCGGATCGAAGCTCTGCTTTCTGATGCGGAGAATCAAAAGATAGAAGATGAAGCTGTTAAGCATTGGCTGCACTCTCTTGAGGATTTGGCTTATGACATGGACAATCTAATGGGTGATCTGGCAATCGAAGCTATACGACGTCAGTTAAAAGAAGAATCTTATGCCAGCATCAGCAACAACACCAAGAAAGTCTTGAAGTTCATCCCAACTGCTCTTGCTAATGCTACTCATACTTATAAGTATGATCGCAATCTGAGTTATAAGATAGATGTGATTCGTACCGAGTTTGAACGTCTTAATATGGAGAGAGCAAATCTGGGTCTGGATAATATACGGCAACCTACAAGTCCAGACATCATTATAAGGAAGTCGTATACTTCTTCTTTGGTTGATGAGTACCGCATTGTGGGTCGGAAACACGATGAGGAGGTATTGCTCCAGGTGTTGTTGTGGGGTAATGAAACATGTACTACAAATATCAGTGTATTGTCCATAGTTGGTATGGGAGGGATTGGCAAAACCACACTTGCCCAAATTTTGTATAATCATAGCGAGGTGAGGTACCACTTTGATCACAGGGTATGGGTTTCTGTTTCTGACAAGTTTGATGTATTCAGTATTAGCAAAGAAATTTTTCAATATGTCTCTGGGGAATCTTCTAGAAAGTTTTCCAATCAAGATATGCTTCAAGAAGCCATTGCCGACAAACTTTCAGGGAAAAGATTCCTACTTGTTCTAGACGATGTCTGGAACCTTACAGACTATGAGTGTGAATGCCTCCAAAGTTGGTTTGTTAAAGTAGCACCTGGAAGTAAAATTATTGTCACTACCCGGAGGATGCGAGTTGCGTCAATCATGAACTCTGCTCAAGTTTACAGTCTTGAAGGTTTGTCAACTGAAGAATCTATGTCTTTACTCGCTCTACGAGCGCTAGGTGAACATAGCTTTGATTTTGACCCAACACTTAAATTGCTTGGCGAAGGTATCTCAAAGAAATGTCAAGGATTGCCCTTGGCTTTAGAATTACTTGGGAGACCGCTGAGGGATACCAATGATGTTGAAGTTTGGAAGGAGTTACATCATAAAAAGATGTGGGATTGGCAGGGCCAAAGAGAACGTGACATTTTCTTGTCTCTAAAACAATGCTACTATGATAGTCTCACTACACATAGGCAGAAAATGTTTTTATATTGCTCCCTATTTCCCCATGGTTACGTGTTTCACAAAGACGAACTACTCCTATTATTGATGGGAGAAGGGTTTTTACGCCAATCAGATGGCAACACATCAATGGAGAGTTTGGGTCGTGAACATATTGAAGAGCTAAATTTTTATATGTTAGAGAAATCACGATACAAAATACATGGCTTGTTACATGACTTGGCCAAGAGTCTTGCAGGACAATATTTTTATGTGTTAGATGAGGAGATGGATGTGAATGACAAGAATGTATCTCTAGAGATGCTTCATCACTTTTCATTTGTTAGTCAACAATTTGGAGTGTATAGCAAGTTCGCGGCATTACGAGGAGCTAGACGCTTGCGAACATTCATAGCATTTGCGGCTGATGTAGATGATCACCGAAGTTTCCACATATCCGAAAAGGTTCTTCTTGAATTACTTCCCCAACTGAAATACCTAAGAGTGCTAAGCCTAAGCAATTATTCAATCACAATGGTACCAAAATCAGTTGGAAGTCTCAAGCATATGCGGTACATGAATTTTTCCAAGACCAGCATCACGTGTTTACCTGAACAACTCTGTAATCTTTATAATATGCAAGTTTTGTTGCTTCATGGTTGTGAGAAGTTAGTTAGCTTGCCAAAGAGTTTTGCAAAGTTGGTAAACCTGCGACATCTTGACATCAGTGATACTCCAATGCTAAAGAAACTACCTTCAGGGATTGGTGGGATGACGAGTTTGCAATTTATATCGAAGGTCATTATTGAAGAATCAAATGGGTTCAAAATATCCAAGCTTAAGGGCATGCTAGAATTAAGAGGTCGACTTTCAATTGAAGGGTTGCATAAGGTGAAAGATGCAAGACAAGCACAGGAGGCCTGCTTACAACAAAAGAAGGGTCTTGAAGATTTGGTGATGGAATGGAGTGATGTCTTTGATGATTCTCGGGATGAGGTAATTGAATGTGAAGTTTTTGAAAAACTAAAACCTCATCATGAGCTGAGATGCCTAAAGATCTTGTTTTATGGGGGAACACAGTTTCCTAGTTGGTTTGGGGATTCGTCATATTCTCTCTTGACACAGTTAAGTTTGCGTGGATGTGAGAATTGTACTTGTTTACCAACACTTGGGTTTCTGACGTCACTAAAGAAGTTGTCTGTTAAAAGCATGCCTAAGGTGGAGAATATTGGCTCTGACTTTCCATCACTTGAAGTTTTGGAATTTGAAGACATGCAAGGTTGGAAGACATTGTCGGTTAAGACGAATTCGTTTCCCCATCTTTCTGAGATCTCTATTGTAAATTGTCCGGAACTTGTTGAAGTGTCAGTTGGAAAATTGCCAGAACTCCGGGTTATTCGTATAGGGAGATGTTCTGAATTGGTGTTAAGAAGTATGGTTGGTGCCTTTCCAGAAAATAGAAGTATGGCCGGTGCCTTTCCAGAAAATAGAAGTATGGCCGGTGCCTTTCCAAAAAAAAGAAGTATGGTTGGTGCATCTTCATCAATGATCAGCTTGAAGATGGATAATATTAATGGACTTACTCAACTGCATGAAAAAGTTTTACGTCATCTTGGGGTAGTTGAACATCTACGCATCACAAACTGTCACACAATAGAATATTTGTGGGAATCAAACTCCGAAGCCCACAAATATCTTGCAAATTTACAAAAGTTGGAAGTAAGTTCCTGTAAAAAGTTGGCATCGTTGAAAAAAACAGCATACAGAATTGAGATTGCAATGGAAAAGCTTACAGAAGTGTCCCTCACTAATTGCGAGAAGCTACAGAGCTACAAATGTCCACGAAGTATCAAGACGTTGGTGATTCATAATTGTCGATCAATTGAAGAGTTATCATTCCCACAAGGGCAGAAACTCCCATTGATTCTTGACATTCAGCGTTGTCATAGTCTCAAGGAGTTTTGGCCTGAAAAAAGTTCTTTTTCAAGTGTTGAATCTCTCGAGATGCATAACTTGTCGAATTTGAGGTCCTTTCCTGAAGAGTATTTCAAAAGTCTCACCAAACTGATAATCAGGGGTTGTGATAACATAAATACCATTCCTGAGAAAGTATTTGTCAATAGTCCCCTTTGTCATCTTGAGATCATTAGTTGCAGGAATATGAAGTCATTTCCTCATAATCTTTTGCCAACACTCACTTCATTGAAAGAGCTGTTAATAACCAACTGTCCACTTATGGACTCCTTTCCATGTTGTTCATGGCCTCCTAATTTAAGTATCTTAAGAATCGGACGCTTAAGAGAGCCAATGTCAAACTGGGGGCATCAAGAGTTTCCCGACTCACTTGTTAATCTATACTTACTTGGTGAAAATTCGGAAGTGGATTCATTTGCAAGTGTACCTGCAGAGCAGAATAACCCTGATACTACTTCATTTTCAACATTCGTTCTTCCATCGTCATTAACCTTTCTAGAAATCATTGGATTCAGGCATTTGAAGTCACTTTTAAAAGGCCTAGAACACCTTACGAGTCTTGAACAACTCGTAATTGAGTCATGCCCAAATCTTGAAAATCTGCCTGAGAAACTGCTTCCTTCTTTATCAAGTTTGAAAGTATTTTCTAGCTTGAAACTGCAAGAAAGGTGTCGTAGCAGTAAAAAAGGCGACTACCGGCACCGCATCTCACACATCCCTGAAGTTGACGTATAATTTTCATAATGGTACGTCCTTTCATTTGCAGTTTATATGGCTAGTCCGGATTTTACTATTTGTTTTCTTTATATGTAACTTTGGTTCCCTATTCCCAGTTTTTTTTCTCTTAAATTCTATTAATCCTACGTCTTTTATTGACACTAGGGGGATGACTTCGATGAAGAATTTGATTATCATATACTGTAGTAGCTTCTGGTGGAAAACTTTCAAATGGATAATCGCTATTATATATGCATGATTAACTTCGATCGAGCAGATAACGACTCTACAAATTTCTGGGTAAAACTTTCCTGCCCATGATGATGTGATTTTGTTGCTTGCAAAGTTAATGCCAAAAAGTCTATATACTGATATTTATTTTCTTTTGTGCATATATTCTTTAAATTACTCCGTGTGTTCTTACTAAAATTGTAACTGAGATCCTAATATATCTTCTACATCTCTGTTTAGGTGTTCATATGGTAACGTGGGAAACAACTGAAGAAACAACTAAACTTCAGAATGCAATTCAAAAATCAAGTTTCATCCTAGGAAGTTGTTTTTTAGTATTGACTTCATATTGTTCAAGCAAGATAGGGATTGCCCAAAATCCATGTTCAATCCTAGTTTTTTTTTTTTTTTTTTTTTTTTTTTTGGAATATTCAGCTCTAGTTTTGATTTTTGTAAACGTTACAACACTACAAGAAAAAGTGTCTTTAGTGACCAATTATTTTGTGACCACTCATGCTTTGGTCTCTATTATCATAGTTTAGTCACCAATATAATTTTCGTCACTGCATTTTCGTCATTGCCACATAATTAGTGACCGTTACAAAACGTGGTCACTAATTTATCACAATGACAAGTATTAGTGACTACAAATAATGGTCACATAGTCCCTAAAACCGTAAATCTAACATTTTTCGTTGAAATAGCAAGTTACCAAAAGTGGTGGTCACTATCCAAAAGGTATTTTAAGTTTAAAGACAAAAGTAGTAGTCACGGGTTCTAAGTTAGAGACAAGCCACACACCGATTTATAAAATATTTAGACTAAAATCAATGGTTATGTAAACCCTAACCCCTAAATTTTAAAGACCAAATATCGCCATTACACTAGGTTTTCAAATTAGAGCCAAGGTTGGTGGTCACTAATTTATAAAATATCGAGATAAAAACTGTGGTCACATAAACCCTAACCCCTAAACTTTAACCCTAACCCTAATTTTAAAGACCAAATATCAGTGGTCACTAGGTTTTCAAATTAGACTAAAGTTACATAACGATTTATAAAATATTGAGACGAAAAAATGATCACATAAACCCTAAATTTCTAAACTTTAACCCTAACCCTAAATTTTAAAGACCAAATATCGTGGTCACTAGGTTTTCAAATTGTAGACTTGGCACATCACCGATTTATAAATATTGAGACCTAAAACGTGGTCACCGATTTATAAAATATTAAGACGAAAAATGATCACATAAACCCTAGCCCCTAAACTTTAACCCTAACCCCTAAATTTTAAAGACCAAATATCGATGGTCACTAGGTTTTCAAATTATGTACAAGGTTGGCCACATTAACGATTTATAAAATATTGAGAGAAAAAATTGGTCATTAAATTATGAATTTTACAAGTTGGTAAAATCGAGATTTTTTTAAATATCCGCAAGATGAATAATTAAAATGAATGCATCATTATTATACACCAAGATCATGTATCTTTCCCATTATGAAATATTACCAAAATTTCAAATAAAAAAAATACATTTAAACTTGTTCAATTTAAAAGTCAACTGAAAAACGACAATGCATCAATGTTATATACTAAAGTTATATATATCTTTTCCAATATGATATAAATACACTGACAATTTAAGACATACTGATTATTCGTAAAGTTTTATTATATTATATATTTTTTTCTTTTATCTAGATAAAATTAAATTTACACTTAAATATCTAAATAACTTTGATTAAATTTACATTCAAAAAAACACCTACATAAACAAACACCACGCATCACTATTAAATAAACAAACACAAACACAACCGCATCACCATCTTCTCCCATCGTCTCTGACCACCACGCCCGCCGTCGCTCACCACCACAACCGCACCACCGCCATCTTCTCATACTACAGGTTTATACCGCTATCGATTTGAGTAATTTTTAGTAACCTTTTGTTTGTGCTGAATAACTGTTCGACGAAATGCCTAATTTAGTTGTGTGTGGTTTATGTTTTGTAAACTCGTGTTTCGAACGTTTTAGTTTGGATCTGTTATGTGATGAAATGATGTCTTAGCATTTTGAATGTTGAATTTGAATTATTTTGTGATGAAATGATGGTTAGAGGTTATATGAATGCTTATGTTAGATGTTTTAGTTTGGATCTGTTAGTGAATGCTTATGTTAGATTTTAATTGAATCTGGTATTTTGTATGTCGATGAATAGCTTTGGTGCCTTCAATGGAACGTGCGTTCAGTGGATGTGTCAATGAATAGCTTTGAGGTGAGTGTTAAGGATGCGGTTATTACGGTTCCGCCGTATTTTGGTGTGGAGGAGAGGAAGGGAGTGTTGTTGAGTGCAGAGATGGTGGGGGTTAATGTTTTGGCGCTTGTGAATGAGCATTGTGGTGCGGCGTTGCAGTATGGGATTGATAAGGATTTTGGGAATGGGTCGAGGTATGTGGTGTTTTATGATATGGGGGCGAGTAGTACTTATGTTTCGGCGTATAGTGCGAAGGAGTATGGGAAGACTGTTTCTGCGAATCAGTTTCAGGTAGTTTTATTGTCTATTTATGTGATGTCTTTTATATATATGTTGTTAGAACTAATGTTGTTTAGCAATTCTAAAGGTCGGATATTATATGCTAGGTTAGGTATATAATTTTAAAGTTCTATTAGGTGTTATTTATGGTATAGTGATATTAGAACAGGCTTCCAAGCTTACGGAATAGACTACATTAGGATTCTACCCTTATTTACGGATTGTTAGGTGTATGATTGGCAAAACCTTGAATAATATATAAGTAAACTATGACCAAGTATTATGCATTGTTGATGGTATGAGCTTATTATCTCCCGCCAGAAATAATGCCATATAAGTAACTTAAGATAGAGTCAAAAGTTCTATTTAACTGAATATAGTCGAAAGCTTTATTACTTTGTTAGTATTGAGTATTGGCAACTACTATTCCCAATCCCGCCGGAGCGGGTAGAATGCCCAACTGACAATGCTGAGCTTGAAAATAGAAACCCGTTACTAATAGATGCGACTTTTCCAACCGAGAGACCCCATAACTTAGAAAGTGTTCAATTGATGATACCTAGCGAACTGTTTATGCCAATATGAGAAAACCAAAGCAAATTGTTAAAAATAGAACCGCCTAAACCCAACCATCAATCACATAATAAATTAATAAATTGCATTTTGGCTCTTGCTGGTCATGGAGACGTCAATCACATAAAAATAAGAAAAGATGGCCATGTAGAAAAGGTTGACTCTGTTCATTTTGTACAAAAAGTCTCGTTTTTTCCAGCCTGCATTGTTATTCATAGCAAATTTATGTGCCTCTGTTTCTTTTTTTCTCATTTTCACAGGATAATACTTTGCATAGCTGGATCTTAGACGGAAATTCCATCCTTGAAGTCCCTTTACCTCCAAATATTCTTGGCACCAAGATCTCCAGCGATGTATGATTTGTCTGTCTTGTCTTCTATATTTCTAGTACCTTTTGTTTTCTTAAAATTAAGACAATGTATGCTCAGTGCGTAGGACATGGTTTGTTGAAAGAATCTGATAATTAGCCGAATCTCTGAAATGACCCTCAATTGAAAAATTAGAGAAATCTTGTTTAGTTGTTAACCAAAGTCGATTTTATTCCTATCTTATAATGACTAGTAAAGTGAAAATAAGTATTATCAGTATAAAACTTTACCAAGTGGAAAATGTTGAACCTAATTTTGGACAACTAACAAGGAGGTTTAGCATTTATTTTGGGAACAAGGAGTATATTGACTACACCATCTTTTGGCAGGTCCCTAATGTGTCCGATGCATGCTTTGGAATAGCAGTATCCCCTGCCAATCTTATAGTTTCCGTGGTATGATTCATTCTAACTCATTGGTTGTAGTTTTTTGGCCACAATCAATGGTTGTAATGGGAATTGGCAGGCTGTTGGATTGGCTCAAATGAGACAGTGGGTTGCAAACAATGACTGTAAAGATTATGTCAAACTACTTGCGTCTGAAGTTCAAAAGATAGAGAAAAGGTATAACTAATGTTTGATTTAGGTTAACAGATGAAGACATATTTGCATTGTTATTACTAGTTATATTTATGAATTGACTGGTTGTTGTTGCGTAAACATATGTGTAGCAGAAGAGGAGTGTAGCTATTGTTCAGCACCGGTTGTATTTCAGGATACAGAAGTTGCTTATTGACGAGCTGACAAATGCAGCAAATAGGGAGCGACTCAGAAGCACAAACTGGAAAGATGTGCTGTTTCTATGACGGTGTGCCCTCTTACTCCATCATGGTTTTGCTGTGGTTGATGAAAACTGTGATGATTGGGGTGCAGTTGGGACATGCTGAAAGCCCAAACCTGTTCATGTGTCTTGTTTTGCTCTGCAGAAACAGCCAACTATCTAACCACATCCACTGCAGGTATAATATTTTACATAATCAGTGATATCTTGGGTTAGAGGGTTCTAGCTGTTCAAACGGGTCAAATGTCAACCAAAGTGTATTGGGTTAGAGGGTTCTAGCTCTTCCTCTTCTTCTTAGCTTTATACTTGCTTTTTGTTTCTTGAGGTTCAACGTTGTTCCCCAAGTGATGCCCGTTCTCAACATGCTTTGCACCAGAGGTTTTCTCCAAAGCATTCACATCAACAGATGTCAAACCAGGAAGAGGTTTCAGTTGCTTCTCATAAGTTTCAGCTTTTTCAACATCTGTGTATGCAGCAGTTTGATAATGATAGCGGTAACGGTAGTGGTAGCTGAACTTTAACAATGGCATAATCATTTGTCCCCTGTGCCCTTGTGTTGTACAGGAGGAGAGATGCTCTGCTCGGCTTTTAAAGTGAAGTGACTAAGCTGAGTGTTGTCCAAGGATTTGATAGTTGAAAGTGGAGCTTGAAACTAATTTTGCTGAAGCTCACAAATTGGATGCATTCTTCATTCGGATGGAGTTTCCGTTTCTGGATAGCTTGTGGTATGTCAATTTGCGAATGGTTACAGAGCTTCCATTTCAATTTTGTTCATGAAGCTAGTTAGGATTAATAGTTATTATCTTCGAGTGGTATGCTCACCAATCTCCGTAGTTAGTAGATGGAAGTTGGTCTCTTTGTTGTCCATGGTT
Organism: Chrysanthemum lavandulifolium; assembly: GCA_022545495.1. Lineage (NCBI taxonomy): Eukaryota > Viridiplantae > Streptophyta > Magnoliopsida > Asterales > Asteraceae > Chrysanthemum > Chrysanthemum lavandulifolium. Next base: position 41,186,476 of record CM040239.1, on the reverse strand, counting down.
TGGTGAGAAGTAAGCTAAACTTCAAATAGTTCGTGTGGCTTGTGGAGATTTGAAATGCTCAGTAGCTTTTTCATATTACATTGCCGTTTTATTCAATTATTTCAAAAGCTTGATCCTAGCATCTGTTCTCCACATCTTTGTATTAAAATGCTCATCTCAAAAAGTTTACGAGCTTTCCTCAGTCAGCGATGGACATAGAAGTTGTAGTTATGTTAAGGATCTGTTTTTTACGACCTCTAAACTTGTGGGCTGTAAGATGACATATCAGGTCATTGTTAATTCATTACCGTCAACTGATAGACCTACGGTTGCTGCTATCATATAGGAACAAATGGTAATGAAAATCAATACAGCAAAACAAGTTTCAGATTTAGGAACATTTTCGTTAATTTATATTTTCTTTTTGGCAGGATGTGATTATTCGTTAATTTATATTTCTTTTTGCCAGGGTGTGATTGAGTGCCCAACCCCAGATAAGGACATTAGAAGGTTTGATGCAAATTTACGACTGTTTCCCCCATTTCTGGATAATGACGTGTGCCCTTTAACCATAAAAAATACAATCCTCCAATCTTGCTATTTGCGTAAATACAGACTGGGCTTGTGGTGTTGCTGTATATACAGGTATGTCTTATCTTTTCACTATTATATATCCATCTTTGATACCAAAAATGGGAGTTAAAGCTTTACCTAATACGAGCATACTATAAGGTCTTTTGAGTATAACCAGATTTTTACTCCGTCTTGCTTCCCCAATTTTATGGTCTTGTAGTGCTCTATATTCTTACCACAGGAGTAGATTTGGACGTCACTGTATATTACATGCGTTAGTAGGAATTTAGGGGAATTAGGGGGTGTTTGTATTAGCTTCCTTACTGGGCGTATGAGCTTATGTAAATTTGGAATAGGTCATAAGCCCAGTCTTAAGAAGTGTTGACTGTTAGGAAGGCCAGTAGTTACAACTACGATGCATCAACTCCTCGATCACTTTCAGTCTTGTTTTTCATCATTATTGTGACTGAGAGTATTGTGACTTTTACATGTCTAATAAGTGTTTTGTTTTGTCCAACAAAAAATGTAGGGCATTGAAGCATCCCACATATTGGCTATGACATTCACAACGGCTGCTGCTTCAGAAATGAGAGACAGGATTGGAGCAGTGGCTGGGAAGGCAGCAGCAAAGGAACTCATGATCAGCACCTTTCACTCATTCTCATTGCAACTGTGTCGGTCACATGCTGAAAAGTATGTAACTCTTACACTTATTGTGAGCATAATCGTATTGACAAATTTCTTAACTCTAACAAATGTATACTTCATACTGAAAGCCACCCAAAGTCTCAAGTAGCAATATAAGACTATATGCCAGTAGCCCAGAAGCCCAGAACTCTAAGTGAAACAGATAATGTGTTCTGATTTCTTAATGCTTGTTGATGTGATCATGTGAATTACCCCCTGTGAAATTCTTTAGACAAAATTGTCATTTTTGTTAACATGTTTTTATCATTTAGACAAAATTTTGATACCTCCACATTTATGATAAAAAGAAATTATTGTGTAGTCTGATTCAACGTTTTTGCATTTTGCAGGGTGACGAAAGGCCGAGTTGGATGGAGTGATCTTCATAAAGCGTGGATGTGATTTGAGACATCCTTTTTTTTGTGCTAAAAGAACACAATGTTAAACAATTGGCACGCTACGTTTTTCTTTTATGTTTATTTTGTTTTTGATTAGTAGGATACAAAGAACGTTGTGTTACAAAGAATATAATGTAATGCAATTACGATTAATATTTTGGATGTTGCAAATTTGTAGATTTTCGATTTTATTATAGCCGCACATTTTGTTAAATTGGTGGATTGTTTTGTAAATATATTTGAATGAGTGACCACCATATTTAATACCAAGTGACCACACATATGGTCACTATTGGTCGTTAATTGCGTGTTAACGGCTCGTTATCTTTAACAAAACAGTGACGATTTTAATGACCACCATTATTGGTCACTATTTGTTCAATTCAGTGACCACCTTCACTGTTTAGTGACCAAACATAGTGACCGTATATATCGTCACAAATTTAGTGACCACTTTCTTATCGTCATTAGTTAGTGACGCATTTTATTATTTGGTCTCTAATAAAAATAGTGACGGAGCTATTGTGACGAAAAGTGACCACCAAGATTTTGGTCACTAAACTGTGTTAGTGACCGGTTTTACACTGATAGTGACCATATTCACTTTGTCACTAAAACCATTTTTTCTTGTAGTGCAAGTTACAAACATGTGTGTAATCCTTTTCTCGCATAAAAGGCCATTTTGTAACCTTAGAGAACTTTATCGAGCCTCAAGAAATGAAATTACATTATTTAATCATCTTTCCATATTTCGTGTCAATATCCTTTTTTTTTTTTTTTTTTTTCACTACAAGAAAAAGTGCCTTTAGTGACCAATTATTTTGTGACCACTCATGCTTTGGTCTCTATTATCATAGTTTAGTCACCAATATAATTGTCGCCACCGCATTTTCATCATTGCCACATAATTAGTGACCCTATAAATTGTGGTCACTAATTTGTCACAATGACAAGTATTAGTGACGACAAATTGATAAGGTTTTAAAAGGTACCTTGATAAGGTTTTTTAAGGGTCATTTAAGCCCTTATTCGATCACTTCAGATCCGTTATTGCTTAATATCGCTCCTTTTCACTTTTAGGTCTCTGAAGGCAAAATGTCGGAATGATGCTTATTTGGACGAAAAGGCGAATATACGAAGAAAATGGCCAAAGTCGAATCGAGACACTCAAAGTCATTGAAACATAAGGCGACGGCACATCAGATATCCGCGACGCCGTCGGAAGGAATTTTATGACGGTCGAGGCGAAATTGCATGTTTTCGCGGACGACGCCAGTTCTAAAGGAGTAGGCCGTCGTTACTCGGGACGGCCCAGATGCGCCAAGACGGCGCCGAGTCAAGGGACGGCACACAATATATAGGTGACGCCGTAAGGTTTACGCCAAGACGAAACCCTAACGACGGCGACACGACGGCCACGAAACATAAGGTGACGCCGTCGCAGATGTAATCTTATATATAGAATCCGAATTTTTCGCTTTTGTGTGTAGTCTTTGGAGTAAAACCTAAAACCGAACCAAGGCTTTCTTGTGCAAGATTTTAGGTTCTAAACCCTATTATACATCAAGATAAGTATTTACTTCATTAATTTAATTATGTCTTTGATTATTTGTGTGTATGCTTGCATGTTCTCCATGTCCCGCTAATTTATTTGTGTGTTTGCTTAGGAATATGAAACTTAATTATTGAATATTGATTGGTTGATACTTATCTTAGTTGACTAATGATCTAGAGTGCGCTAGATTATTCGTTGTGTACTTAATGCTTGAAATTTCTTTGTGAACTTTAGAATATAATTATCTAGGTAATTGTAGGATAAAGTATTCAAGGACAACCGTAGAGTAGGCGCCTATAAATCACTAGAGGATTTGTAAACAAGACCCTTTGGTAATTTCAAAGAGTTAGGAAATAAGCACGCCCTATAGCCTTAGAATCACAACGCAACTAGGAATAAGGACGTGACAAATCAACCATCAATAGGAGATAATTAAGGAGTAGTAAAACCTAAGTAAACACATCTTTAAACTATCATACGAGTACACATCAATTAGACATAGACTATCACAACCTTAGCTTAGATAATTAGATAATAGTAGAGTAATCGGTAGCAATACCAACCCCCAAATCCAATACCCGAGATTCGTACTTTTCCATTTCTACAAAAATATAAAAATACAAAATAATCTTCCTCAACCTCAACCTTAGCGTAGTAACTTCTCACTAGCATTCCTATTCCCCAGAGAACGATATCAATACCCGTGGCTTACCCTAATTACTACACTACAACGATTAGGTTCATCGCCTAGGTGTTATAAAACTTGCTCAAGAAAAGGAAGTTTCCTTGACCCCGAACGACGCTGTAGCGTTATCAAGTTTTACGCCACACGGGAATAGAATAGCTAGTTAGTAGTCCACCTCGCTTAGGTTTCTTTGCTTGATTCCTATCAAGTAAATTTTTCTCATTTTTAGCTTTCTTAGTCTATCCCCTTCTTCGTGACCTTTGTTCGTAACACCCATCACTTTTCACCATGGAAGGTGACAACCAACCACCACTCATCAACCCACCACCAAACGACCGCCAAGAGCCCGTACTTTGGTGAGTACTCGAGACCAAACCACCTAGGTTATAGGAACACCATTGAGCTTCCCGACCAAGCCCAAACTACGGCCCCGCGATCCGACACCATCCGGTTGGTGCAAACGGATGTGTATTCCATGGACTTCGTTCAAGATCCAAATCAAGATCCGAGGATTTCTCAAAATTGTCGATTCCATCGACCTTGATGCTACTACTCGGGAGACCACGCGCCATGCCTCTTCCAATTCTCTCTACGGGACCAAGCTAGTAATTGGCTTGAGCGACTTCCCCCGGCTCCATCTCAAGTCGATGATCTTACTTCGCGCCTTGCTCAATTTTTCCCACCGGGAGAACCACTAAGCTTAGGAATGACATCTTGATGTTCCAACAACGCCAAGGTGAATCTCTACTAAGCATGGACCCGATTCAAGGACTTACTTCATAAAGTCCTCATCACGGCATTGATCTTTGGCTCCAAGTCCAAATCTTTATGATCATGTCAACTTTCCCACTAAGCGATCCATTGACCAAGCGGCCGGTGGAAAACTTAGTGATCTCACCGCTGAAGAATCATGGGAAATAATAGAGGACCTTGCCTCTATGACAACGAAAGTTGGGATGACCCCGTGAACTTCCCAAACCGCAAGGCAATCTCCTTGCCTCCTCCCGACCGTAGGATGATCGAACTTGAAGATCAAGTCAAATTCCTCATGAGTTCCTACGAGAATCCTAAGTCCTCGCGCCATATAAACAAAGTTTCCTCTTCGCGAGCCGCTTTGTGATCCTCATAACACGCCAAGACTAGCACCCTATCCCCGAACATGCTTCCGCTGAATACGCATCTCTCGTAATAATGGAACGGGAGGAAGATTCCTACAACGCCCGGACCTAGAAATTTCAATGAAACCCGGAGGCATGGAAAACAAGCCCGACTTTTACCGGGGACAAACCAAAGAATTCACCTCCAATGATTTCGTGGCCCCACCTAACGGTCCTAACCAACAGAGTATGAAGGGATGTTGCAAAACATAGTCAAGGCCCCAAGAAACCCAAATGGCTAAGCTCTGACCACTTTAACCATCAACAAGCCGAGATGGATAGGAAGATAGACAACCTGTTGAAAGCCATAAATAGTGATAGGAAGGTTAGTGCTATCTCGACTCCCGAGCCTGTGTGTAGAAATTAAGGATCCAAGCAAGCTTATTAAGCACGCCCAATTCGCCAATGCCATCGCCTTAGTGGAACCGGATGAAACAGATGACTAAGAAGACCAAACATTTGTTGAAGATGAAACACCCGAGGAAGAAGATGAAGTAGACAATGACTATTTCAACAAATTTCCTACTAAGAGGAATTATCCCGCCACCCTCACTTAGTGCGTGACCTCCGTCACATGTATGTTAGAAAAGCCCTAGAATCAAGTTTGGGAACCCTTGGAATCTTAACATACCATGTTGATAGGACACCTTTTGTGGCAAAGGCTTACATTGATCAGAATCCCCAATTAACATAATGACTAGCACCTATTACAATTGGATAATGAAGAAGCCTATCCCAACTAGGCAAGACCTCGATAATCCTAGTGATAAGTGTAATTTTCTTGGTAGAGTTAAGGGATTGCCCGCTCATGTAGGTAGTTTCACATTCCCTACGGACTTCATAATTGTGGAAGATATTAGCACGCCATAGACCCTAGCTTGTCCCACGTTATTCTAGGAAAACCTTTCGAGAAAGCACCGGATGACCTATGACCCATCGTTAGAGTAGTGCGATTCAAGGATGAGACCGACGACGTAGCCTACCAAATGCCGCTTAAGATTGAGAAGTTTTCATCACTCCAATGATGAAAAGGAACTTAAACCGCCGGTCTATTAGGTGAATGATGAGGATAGGAAAAGGAGTAGATTATGTTATGGCTAAGCTTTTCGGGTTCTATAAAGATTGTTTGAATTTAGGACCAAATATAGGACCGAGTGGGAGAGGGTGAACTCTTAGAAAGGAGTATCATGGGACACTTCTACAACATGGAACCCCCGATAGAGACCGCCAAGAGGGCGGTGATGCAAAACGTAGAGTAGGACTACGAGTCTAGCTACAAGACTCTTAAATAAAGAAAAGCGCTCTGGGAGGCAACCCATGCTTAATTGTTTGCTTGTTAGTGTCATATATCTTTATTAATTGTTTGTCCTCATGTTTGAATTTGTAAAATGCTTTATTTTGTTTTTAACCTCGCCTTAATTACATATAAAGGTATTTTACATAAAGGATAAGTGTAGGAGGATTACACACGCTTTCATAAGAAACGTGAACATGAGAATAACAATTAACTAAAAGATATATATGTTTGTTTGTTCGAGTCAAATGCTTGTATCGAGTCATAATGGATGTTTTTGCGTAAGTTTTTCCAGATTCTAAAGATGCAAATTTTCCGTAATTTTTCCGTAAAATCGCACCGCTTTTTGTCAGATAACCGACGGCGTCAGATTGCAACTCGACGCCGCCAGAAGGAATAAAACATCACCATTTTTCTGCTTTTCTCGAGCTACTTGTAAAATTTTGGAATTTTCCGATCTTAACTTTCAAAACAAATTGTAAACATCCATTCCACAAGCATTATATCCTAGTTTAAATCGAGTCTTATGTATATTATTACCCGATTTTACGCGAAGGTTTCGCTTTGTTTTCTTCTAGTGTGCAGTTTAGTTTGTCAAGAAGAAGTTACACAAGTTTGGAAGGAGCCTTTCACGCAAAAACTCTTCTTGGAAAAGATTTAACCACCACTTTTACGGATCCTACCGAGCTAATCGGGAGTATTAGTTTTTTCGCTTTTAATTACCTTCTATTATCATAACTTTGATATTTTTGGGAACATTGGGGACAATGTTCGCTTTAAGTGTAGGAGGAAAATAAACGGAACTTTGAAACTATGCTTATCCTTGACTATTTGCTTTGTCCAAGTGTATTTGTGTAATAAACCATGAGAAAATGTAGGTTAGGTAATTTTAGCCAAATTTAAAATTTTTTCATGACGATAAGAGTGGGCCATTAGTCTTAACAAAAGCTGCCTCATGGATAGGAAGTTGCATGACTAGCACAAAACCCTTTACCACCTAAATTCCACCCAAAATGCGAGGATCGCCTTAGATTAGTAGGAATTAAAGCATTCATCTTTAATGCTAGAGAGTGAACCGTAGTATATTAGATTCTAGAACTTGTTTTGTGATGCATTCCGAGATCGCTAGTGAGACTACACTTGTGTAGTTAGGAATAACTAAATGATAAGAGGCATTAGGATAAACCCTTGTTTGACACCGTAATATAATTACTTCTTCCATATCGGTTGAGTAATTCCCCACACCCTTTGCGATGTACTCATCTTTAGTACACGATACCCTAGTTAACCCCTCGAGCCTATCCTTTTCGCGGTTCTCGTGATGTTTCGTTTTTCCGGATATCAATGAAGAGCATTGTTTACACCCCACCCCAAATATACACCCAAATCGCTTTAGCCTACCTTTATTGCACTCACTTTTAGTGCAATTTATGTTATCACCCAAAACCCTTAGTTCAATTATCCGTTGCTTGCATGAGTTGCTAAGTCGAGTCATATCCTTTGTATACGCTTTGGGATGATTGGGATTCATGGGAAAAGTTAAAGTTTATGAAATATAGGAAGAGAACGTTAAACTCAAATTCCCTTTGTTTGCATAATAATGTACTCCAAGTGTTTTGATCTTTTCAATTCGGGTCAAATTAGTGTTAGAGTAATAAAACTCAAGTGTAGGGATGTGTCTATAAACCCTATCATTTTGATGTACCGTAGAGGATGGTAGAGTAAAAGTGTAAAAAAAAAAAAAAAAAAAAAAAAAAAAAAACCATACTGCTACCATCCTACATCTATCTTTTAAATTATGTTTGTTTATTTTCGCTGCCTAGAGTTTTAGAGTGTCGAGTCTTGGCTTAGCAACGCCATTCTTCAGATACTTGCAACATAGAGATTTTTGACTATCCACCACTAAATAGCCTATCCCACCAAACCCTTCATTTCCTACCGTAAGCCTAACATTACAACCCTTTAAAAGACCTCTTTGATAGTCTTTCCTAGGTGCTTACGCCAAAGCGATTTGAGGTTTGATCTATTCTCAAGCCTATGGTAATCTATGTACTAGGACCGTTAATGAGTGTTTATCTTCCATTTCCGATTTGTTATATTTCATATATACACCCGAGAGAGATGCGAGTATCCAAACACCCCATGTGAGGTGCTAGTATGTATTTCCGTGCTTGTTATGACTTTTATGGGCTTATATGTGTTGTGGACCGCTTTGAATGAATGCTTCATGACCCCTAACTTATAAATTAATCAAGAAAGCACATTTGCTTGAGGACAAGCAAATACCAAGTGTAGGGATATTTGATAAGGTTTTAAAAGGTACCTTTTAAGGGTCATTTAAGCCCTTATTCGATCACTTCAGATCCGTTATTGCTTAATATCGCCTTTTCACTTTTAGGTCTCTTGAAGGCAAAATGTCGGAATGATGCTTATTTGGACTAAAAGGCGCGAATATACGAAGAAAATGGCCAAAGTCGAATCGAGACACTCAAAGTCATTGAACATAAGGCGACGACGCCATCAGATATCCGCGACGACGCCGGAAGGAATTTTGACGACGGTCGAGGTTAAATTGCATGTTTTCGCGGACGACGCCAGTTCTAAAGGAGTAGGCCGTCGTTACTCGGGACGGCCTAGATGCGCCCAAGACGGGCCGAGTCAAGGGACGGCACACAATATAGGTGACGCCGCCGCAAGGTTTACGTGGCCAAGACGAAACCCTAATGACGGCGGCGACACGACGGCGCCATTTAAACATAAGGTGACGCCGTCGCAGATGTAATCTTATATATAGAATCCGAATTTTTCGCTTTTGTGTGTAGTCTTTGGAGTAAAACCTAAAACCGAACCAAGGCTTTCTTGTGCAGATTTTAGGTTCTAAACCCTATTATACATCAAGATAAGTATTTACTTCATTAATTTAATTATGTCTTTGATTATTTGTGTGTATGCTTGCATGTTCTCCATGTCCCGCTAATTTATTTGTGTGTTTGCTTAGGAATATGAAACTTAATTATTGAATATTGATTGGTTGATACTTATCTTAGTTGACTAATGATCTAGAGTGCGCTAGATTATTCGTTGTGTACTTAATGCTTGAAATTTCTTTGTGAACTTTAGAATATAATTATCTAGGTAATTGTAGGATAAAGTATTCAAGGACAACCGAGAGTAGGCGCCTATAAATCACTAGAGGATTTGTAAACAAGACCCTTTGGTAATTTCAAAGAGTTAGGAAATAAGCACGCCCTATAGCCTTAGAATCACAACGCAACTAGGAATAAGGACGTGACAAATCAACCATCAATAGGAGATAATTAAGGAGTAGTAAAACCTAAGTAAACACATCTTTAAACTATCATACGAGTACACATCAATTAGACATAGACTATCACAACCTTAGCTTAGATAATTAGATAATAGTAGAGTAATCGGTAGCAATACCAACCCCCAAATCCAATACCCGAGATTCGTACCTTTTCCATTTCTACAAAAATATAAAAATACAAAAATAATCTTCCTCAACCTCAACCTTAGCGTAGTAACTTCTCACTAGCATTCCTATTCCCCAGAGAACGATATCAATACCCGTGGCTTACCCTAATTACTACACTACAACGATTAGGTTCATCGCCTAGGGTGTTATAAAACTTGCTCAAGAAAAGGAAGTTTCCTTGACCCCGAACGACGCAAACGACAATGCATCAATATTATATACTAAAGTTATATATCTTTTCTAATATGATATAAATACACTGACAATTTAAGACATACTGATTATTCGTAAAAATTTGTTATATTGTATACTTTTTTCATTTATCTAAATAACTTTGATAAAATTAAAATTAAAATTAAGTTAATAAGTAAAAATATTTACATTTAATTTAAATAAGTTAATAAGTAAAAATATTTTATATTCCTGGACTCATATGATTTGACTTATCCTCTTAATAAGTAAAAAACCCATCACATTCAGTCTCTCACTACGCCCGTCGTCGCTCACCACCACGCCCGCCGTCGCTCACCACCACGCCCGCCGTCGCTCACCACGTCGCTCACCACCACAACCGCGCCACCTCCATCTTCTCATACCACTGCTATCGATTTGAGGTATTGTGTTTGTTTAATCGGTTATTATGATATTTTCAAATTCAACTCAACTCTTGATCGATTTGAGGTATTATGTTATTATGTGTATTAGTTTGTTCAAATTCAACTCAACTCTGAATTCAATTAGGTGTTAGTTATGGTTATTTGTGATATTATTATAGTGCGATAGAGGTGAATTAGGTCTGTTACGTGCGGCTATGGTTTAGGTTGTGCACGAAAGGTGTTTGATGAAATGTCCATTAGAGAATGATACTTGCGTAATATTTATCGTTATATTTTGACATGCAAAAATTGTTTGGCGTCTCGTTTAAAATGAAGTAATAAGTTTTAGTCATTAGTATGATAATCAACTCCGAAAACATTTTTAGTCACAAAACAGTTTTAGGTTTAGTTTTGCCAGTCAGTTGCAGAAATGGGGAGTTTTGCTTTAATGTTTTCGCATCTACTGGCTAGTTTATCACTTACTGTTTGAATCGAGAGATATTGGTTTTTAAATTGCCCTTATGTATTCCGGAGCAAAAGGGCAAATTTAGCATTAGTTTTCATGTGATTTGCAGTCACAAAAACTTTACCATGGCAGGCACATAACGCAATGTTGGCTAGTAGATGCTTAAAGTTAGCAAAATGGTTGGGTTGGGTAACTTCGATAACATGAAATTATCTTGTGTGTGTAGGCACATTTATGTTATTTGAAAACTTTTTATAAACATATGAGTACTTTAATATGTAAAACCAAAGACCTAATATATAGATTAATAGAAATATTGTTCGATAGTGACAATATAAAAAATCTTACAGCACAAAATGAATTAGTATTAAGTTTGCATATAGGTTATCAGAAGTTACCCAACCCAACCATTAGGCGAAGTACCACAATACATACCAAATCATTACATACTTTTTACTATTTTCATTCATTCTAGTTCATCTGGATAACTGTTTATTTACCTCGGATTTTTCTAATTTGTGAGCTAATCATCCATTTATTCTAATTTATGTACTACTCTGTTTGATAACATAAAGTGTATATTGTGACTCCCCCTCTCTTATCAGTTTGAAATATATGCAACTACTGCTGTTCACTTTCATTAATTAGGCTAGTTTCTTTAATGTCATGGGTTGATTCTGTTGTTGATTTGCAATTAGAATTGTCTTTGCAAGCAGTTTGAATGGAAGACTTAACTCCATGGTGATGACATTTACCTTTTTTAACGGTTTCATTGTTTTAAGTTGAACTATTACCATATATACTAGTCAAGTATCTTTTCTAACACATGATTTGATACTGTTACACATTTGGGAAATAAACTAAGCCTTCTATCGTTACAGATGTTCTCATGCTCGTTAGCACTCATCTCGCTCCATGTAGGCTTTACATATAGTTCGGATATGTAATCTTTCTTGTTATTATGGTCATTACTATTACAAGGTGTTGGTTGTGTCATTAGTTTTGGTTATTACATTTAATGGGAAATGTAACCGGACTAGTCAAGTATCTTATCATCTTTATTGTTTGATATCACATATCGCCTGGAAAATCAACTTGTAGTTATTCGTTACGCTTTAAGCTCTTTTAAGCTTACAACCGATACATCCGATTTCTACAATTGCTTCATTGGCGGTACAACATGTTATTAATGTTTCAATAAATGTTACCGATTCTATTATGTGTTGTTTCTTTGTTAAACAGATATCACCGGTGTTATTGTCAACCCGAAAGGAGAAATGAAAGGTACCGATATCACATTCTCTTTATCTTCTAAAACGGATGAGGTACTGGAGGCAAGTCTTTGACTCATATGTACGCTGCCCAACCAGTATCCTGCGACCGCTTTCGACCCTTTCCTGGTTGCTCACTAAAACATTATGGCTATGTCAAGAATCTTGGTTGTCATACTTGATGGCGGATGAGGTGAATATTTGGGCCGATATGGTTGTCCCGAAGATAAGCATATTCATATCATTAGTATGAATTTTCTATACCTTTGGAGTGAGACAATGGGCATGTATGTGTCATTTTTCATGACATCGACGGCAAAGTGCTTAGTGATAATTATAGTTTTCATCTCCACATCTACTTGCAAAGTTGCAATAATGTTGACATATGACAAATAAAGGAATATCAAGATGTGAACTCGCAATATGATAATGGAGCATGTTTAGGTTTATAGAGGTGGTTACATTAATGATGAGCGTTGTTCTTACATACGTATATTCGTGTTTTAAATTAACATTTGTATCGTGTACGGTCCCTACTTGTAGATTCCGATCATGGTATATTTTTTTCATACGACTTTAATGAATGCCAAACAAGTTCTTGATCGGGGGTGTTTGGCATGTCGGATGTTTTGTTATAAAGGATTATGTGATAATTGTGTTCGACCGACTACGTAATGTACCGTTTAGGGGACGTTTGGAAGTGCGCTTTGAAATTGATTATGTGATATTAAATGATCAAAAATCAAGTAATGAAGTAATAAGATTTAATAAAACCGTGGTGCGTGAACTAGTGTTTAAAATCGGTTTTGTCGCTTGGTCGTAATAACTAGTCTATCCGAGTATATTCGATGGAAATAAGTAATCAACGCTTTAAAGGATTTTAGGACCATAGTTACTAATGTATTTCGAGAGGTTATGCTAGACTTACATTAAAGCCAAACATGATCTTTTAGGTAGCTTTGTAAATAGACTTTTTATTTTCTTTTAACTAGCGTTTAAAGATGATATATTTAACCTATCATTGTTACTTAATTTGTTAACAAAGAGAATTGTGGTCTACAGTTTGCCTTAGTGTTCAACTGCTCGCGTTATCTCTTGCTGGTACAATTCTTGTTTTGTTTTTTGATTAACATGTGGGCTTTTGATGCTAATTAAACACGTAGATGGCTGGTCCCGGAAAAGGAGCAAGCTTGTTTTAGAGTGGAGCAAGACGAAATGAAAAAGAATATGGGATTGATGATGCAAGAGATAAAGCGTTTGTCGGGATTGGTATCTAAAAATTCTGTAAGTTAACATCATATACTTAATCTTATGCTATTTGTTTGAGGTATAACTAGTCTTTTTGACCCCTCTCTGTCCAAAAAGGTCGCACCCTTGTCCTCAAAATATGACATGTAGAAAATTCCACCAAGTAGAAATCTACTAGATCCTGGAAAGTAGCTTATTAGTAAGTCAAAAAGGGTATTTTAAAAGTTAAAAACCACTTTCTGTTCACTGATTTCATTAGCAATGAGTAGCTTAATCAAGTTTCTCACCGTTGATTATTGTTAATGATGGCGTGTCAAGGTATATCAGTTAGACAACTTGCAAGAGAATACCGGTATGTCAAAGTAGGCACTGCCCATTGAAAGTATTAACGTTGCAACACGCAATGAAGCTGTTTAATGAATCAGTTAGACATTTGGTTGACTAATATGTGGCATGATAGATGGGTCAGGCGGGTTTGGGTTGAGACATCAACTTTAGTACGGGTAGGAATAGGTCAATCGGGTTGGGTTGCCTCGCAGACACGTTTTAGTGCATCTTCATCTTTTATAGGTAATCAACGTGATAATTACAAAACAGAATTCTTACAACATTGCTCTAGATATTTAAGTAGAACAGTTTACGAGGCTCTATAGCATAGAATCAGATTTTCGGCAACATGTAACCTGTTTCCGTTTGACCAATTCCCCTTTTGGCCAATTTTTCGGATTTGATTTGTTTAGACAGTTTGAGGTACAACTCAACCCAAATGGACTCATCTATAAGTTAAGCTGCTTAGCATCACAAAATACAAACTGACATTCAGTTTTTCTGTCATATTTGTTCATTCATTTCTTGACCAGGTATCTTCATTCTCTTTCGATCACTTTATTTATACAATTTAACTCACATAAAATTTACAGGTATTATGTTAATTGTATATGATTCATATCAGAATTTTTTTATATAAGTTATCTTTATTATCTTTTAAATTAGGTTAGTATTTAGCCAAAATCACGTAAGCTCATAAGCCCACAAATAAGCTTAAACAAACACCCCTAAGACGTTATGCTGTGCGATTCTATTAAATCAGTATTGATATAGTCATATATCATGAATGACTTTAAGTTGCCCAGAGTCTGATGATAATTGAAATACCTTTGATTAGCTATCTACTTGAAGTACAGAAATTTTAGGTTTTTAGTTTATGTTTCATACTGTATTACCCTTGGTAGTCTTGCGCATAAGAACTAAGGTGAAGTACCTAAGCAAAGTGAGAGACAAATAAGGAAGCGTGACATGAGCTTTTTAAAACGGACTGTTGTCGTGTCCGTACTTCTTTTACGAGGATGCCGTTACCAATACTTTTAAGATTCCTGCTTTTTTCTTACAAGAGTTGCAAGAAACAAATTATAAGCTTATAAAGAGTGAGAAAGGGTAGAAACAGTGTGATTGAATAGTTAGAATCGGACAATTAACTGTATGCGTCTTTGCTGTTTGAAGTTTTAATAATATCAGCTCTTTGACTTTTTGACAACTTGTAACTGTTAAAAAAATAAGGAGATGTGTGCTGTGAGATGGGAGCAAAAGTCCATCAGTTCTTGGTTAATTAGAATCACTTTGGTTTAGAATATACTTGCTGGAAATTGCAATTGGTCATAAAAACTGTTGGATTCAAGAGCGAGTTGGATCAATATTAGTGTTGGTTTAGAATAACTTTGGTTTGGAATCAATATTAGTGTTGTGTTTCAGATTTCACATCATATTATTATGTCTAACGGAGTTTATTGCATTATTTGTAGGGTGACTAAAGGTTCAGTTGGATTCAAGAGCGAGTTTGATGAAGGGTCGTTTGGTGCTAAGTTTTGTTCAATTGTCATTCCCAAACATGTTTTATTACTAATAAATACTTTATAAGTAGTATAGATAAACGCGATGTTAAACACTTGAACATTATATTTGTTTCCTTTGCTTAGCGAGATACAAAAATTATATGTTGAAAAAAAAAATCTTTTATGTTTATGCAATCACAAGTAATTTGATATCTTTGTTGTTTAAATTATGTGGTTTTAATTTTTAGTGCAGTTATATATTTTGTGAAATTGCTAAATCGTTTTGTAAATATGTTTGAGTAAGTGACCATTTTTTACTTTTAAAAGTAAATAGGTGGTGACCACCGGTTGGTTTCTAAATTAATACGAAGTGACCACACATATGGTCACTGAGGGGTGTTAACGGTGTATTAACGGTCCGTTATCTTTAGCAAAATAGTGACCACTTTTGTGACCACCTTTATCGGTCACTATCTATCAATTCAGTGACCACCTTCACCTCTTAGTGACCAAAATTAGTGACCGAATATATCGTCACAAATATAGTGACCACTATAATATGGTCATTGGTTAGAGACGAATTTTAATTTTTGGTCTCTAATAAAAATAGTGACGGAGCTATTGTGACGAAAAGTGACCACCCGGGTTTTGGTCACTAAGCAGTGTTAGTGACCGATTTTATACTGATAGTGACCATATACCTTTTGTCACTAAATCCAGTTTTTCTTGTAGTGTTTTTTTCTCTTCTCTTTTTTTTAGCTAAAACATAGCTAGCAGACACTTCAATTATAAGTTACTATTAAAGCTTTTGTTAGCATCCTTAAAAGGGGTAAAACGCGTATATAGCAACTTCTGCATGAAAACAGATAGAAGTATAGAGAAAAAGAGGGCAGAGAGGTAACAATTGCAAATATCTCTCCGTTGTCTACATCTTCACGGCATATTTGGAAGACACATGTAATGGAGAGACGTGGAACGAAAGAAATGCACACAAAATCATATTATCATTAAGATAATGAATAACCTCAATCTGCTTGAACCTAAGCAAAACCTCAAAGTCAAACGATATTAATTACGGTAACTCTGTGTACATGGTGCATGCTTTGAAGCAATGTTGTATACATACAATTTCGACCAAACCAAAACAAATGAGAAAAATTAACATCAATTTCACGTATTCAAAAGCCACAAGAGGGCAGTGGAATCATATTTAAATACCCGTTATGCTCATTAACAATCAATTAATAGTTAGAGTTCTTAAATCTTGTTGGGGAAAAGGTAAACTCAAAAAAATATTTGAAAAGGGAAGCTCTTTGCTAAACTGTACATTCAAAAGCACCAGATCAACAAATTTCATGGCTTATTTAGAAAAACGTAAAAAACAGTGTTGGTACTTAAGCAGATCCCATAGTGGCCAATCTTAAGTAAATCACTATTAGCCATTAGTACTTGAGCATTGTCATCAAGGTATCAACGTCACGGAGAAAATCAAATTGAATTACATGAGCTACCTGATGGATCAAGCCCTCTTGTAGCAACATCAGTCACTACCATGAGTGTGATAGGAATTTCATTTCGGTTCCAAGCTTATCTTTGCGAGGTTGCTTCAAGTCAAAACAAAGCAGATTTCTAAATCTCCAAATAAGCCACAAGGTGGTTCGAACAACCACATCAAAACATGCTACATCGTCTAGGCTGAGAGAATCACTCCAACAGGCAGGTTTTTTTGTTTTTTTTGTTTTTTTGTTTTTTTTTTTGAAACAGGCAGATTAACAAGTCTTATTGGGTGATCACCGAAGCGCCACCAAACCGAGATCAACTTCGATAATGAGAGGCAACCCAAAAGTCCATGAATCTATGTTGAAATTGTCAATTGTTAAATCACTGTAAAACTGAACTTCTATTTGGCCCACTATAACGCTAGGCCTAAGTATGAGAGGCTATTAATCCCGCATGCGCACTTTTTTTTTTCTTCCTAAGAATGAAACCAAGTGTTTTTATGAAACCAAGCAATATTACGTGATTCATCTTCAGACATTTTGGTCGTAGATCAAGATTTAGATATACAAGTGAAAATCATACTCAAAATTTCGTAATCGAACACCATTACAGTTTATAAAGATCTCCAAAGAACAAAGCCTTAAAATCGATATATTATGTACAATATCACCAATCCATACCTCATCCCTGAACGCGGTTGAAGAATCATCGCCCTGTTTTTCGTAAAAACATAATGCAGATTAGTATTAGCATGTGACAAAGACTTTAAGTTGCATGATGGAGACCAAAGTACTATTAGCGTGTGACATAAACATGTTAAGTTGAAGTGATTTACAATTTAAGTGGCCCAAACATTTATGTTTTTACTACCCACACGACTAGAGGTGCACAAAAACCGGTTTTTGGTTTTGAAACCGGTTTAAAAACGGTTTTCCAAAACCGTTTCAATTCTTTCGGTTGTCTGAGAATCGGTTTTTTTTGTTTTAAAAGTTCGAATCGGTTTTTTCGGTTTCAAATTTCGTATCGGTTTTTATCGGTTTTTACGGTTTGGTATTTTCGGTTTTAAATGTTCGGATCCATTTTTTATCGGATTTTACCGGTTCGGTTTTTTGGAATTTAAATCATTTAATACTAATACATTTGAATACACTCATAATATTTCTTTTATTTAAACAATACAATTATACAACTATAAAATACGAATACATTTCGAATACAATAATAACTTTTATTTAAACAATACAATAAGAACTAAAATAAATAAATACTAATACATTTCGAGCTTCGCATGGCCATCACCCAAAAACATATTAGTATACTCAGTATATCGAAGCTTGGCATTGCCATCACCCGTGATACTCGAGAAATTAAATCATCCAAAATTCTTCTACATCTAACTCTTCAACATCAAATGGATCAAATTCACCTTCATCTAATTCGGTGGCGGGTGATATATCCATTCATCTTCTTCTTCGCTATAGTTTCTTCAACTTCTTCAATCGAATCTTCCAACGATCTTTCATGTTGTACCCTATCTACTCCGTCCATATAATCTTTCAAACATACACATACTTCCCGGATTCGGGCTTAGTTTTGTCCTTTTTCCGATATAATTCTACAACTATGAGAAAAGGCCGATTCGGAAGCTTCTGGTCAAGCTTGGACCGCTAATAAGTCACGAGCCATAGCGGCTAAAATTGAAATTGATTTCGTTTCTTTCCACCAAGCCAAATGTCAAAGTTCGTAAACTCATCTGGACTTAAAGTTGTTAAAAGTTTGTAATATATATTGTCCCAACTCACTTGTTGGGGTCGATGATCGTTGACGCTTTGTAGCGTCTTCACGAAAAATATACTGAGGTTTATGTTAATGTCCTCGTCATTCGGCATTTAACCAGAACCGCATTGGGTCGAGAATTGGGTTTGGTTGTTAACCATATTTTGTTGCCTAAATTTCAAACAATTTTTAAAATAATCATTAAATTTAAAACTTGAGCATCTATATAGTTGGGATCTTCACCGTCACCATTTTTCTTAAACATAATTAATAGCTAAATTAGTCTATTAGTAATCATCTAAATTAGTCTAAATTAGTCCACGACTTATTTTTAGGCGAACAAATGTTTTTTATTTTCACGCCTAATTCAGTAAGTTTTCATTTTATGTCTATTTTGATTGGAAAATGATTCTAAGATCAATGGCGTAACTTTCGTGATTTTTCGACAATGTTTGAGGGTTGAAACGAGCTCGAGAAGCGTTATCATGAAAGATTGGGCAATTGACGCAACCGGCCCCTCCATTTTAATACCAAACGCACCCTTAACTTGGAGAATTGACACCCTTGGTCCCTCCTGGGGTATAAAAACTCTCCACCTCACTCACTTTTACACATACAAATTCTCTCTCTTCTCTCTCTCTCTTAATATCCGGTCACCGGAATTATTTTCCGGTTACCTTCTCCGGCGACTATTCCGGCCACGCGCCGCCATTATACTACACCTCCTACACCATTTAATAGATCGGTGTATTGTGATTCTAACGGTACGTAGCACGCGCCGTGAAACTCATTCACGCGTGCTAGATCGGAGTTTTTAACTTTTTGTTTACGAGTTGATTTTTTTTTTATACTACATAAGCTATAATATAATATGGATATATTTTTCTTATACAGTTAATAAAATTGTTTTTAACGTCCATCAATATTAAACATGGTCAACATCTGTACATCAATATTAAACATGGTCAACCTTTTTGGGTTTGGATATATTTTTGATGTTACATTGAATGTTTCTACATCTGTACATCAATATTAAACATGGTTTTTTCGGAAAAAAAAAAAAAAAACGGTTTTAACCGGTTTTTTCAAAAAACCGGTTAAACCCGGTTTTAAAACCGGTATTCTAGAAAAACTTAAAACCGGTGCAACCGGTTCGGTTTTACTAAACCGAAACCGGTTTTGTAAAAACCGGTTCCGGTTTTGTAAAAACCGGTTCCGGTTTTTTTGGGCGGTTTTTTAAAAAACCGGTTCTCTTGTGCACCTCTACCACACGACTATAATAGGGCAAGATGCAATGATATACCAATAACCATTATTTGGGTGTCACATTGGCATCCAACTACTATAACTAAAACACTCTTTTCAACCAACACAAATATTACTGGTGCATGTGGATCTTATAAAACATCACATGACCAAATACAAACTTTGATGGATTATTGTACACAGATTTTAGTTCAGTGATTAGAACTAAAAAACGTGACAAATTAAATACATTTTCAAGTGATTAGCCAAAAAAAAATAAAAAAATTATAAGTAGTTTTTTAACTCAATAAAAAAAATTGTAATGAAGAAGCTTACCTCTTCTTGATCACTTTATCTATATCTATAGTGCATATAATGGAAGGATGTATTTTCTTACATTGAATGTGTTTTTAAGTTTTAAAAAATACAAATTAATAAGCAAGATGTACAAATGGTTAATGATATGTCTAATACTTTAAACAATAATTCTTCTACATATAATTATTTAAAATATTCATTAATGTAAGTTTAATACCAAAAATTTTGGTTTGGTTATGAACATTTAAAATTTTGAAAATTACATATTTAAAAATCATTTATCATCTATGAACGTATTTTAGTACAAGTTTAGTAAAATTTTAATCATTTTACCAATAAAATCGATTGAAAAAATCATGCTTGTCAAAGTACAAAGATTTTTATGTGATTTATAAAGCATGAAAATGTGTAATTTTTGAATACTATAATTTATATAATGAATGCCATATATATTATTAGTCATATTCTTAAAGAACTAATTTATACTTCTTTATGTTTACGTGTTATAATAATATTTTGATGAATATTACACAACATTTATTGAATAGCAAATATCTTTCACCATCAATCATCAAAACCTTGTCATACTAGTGACTACCGTTTTCTCGTCATTGCATCGTGATGCATATGTACTTGACATTTTAATATGAAATAGTGTGTGATAAAGTTATTCGAACTCGCCAGGCGTAAAGTCATTATCACGAAAACATTTAATCGGAAAAATATTGTTCACAAAAATTTTTGATTACTTGACACTCATCGCAGTAACACGTGAGTACTATACCCTACTATATTTTTAATCGCCCCATCACCTGTCAGGTCTAAACCCCTCACAAATCAAAATCTAATATTTAGAAAAATTAGAAAACACAAACACAACAAAATCTCAAAGTAAAAAAATGATCTACAAGTAACTTACACGATTTTGAGACACCATCGAATAAAAACATAAAGCACTGACTAAAAGGGCTAGGTGAAGAAATTAACTTTGAAGTTAAGAGATACGGTAAAATGGTAAAAATGATACAAACAATTGGTCTATAATACACGAAGATGACGAAATTTAAACTTATTATATTGTCAAAGAAAAATTTTAATACGCTACACAAAGTTAAAAAACATGATAAGTAAGATAAATAAAAATTAAAAGTATTATATTGTCAAAGAAAATATTGTTCAAGTTTTTCAACACTATCAGCTTCTTGTATAAGTTTGATTCTCTTCACGGTCTTCGGGAGAAGTTGAACCCGCTTCAATCTTTTCTTCTAATTGTTTTAGAGCACACATGATCTCGTGATTATGAATACGTTCACCACTTTTAGAATTTGCAATCCACTATTTGATTTTCACTTTCAAATGTTTTAGCTTTTCATGAGATAAAATATTAATGCCATCAACATTCTGCCCCATGTTAGCCCATTCCAACGAAATAAAATCATCGAAACCTTCACGAAAAATCCATGATTGATATATTTTAAAAGGAGCTGGTCCGAAGTCAACTTT
Organism: Chrysanthemum lavandulifolium; assembly: GCA_022545495.1. Lineage (NCBI taxonomy): Eukaryota > Viridiplantae > Streptophyta > Magnoliopsida > Asterales > Asteraceae > Chrysanthemum > Chrysanthemum lavandulifolium. The sequence continues at coordinate 41,164,900 of CM040239.1, read as the reverse complement.
ATTGCAATGGAGGAGGATGGGGTTATGATCCGACCACAAACGATCAAGAGCAGTAACCCGCATATTAGGTAATTCCTCTATCACATCTTCAGAAAACAAAAATCGGTCCAATTTACTTAGTTTAGTACCCGCTTTGTTCATCCAAGTAAATAGACGACCCCCATAGGAAACTCGATCAGGCCAACATTATTGGTAACGGAATTAAAAAAATAGCTTCACTCCTTGAGAAGATAGAACCGTGTCGCTCATGCTCGTCATGAACTTCATTCATGTCTCCAAATAAAACATACTTACCCATGTGAGATTGCATGAATACCCAAATCTTATTCCACAAAGAAACTTTAGCTACTTGATCGTGAGGACTGTAAATGTTAATCATATAACAATCACCGACCGAGTTTTTCCAACGCCCTTTTACAATGATAAAAGCCTCGTCAAACCAAATACTTTCTTTCAAAAAGACATTTGGATCCCAAATGGAGATTAAACCTCCTGATCTCCCACGAGCCAAACTACAAGCAAAATCGAATGAGTAGTTACCCCACGTTGTCTTAATTCGAAAGACTTCTAACCTTGTCATCTTGGACTCTTGAATACCTAAAAAGTGTATGCTATGTTTGAAACATAATTCTTTAATTCATAAACGTTTTCGCCTCTTTTGTGTACCGCAAATGCTTATAGATAACACATTCATTTATCAACAATGTGTGCTCCTATCCCATTAATCATTTTATTCAACGATTTTCGACATCCTCTAACACCAAAACCTAAATAACCGCCAACCTCAATAATTCTAGACATTTCGTGGATAAGAGAAATCCCTTCAATGTCCTAGCAATATTTTGCAAAAAAAGTAGAGCACTTACTCGTATTGGTGGAACTAGCATGGTGAGGGCGACATTTATTCGTGCTTTTTAAGTGCTCAAAACCTAGTGGGCAACTTAAGTCAAAAGAAACCTCCTCTTTTGAAGTTTGTGGTAGGAGATCGTCAATGGCTTCCTGAGTTACATGAAAAGTATCCATGTCGTATTTTAAGTCATTATTAGCTGAAATGTTATCCCCCTCTTCCTCGTTATGTTCTATCAAGCTTTTGATAATTTCTTCATATCCTTCTAGTAAGTCATCTCCAACTGAATCTGCATCCCTATCTTCATTATTGTCATCATCTGAAGAAAGTGAAACAAGAGAGTCGTCCTCAATATTAATACTCCAAGTTCTATTTCATGAACATGAACCTCAAATGACTCCCCGTGAATGACAACATGAACTCTTTCCGAAACGAATTTTAGGGATTTGGTAGAGATACAAACTCTACCCATAGACATAGTTGTCGATTGATCGACTTCGAAGAACATAAACTTTCCAAACACACAAGCAATTTTCTTAAAAGCATTCAAACCCCATGCGTAAAGTGGAAGACCACTTATCTCGACCCAAATCATGCGTTCATTAACTTTAAAAGAAGGCGAAACATTCTTAAACAAGATTGCAATTCTCTTCATGCATTCATTTGATTGAAATGGCATGCAAGAAGCCACTGATAGGAACTGAATCCAAACCTACAATCCACCAACATGATGGATTTTCAAATCATTTAATCCTTCATTCTTACAAATCGAATACATGTTACTCATAGTGTCCACTTCCTTAAGTTTAACCAAAATAACCCTATAAGAATCATCAACACTAATGAGATCATGATCAGAAAGAGAGATAAACGTGTGATGTTGGAAAAAGATGAATCACTATTTGTCTTAGAGTTACCATGAACAATAGGCACAAAATAAGGTTATCCAAAGGAGAAGCAAGGCCTTTCGAAGTGTTAATCTTAGGGTTAAGGTTATCATTAGCCAGTGACACATTGATATTATTAGGGTTTTGCTTCGATTTTGGTTCAACATGGGTGGTTCTATGGAATTTAGCCACCGTAATAAATAAGTGGAAGTTACTAATCCATATGTTGGATAGAGATTTAACAAGACGTCAACATCTTTAACTCAAAGAAAACGAATATAATCCAAACCGCTTACCCCTTTTGAGCATTTTTTGCAATGTAAGTGTCAACAAGGCCACCATAAGGCGCAAAATATTCCATAGGCCTCTCAGGTCAAGCGATTCGGGGAAATTAGTGACTTAAAAGGACAACGCCACTTTCTTCACATCTTTTTGAAATGGGTTCCAGATAAGTTTAGTGAATGAAGCATTGTTTTTACGAAAAATCCAATTCTAACCATTAGCATCAACAACATTGTGAGAAGATTTCCCCGTCTCCACAAAATCCAAGTAAAGATAAACCTACCTTTCGTATCAGTTACTTGGGATACTTGTTACACTATTAAAACAAAACTCGGTTTAGCATTTTAACAAATAGTTTATAAGCACCTCCAGTTTTAAGTCAAAAGGAAGAATGAAGGGTTACCTTTTTATTGGGTGAACATCTATACGTGGGATAATGTATTACATCCTATTGTCTTGGTTACTTCAATTTTGGTGGTAATTTTCCCTTTCATCGGTGGTTCTTATCGAAGATTTGAAGTGGGTTTGTTGACGCTGGTATAATGAATTTTATACTTCACTAGTTAACTAGGTTTTTCTCTTCGACGGGTGCCTGATTTGAGGACGGTGATGGGAAATGTTACTTTGAGGGGATGCGTTAAGTATAGATATTAGGGTGTCTCTTTGGGTTGGGCTCATAGTTATGTTAACCTAAGAGTTAGCGATAGGTAGGGGTGTTCATGGGTTGGGTAATATCCGAATAAATCGAAAACCAAACTGAACCGAACCGAAAATAACCGAACCGAACTCGTAACCGAACCGAAATTGTCAAAACCGAACCGAACCGAATTAAAAGTTCGGTTATGGTTTTAGCAATCCGAACCGAAAACCGAATTAAATAAATATATATATTTTTTTATATATTTATATTAAAAAATATATTAAAACTCTTTTTAATATATATATATATATATATATATATATATATATATATATATATAATATTTTTAAGCTTGAAAATTATTATTTTTTCAAAAATATATATAAATAAATGAATAAATTATTAAATTTAGGTAATTCGGCTCGGTTTTCGGTTATTGGAGGTTCGGTTTTTGGTTTTCGGTTCGGTTTTCGGTTCGGTTTAGTTAAATTTGAATTCGGTTCGGTTCTCGGTTATACCTAGAAAAAAAATTAACCGAACAAACCAAACCGAACAAACCGATAACCGAACCGATGAACACCCCTAGCGATAGGTGATGGTGGTCCATGACTAATAGGTATATGGATATGCGGGTGTAGAACAATAAGTTAGTGAATACGGTATTTTCGAGTTATTTTAAAGTTTATATATTGATGTGTTATTTTCTTCTAGTTTTAAATTTATATTTTTGTCAACTTTCTTATCATACTAATACTAACGGGTAGCGTACCCGATCAATCTTAAATAGTTTGGTAAATATGGGTCGTGTTAAATATGGGTCGTTCGCAAGGAGTAGATGAACTTAGTAGCTAACCTAGTAAATTTTCTACATTTTTAAAGGTGATTTTGATTTGAGATTAATTAAACTAATAAAAACAACAAAAGTAAATTAAACTATGCTAAACTACGATTGTGATCAAATTAAGAAGATGGTGCTAGCCATATTAATCCTACTACATTTTTATTTATCTGTTTATTAATGAAATGACATAATGATTAATATTAGTGACGTCAAGAATATGCAAACAATATTTTCCTATCAATATTAAACTAAGCCAGATGGTCACTAGGGTGCAAACAAGCAAAACTTTTATCAAACAACTCGAGCTCGAGCTTGACTCGATAGAATCAAGCTTTTATCAAGCTCAAGTCCAAGCTCAATCCCAATAAGTTAGCTCGAAACATATAACGAGCCAAGCTCAAGCTTTTGATAGCTCGACTCGAGCTTTTATCAAGCCTTGATATAGATATATTTTCATATTAAATTCATACAAGTAACTAAAGGCTAACTTGAATATTAATCTTATTATAAGGACTTGCTACATACAGAATCTATTATCTATTATATATAATAAATAAGCTTTTGTACAAGCCTACTAAGCTACCAGCATTAAAAATTGGTTTAATGCACTTCCTTATTTAGCTATCATGTACAATACTTTTATGCCTAAAGTTTTTAAAAGTGTTAGTATTGAAAAAGGTTTTTTGCAATACGTTTTTACAAACATTTACATCTTCCGTTTTAAAAGTCTTAAAAGTCAACAATTGGTTTAATGGACCTACCATGTTTATCAAAGAAAAAGTCTCTCTCTCTACAAAAGCTTATCACCTAAATAAAAAACGATGCATATG